>CM037632.1:51774396-52142980 GCA_015227895.2 Colaptes auratus
GTTAACATAACACTGCTGAGTCCACCACTAAATTGTGTCCTTAAGCACCACATCTACATGACTTCTAAATATATCCAGGGATTATGACTCAACCACTTGTCTGGGCAACCTGTCAACACTTGGCAACCCTTGTGATGAAGGCATTTTTCCTAAAATCCAACCTGAATCTCCCCTAGTGCAACTCAAGTCTGTTGCTTCTTTTCCTATCACTTGTTACTTGGGAGAAGAGACCAACACCCACCTTGCTACAACCTCCTTTCAGGGAGTTGTAGAGAGCAATAAAGTATCCTCAGTCTAAACTCTTTACCAGCTTCATTGTCCTCTGTGGGCATTCTTACATTGAGGAGCTGAAATCTGGTGCAGCCTCCACAGTTCAGAGTACAGGGGGACAATCACTTTCCTAGTCCTGTTGGCCATACTATTTCTGGTTCAGGGGTCTGAGAGAGGACTACTAGTTGAAGAAATCCCAGTTACAGCTAAAGACGTACAAGGTGATAATGGCTGTGAAGAGTGAGCTAATGGAAAGAGAAGGGGAAGGATGGCCTTCAGAAAGGCTGTGACATACAATGTCTGCAGTTAATTATTCTGATGCAGAGCAAAATCTCTCTTCTAGTCCTCACCTGTGCACAGAACCTAAGCTTTGATCCTGCAACTTGATCAATGGCCTTGCAAGATGTAGCTCTAAGCTAAAACCATGTGTGGACACTAGACACTGTCACTGGTCTGCGTCATACAGAAAAGAGCCTGCAGAAGCTGCTCCTTTGATGTCTCTGTGAGCTGCTGCTCTCACCAGTGGGTTAACTAAACAGAGGTGAGGCAGAATACATCTGTATTTGAGCTACTAAAACACTCGCAGTTTAAAATCCCATGTCACATGTATGTAGGTATGTTCTTAACAGAGCTGCCCTGTCTGAACTCTGTAACACTTAATGGGCTGGTTTTATCAGTTTTAGGGGGAGCATAGTGAGCCTGAGAGAAACTAGCAGGCCTCACTGATAAATCAAGAGGCTGCTCTTGGATTTCATTGCACCAGGGGCCCTTCTTCTTCATTCATTCTCTTCATTCTTAATGGCAGTTGAACAATTTAGGAGAGGCAACCAATCTGTGAAACCATTAAGACAATGCTTAAGCAATGACCAGATCTTGACATCCAAGCTTTTTCCCTGCAACTGGGGTTTGTTCTGCAGGCAAATCTCTAGCCTAGAAACCACAGTGCTCAGTGATTTCTATAGGATTGAAAACTCCTGTCCACATGTCATGTAACATTCAGCAGCTTGTGGGATCTGGCTGGGCACTTTGCTCATTGTCTCTAGCTCTTTAATTATGCTGTCATACTGCACTGTCTCTTTAGATTTAACTGTCACAAATTGAAATTGATTGCAAAGTTGGTGTCATTTTTCAAGCCATGGTTTTTGGGAGCAATGAGCGTTTCTCCTTGCTTGTTGCTACTTGGGTATGCTGTTAAAGGAGTCAAGTCAGCACTGTTGGCAAACAAAAAATTACTTGAAGTCTATTAGCTACAGAGAAGTGATTTAACATGCAGGCCACTAGCAACATTTATATTTGGTGTAAATTGCTTGGAGCAAAATATCTTTTGTGAAGAGAATTATCCTCAGGAGCTGGTTTGGCTGTAAGTGTGCTCATCTTTGAATCACAAGATTGTATTTCTTTGAGCTGTATAGTGCCTGTACAAGGGATGGATTGTGACCTCCATTTTTGTTCTGTAGCTAAATGAGAGAAGGTTTATCTTCACCAGTTTGTTGTTAGGTTATTAGGGCTATTAAATAACTATGGATGTTTTGCAGACCATAAGAATCTTTTAACTTGTCCCTTGGTCAGCCATTTTAACATCCTTTGTGGTTTGTTTTCTGCCATTAGTACAATGTCCTTTACCTTTTCCCAGCTACCATGTTATACCCAAATCAGTCTGCACCTCAGAGACCTTTGAAAATATATGATGCAATTTCATAGATTCATAGAATGGTTGAGGTTGGAAGGAACCTTTAAGATCACCTGATTCAAACACCCCCTGCTGTGGGCAGGGACACCTTCCACTAGCCCAGGTTGCTCAAGGCCTCATCCAGCCTGGCTTTGAACACCTCCAAGGAGGGGGCATCTACAGCCTCCCACAACACCTGCAGGTTACGGGACTTAGTGATGCTAAGGCCACAGCATGTTCTTTTGCTTATAGATGCCCTGGGGCTAAAAAGAATCTTTGAAGTCTGTGAAGCTGATCCTAGAGCTCAACAAAACCTTGACATCCATTTAAAGCATCTCAGCTGAGGGAGCCAAGTAGAAGCAATGCAGCTGTACACACTGACAGTTTCATTGTGCAGTGATGGGTGATATTCTGTGCCGTGTTTCTAGTGCCAGTCCACAAATTAAACCTATAGCTGCTTTTTGCATTTTTCTGTGTCTTCTGTATTCTTTAAGCATGGAATGGAGTGTTCTTTTATTCTGAAAACCAGAATGTTGGAAAGCTGCTGGGAAGTTGGACTTTGCTTCAGAGGAGGTGATCTGCAGGTGTGGAACTTGTAGCAGTATTCCTGCCTCTTCGTCCATGTCTACACTCTCCTTGGATTTGCTTCAAAATGTAGAGTTGCTGTAGATGCATTAGCACTGGAGGAGAACTGATTGGTATTCAGATATCCATCAAAGTGAAAGGATCAGGTTGTTCCTGCTGCAGTCACTGTCATGGGATTATTTGCTTGCTCGTGATTAACTAACAAAAAAATCACACACAAATGCTTTGGTGTGCAGAAAGCAGATGTTAGAAAGAATTGCTTTTTTGTGTGGTGATTACATAGTTTGTGAAGTCTCTGTCACACATCCTGAGGCAAAAAAAATAATAAAATTACATGAAGATAGATTGTTCTGACATCCACAGCGTTTGGTCTGTTTTAAACTCATAAAATAATTAATAGACCAAGGAAACAAACTGATGAGATTGAAATAGTCTGTGACCACTTTGTATTGCTGCTGCTGCCCTCAGCTGTACAAGTTCTCTGAAGTGACGAAGGAATATTTTTCTTAGAGTAGAATAGAATTAACCAGGTTGGAAAAGACCTTCAAGATCATCAAGTCCAACCTATCACCCAACACCATCTAATCAACTAAACCATGGCACCAAGTGCCTCATCTAGGCTCTTGAACATTTCCACTGATGGTGACTCCACCACCTTCCTGGGCAGCCCATTCCAATGACCAATCACTCTTTCTGGGTAGTTCCCTGGGTAGCAGCTCTTAAGAACCAAGGGGTCCAGGATGGTTGGACCTACTTCAAACAGGAGCTCTTGAAGGCACAGGAACTGGCAGTTCCCATGTGCCGAAAGATGAGCCAGCAGGGAAGGAGATCAGCCTGGATGAGCAAGCAGCTCCTGAAGGAATTAAGGGGAAAAAAGAGGCTGTATTGCCTTTGGAAGGAGGGAGAGGCTTCTTGTGATATGTTTAAGGATGTTGTTAGATTATGTAGGAGAAAAATTAGAGAGGCAAAGGCCCAGTTAGAACTCAAGCTGGCCACCTCTGTGAAAGACAATAGAAAGCATTTTTATAAATATATTAATGCTAAAAAGAGGGCAAGAAGAACCTCCACTCCTTATTGGACCTGGAGGGTAACACTGTAACTAAGGATGAAGAAAAGGCTGAGGTCCTGAATACCTTCTTTGCCGCAATTTTTAACAGCAAGGCAGGAGGAGTTCAGGACAAGTGGCCTCCTGAGCTGGGTGATGGGGTCAGGGAGCAGTGTAGTGCCCCTGAAATCCATGAGGAATTAGTTCGGGACCTGCTGAGCCACTTGGACACTCACAAGTCCATGGGGCCGGATGGGATCCATCCTAGGGTGCTGAGAGAGCTGGCAGATGAGCTGCCAAGCCGCTCTCCATGATTTTCCTCCAGTCCTGGCTCACCAGTGAGGTCCCAGATGACTGGAAACTGGCCAGTGTGGTCTCCACCCACAAGAAGGGTAGGATGGAGGAACCTGGAAACTATAGACCTGTCAGCCTGACCTCAGTGCCAGGGAAAGTTATGGAGCAGATTATCCTGGCCGCAATAACTGCGCACCTGCAGGATGGCCAAGGGCTCAGGTCCAGCCAACATGGATTTAGGAAGGGCAGGTCCTGCCTCTCCAAACTGATCTCCTTCTATGATCAGGTGACTGCCTGGTGGATGTGGGGAGGCCTGTGGATGTGGTCTACCTGGACTTCAGCAAGGCCTTTGACGCTGTCCCCCACAGCAAACTCCTGGCCAAGCTGTCAGCTTGTGGTTTAGACGGCAACACTCTGCGCTGGGTTAGGAACTGGCTGGAGAGGGCCAAGCCCAGAGAGTGGTGGTGAATGGTGCCACATCCAGCTGGCAGCCAGTCACTAGTCCTGCCCCCCAGGGATCAGTGCTGAGCCCCATCCTGTTTAATATGTTCATTGATGATCTGGATGAGGGGATTGAGTCAGTCATCAGCAAATTTGCAGATGACACCAAGTTGGGAGCAGGTGTTAATCTGTTAGAAGGTAGAAGGGCTCTGCAGAGGGACCTTGACCGACTGGACAGATGCGCAGAATCCAACAGGATGGCATTCAACAAGTCCAAGTGCTGGGTGCTGCACTTTGGCCACAACAACCCCATGCAGAGCTACAGGCTGGGGTCGGAGTGGCTGGAGAGCTGCCAAACAGAAAGGGACCTGGGGGTGCTGATTGACAGCCACCTAAAGATGAGCCAGCAGTGTGCCCAAGTGGTCAAGAAGGCTAATGGCATCCTGGCCTGCATCAAGAATAGTGTGGCCATCAGGAGCAGGGAAGTTATTGTGCCCCTGTACTCTGCACTGGTTAGGCCACACCTTGAGTCCTGTGTCCAGTTCTGGGCCCCTCAGTTTAAGAGGGTCATTGAGACACTTGAACGTGTCCAGAGAAGGGCAACGAGGCTGGGGATAGGCCTTGAGCACAAGCCCTATGAGGAGAGGCTGAGGGAGCTGGGGTTGTTTAGCCTGGAGAAGAGGAGGCTCAGAGGAGACCTTCTTGCTGTCTACAACTACCTGAAGGGATGTTGTGGCCAGGAGGGAATTGATCTCATCTGTCAAACATCCATCACCAGAACAAGAGGACACAGGCTCAAGCTGTGCCAGAGGATGTTTAGGCTGGAGGTGAAGAGAAAGTTCTTCAGACAGAGTCATTCGCCATTGGAATGTGCTGCCCAGGGAGGTGGTAGAGTCACCATCCCTGGGGGTGTTCAAGAGGGGATTGGGCATGGCACTTGCTGCTGTGGTTTAGTCATGAGGTCTGTGGTGACAGGTTGGACTTGATGATCTTTGTGGTCTCTTCCAACCTTGGCGATTCTGTGATTCTGTGAACAATTTCTTCCTAACATCCACTTTCACTTAGCTTGTCCTTTGGCATATGGCCCTGGCACAAGATCATGGCTTTCTTTGTAATGCAGCAGTGTAGATTGTCCTTTATGTCTGATCCAGAGGAGACTGTTACAGGCCTCAGTAAGAGATTTACTCTTAAAGCAGCTTGTGTACTTGTGTCTGCAGAGATGCTCAGCGTGATTCCTGGCTGACTGTCCTAAAGGTGTTATTTTCACACTACAGTTGGAGATGAGTCACCATAAGCAAGATGCATATGGCTGCAAAGATGCTGTGTTCAGTAATTCAGATGGCACTGGTGATTACTTTCCTGCTCAGATTAGTGCCTAAACCATCAGTGTAGCCTGTAATTACTCGAATTTGGATTCAAGAAGCCCTTATGTGGGTTCTTCTCCACTATTCAGTGTATTTCTCATCTTTAGTCAGTTCTGGAAGAGACAGGAACCCCAGGTTCTGAAACAGTCTTTAGCCTTTACTTTAGTAAGGGTCAGCTCACTTCAACTGCTGACCATGTGTCTTGGTCCAGAGAGGGAAAGAACCTCAGTTCTTTTGAATATTCCCGTGTTATGAAACTAGAGGCACAAATGAGGCCAAAATATCAACAGCAAAGCTATTTATTAACAGAATAAAGTGGATGGATCAGAAGTGGGGGAGAGAGAGAAAAGAGAGAGTTAGAGAAGAGGGAGAGAGAAGTGAAAAGGAATTATATTACCACACTGCTCACCCCCCAAGACAGTTTGGGTCTGTGGAGGAAGGCTGCTGCAGCTTGGGCGTGGAGTAGATATTGGGTCTATGGAGGAAGGGTGCTGCAGTTTTGGCGTGGAGGAGAGTTCATCCTTGTTGGCTGCGCTGTCCTCCAGTGGAGGAGAGGAGGGAGAGATCCCAAAGTCCAAGTCCAAGCCCTTCTTTGAGTATCGATAGCAGTGGCCTCTGCCCATTATTTCCAGTCTGGTGAGCAATCTTTATCTATGCACCTTCCAGAGAGTTGTTATCCAGTGTCATCTGCCCAATACACATCAGCTATTGTCTGGGCAAGCAGCAAAGGTGATTTTATCTTTGTTGAGTCACATTAAGAGAGACAAAATTTAGTCTCTCACACCATGGTTCAGAGTTTGAATAGTTTTCTTTTACCAGAGACTTAATCCCTTGCAGCTTAGTTTACTGGGGAATATGCTCAATAATGCTCATTATTGGTTGTCTATTCCTTAAACTGAAAGCAAAGTAAAAGATTCTTGAAGAAACATTTTTTTTCTTCATTTGACTGAGTGCTAAATTTTTTTTTTAGAAAGAATGTTTACAGTTTCTTGGGTTTTGAAGCAGACATCCAAATGGTCAGTTCAGCAGGTTTTACTTAGATCACCTTAGAAATCCTCTTGTTCCTTAAAATCTTTGTAACTTCTACCCTCTTTTCTTTCTGAATGCCAAGCAAAACCATTAAATTTACCTGTGCAGTGGGGATTCATGCATCTGTCAGAAGGTAGTAGATTGCAAAGCTTCCATTTGTTTGTGCACATTCAACAGGTACACAGATACCTGATAAATTTGGCTGATAAATTTGTGTGGCATTAGGTGGATTAGGTGGTTACCATCCCTGGAGGTGTTCAAGAGGGGATTGGACATGGCACTTGGTGCCATGGTCTAGTCGTGAGGTCTGTGGTGACAGGTTGGACTTGATGATCTTCGAGGTCTCTTCCAACCTTGGTGATACTGTGATACTGTGGATGCAAGGTTATTGTCTTTTCTTACAAAGCTAATTTCGGAAAGGAGAAAAAAGAAGTGCTGCAAGGGCTTGCAAATCTGATCCCATAATAATAAAAAAAACCCAAAATCTTATTCCTCATGGCTCTTTCTTGTGGATGAGGCCCTGAGCAACCTGATCCAGTCTGAAACTAGCCCTGCGAGCTGCATGCTGCCTCAGGCAGGCTGCTTTAGTATAGAAAACAGAAAGAATGTGGCTTTCTTACCTTTTAACACTTAGAAGGGTAAGTCAGTAACTGAGAGGAACAGCAGATTGCCACAGAAATTCAGTTTTCTGTGGCTGTCTCTGGTGTTTTAGTTGTCATCATATGGGGGTGGTTTGAAAGATGCAGTTGTTTTCCTAACTTTTTCGAGTCAAGCATTCACAATGGTCTCAAAACTGCATGGGGAAGAATTGTCAGTTATGCCTGCAGTTCTTGCCAGGAATAATGAAACCCATCTGCATAGCTCATCTTAGGGACATTTTCGATTACTTTGATTTTATTTTATATTTTTTTCACTGTTCTGGTAGGCATCCAATGTCTGGCCAAAACAAATGAAGCCTCATTTGGGTAACTCAAACACAGAACCCAACTGAAACAAAATAATAATTTGATGTTCACATTCTCAGCAGTTGTTTTTGCAGTAGTCTGTGGCTGTAATGCAGAGCACTAATTAGAATAGAATAGAATAGAATAGAATAGAATAGAATAGAATAGAATAGAATAGAATAGAATAGAATAGAATAGACCAGGTTGGAAGAGACCTTCAAGATCATCGTGTCCAACCTATCATCCAACACCACCTAATCAACTAAACCATGCAACCGAGCACCCTATCAAGTCTCCTCCTGAACACCTCCAGGGATGGTGACTCCACCACCTCCTCGGGCAGCCCATTCCAATGGGCAGTCACTCTCTCTGTGTAGAAATTCCTCCTCACCTCCAGCCTAAACCTCCCCTGGCACAGCTTGAGACGGTGTCCTCTTGTTCTGGCGCTGGGTGCCTGGGAGAAGAGACCAACCTCTGCCTGTCTACAACCTCCCTTCAGGGAGTTGTAGAGAGCAATAAGGTCACCCCTGAGTCTCCTCCAGGCTAAGCAACCCCAGCTCCCTCAGTCTCTCCTCATGGGGCTTGTGTTCCAAACCCCTCACCAACTTTGTTGCCCTTCTCTGGACACTTTACAGCAAGTCAACATCCTTCCTAAACTGAGGGGCCCAGAACTGGACACAGTACTGTAGGTGCAGCCTAACCAGTGCAGTGTACAGGGGCAGAATGACCTCCCTGCTCCTGCTGGCCACACTGTTCCTGATGCAAGCCAGGATGCCATTGGCCTTCCTGGCCACCTGGGCTCATGTTCAGCCTACCATTGACCAGCACCCATAATGTTCAGTGATGCAGGTTGGGTCTGTTCTCTAACTGCTGAAGAAGAGTAGTTCCTGTTGAACACTGCCAATATCCAAGTGTGTGGCATAAAGTGATTGATAGATGTGGAATATTCGGTGAGGTTAGGTAGATAGGATCTTCTGAATACAAGTTCAAAGCAGGTATCCAGTGGCTAGTAGTGGTCTTTTACTTTGTATTTTCTTTGCATATGTTCAGTATCATTTGTATGGCCTCTAGGGACTAAGAACTTCTCTCCGTTTTTCTGCTTTTTAGGACATGTTTTGTACCACATTTAATTTTTTTTTCCATCTTCATCTGGTTAAACCAATTTAACCATTTTTGAACTCCCATCCCCTTTCACACACTTTTGGATTCTGCAAGTCCCTGTTTTCCAAATCTCACTCAGCTTTTCCAAACTTGAAGGAGATGTGACATTTTATAATAAATAATTATCTAATAGTTAACCTGTTTGGCTAACATCCCAAGTGCCCAGCTCCTTGATAAAAGCAGGTTTTTAATAGGCCTAGATGAGCTTGTTAGGGTCACTTAAATAGTGATCTAGGCCATATCTGAAAGTAGGCTAATACCTGAATTCACTGAGCTAGAATACCCACAGCTATTAATGTGCAAAATAATGTCCTTCAGAAGTTACGTGCTTGACCTGCTTTATAAATTGCATGGCACATGAAATGTTTTGGTTTAGATAAAGGAGTTTGGGATTTTCATTTGTTTGATGAACATACTGCAGTTACAGGCAGCACTGGGAAAGAATAATAATGTTTTGTTGGGCTTGAGTCTCTCATTTATGTGTCTGTGCTGTAGCCTGTTAGAAACATGCATTGAGGCTCTGGAATAGGTTGTGGATGGTTGTGTTCAAGGCCAGGCTGGATGAGGCCATGAGGCCGAGCAACCCCCATTGCAGGGAGGTTGGAGTAGATGAGCTCCAGAGTCCCTTCAAATCTAAGCCATTCTGCCTTTATACAATTCACTGTTTCCATGTAGCAGTACAGTGATTGTGAAAACTGGTAGAGAGTTAGGAATGAAAAATCACGTCTGGGTAGATGCATCAGCTACAGATCCAAATGATGACAGCACATCAACACAGACTGTGGGTCACCTTTCACTGCTGTGAGTGGTAACACCTTGGGGATTACAGCTAAGCACATTCCTGAGTGTTGCAATGACCATCGTACACCTTATAAGTGTACGATGTAAAGGTTGATCTCTCTTGACCACTGTTGTAGGATAGGATTTGTCCCTTTCCTCCGCTCCCAACAACCAGAGATTCACCCACAGAATGGAAATTTACCTCCAGAATAAATCAGCAGACTAGCTCAGAAAGTTTGGAAACAAAAATGAAGCTATATTTACAAAACATGAACTAAATGTGAAATTAGATAAGGTGGTAAGACATATACAAAATATATTTACCGCTCAGCAATCACAGAAGCACCCCCCTGGAATGATTCACACCCCCCTGGGCAGCCCAGGAAGACACTGCTTTGCCTCCCTTTGCTGTACCTCACTGACACAATAAAAGTCAGTTCAGCCAGCAGAAGGTCAAAAGGGAGATATAGCAGCCAAGCCAAAGCACCAGCCAGAGCAAAGACAAGAAGAGAAAGAACTGTCTGTGCTTTCAGATACATAGAAAATTACAGAGCAAATGACATGAAATAATTTTATCACTGTTTACTTTGCTAAGCCTCTTAGAAGAATTCTTCCAGCCCCTTAACTGAATTATCTGGAAGAATATGATTCTTATTTACAGTTTAATCATAGCTTGTAACCGTAACAACCACATAGCTGACAGTCAGTTTTCTGGGATAAGATATCTCACTACATCTTGAGGAAGGCATGTGCTGTAGAACAAGCTTTATTTCTCTCATGGTCCCGTGTGGTGAAAGGAATTCTACCTACCATTACACGTAGCCAGGGTTCTTCCAGTATATAAAGCTCTGTGTTCTTCTGTCTTGGTCCAAGCCAAGCCTTGCTCTAAGTTAGGCTACTTCAGTGTCCCTGAGTAGTTCACTAAGTTTCAGAAATGCAGAAGTTGGTAAGAACCCAGAACCTTGGAAGACTGCAAAAGTACTTTGAAGTGTTTGCATTTTATTAGTATGTGGTTGGCTCCTGTCATGTAGAGAAACTTGAAATGGCTAACAATGTTTCTGACGCTTCTGCAGGAGGAAGAGAAGTTTTTCTGGGGTGCCTGAAGATCGTTGTCCTGTTTTTTGAGTACTTGATTGACAGTGTTCAATCGTTCCTGTTTCTTTTTGTTTCAGATTTAGTAGGCTTTTCTCAAAACATTTATTTACATTCTTCATGAGCTTTTCCCTTGCAATGTAAGTGGTTTGTGCATGCTGTGATCTGTAGCATCTCAAAGATAGGATTTTTTCCAATCTGTTAGTCTGATAAAGAGAGGCAATTCTAAGAGGAGTCAGTCAGGATGTGTCAGTCAATCAATTTTGAGTTTGAATCAAAATGGCTGGGGCTATAGAGACCTGAAATCATTGTATCTAATTAAAGTACTTAACTGGGACACTTCATGTAGGAGCCTAGGGATGTCAGTCCTCTTATGCAGTCAACAGATCTCCAAAGGGAAGTTCAAACAACTTAGACTCTCCAGAGAAAGCATTATGACATCTGTGCTCATTAAACTGGAAGAATTTTGGCCTTAACAGACAATAATGGGTGGTTATTTACACACAGGAGTGTGACATTGCAGTCTCGCAGAGCAATGTTGTTGCACTGTGTCTTACATGAAGAAGAGCTTTCTTCATGGTTTTATTTCAAGCCAAGACAGAGAAAAGACTTGAGCACATTGCTGATTAATGGCTAGCAAGAAATGCTGCAGCTCAGCACAGTGGAATTAAAATTAAAATGCAAACAACAGCATTTGTACCTGCAGTGCTTGCAAGGAGATCTGTTGATCTGTTGCTACTTTGTCTTGTAAGGATGACTGCATATCTTTATGGTGGCCACTTCACAGTGTGGTAGGTAAATACTATTCTGCATCTACTTTCAGGAGTCTTGGACAGCACAAGCTACGTTCTGAGCTGTGACAGCTGGCTATAGCTGTGTTATAACATTATGGTGGGTTGAAATTTCCCCCCAACATTAAATTTGCCAGACCAGCTCAGTTAGAAGCACATGAAAGTTATATTTACAGGCGAAACTATAATCTACTGTGGTGGTTTAGGCTGGGTGCTGGCCCGGATGCCACTGCACAGACCACACCTGGGAGGTCCCAAAAGGGTCCAGCCCACTGGGTGGTCACAGCAACCCAGGTATTTCACCCGCAATCCTCTGCTCCTCTATAAGACATCCACATGGGGTCTTCACTTCCTCTTTCGTCCCCTGCTGCTCCCTAGGTAAAATGGCGTGAGCTGCCTCCCTTGGGCCTGCCCAGGCCCAAGGCTGGGTTGGGGGGGAAGAAAGAGCCCTGGGGAGGTTTTGGGTGTACCCCCAGGTGGGGATGGGACGTTCTTGGGTATGTTCTGGGATCTCTCTCTTTTGTCATGGTGCTTGTGGTTCTCTGTAAAACTTTCATTGTTGCTTTATTTGTTTTTTCCCATTTAAACTTTCCACCATCTTTTTTGCAATCTGTTTGTCTGAGTCATTATTTCTGCCCATGGTGGGGAGGGGGTCTGCCTCAACCCACTACATCTACAATGAAATGCAACAAATAAGTCCAAAATATACAGTATTTACAATATTTACAGATATTTACAATTAATAAACAGCACCAGAACCCCCCTGGCCAAGGACCAGGGAAAGCTAATAGCTTCTCTCTTCCTGCCTCCCCCTTACCCCCCTGTACATAAAAGGGATGAGAGAAATGAGCAGAGAAGTTAGACTTAGCCAAAATAATGCAGCCTAGGTCAAGCAGAAGCAAGTTAGTAACTCCCAGCCCGAGGAAGTGAGAAGAGAGGATGATTGTTTTGGTACAGCTAGTTTTAAGTCCCTTATCTCTTACAATGGGATTGTTTAGAACTGTCATTATTTTCCTTTTTATGCCCAATAGTGATTTATTTACATTTTACTACTTTCTGTTCAAGATCTGTTTTAGGCATAGCCTAAAACTGCCACAAGCATGGAGGATAAAACTGATCTTGATTTCTTAAGATTCTCAGATGAACCTGTTTTAATTTGTGTGGTGCATTTTCATATGAAAGGTGGTTTTTTTCAAACCATTTTTAAAATCACCATTGACTGACCTGACATAAGCTGCCATAACTAACTAGGAAAGGTTATCTCAGACTGTAGTTCCCAAATAACTGTTCTGTGTCTTGATTCAAAAGGCCTTAAAGCTTTTTTTTTTTTTCCCTGCATCTTCTCAGGTACCTGCCATAGGAAGTTAAAGGAAGGACAGAACATGTCTTCAGTCTCAGCTTTTTACAATGGCAAGACCATACTTATCACAGGAGCTACGGGGTTCATGGGCAAAGTGCTGGTGGAAAAGCTTCTGCGCTCCAGCCCTGAAGTGAAAGCAGTTTATATACTTGTCAGGCCAAAGGCTGGACAATCAATGCAAGAAAGAGTGGCCAACATGTTGAAATGCAAGGTAAGTTTTCTGGTTTTTATTCCAGAGTCCAATCTCAAATCCATTTAACTGTGTGAAGCAAAGGACTTCTCTTATGCTGAGCTCATTAAGGACAAGCTGCCATCTTTTGCTGTAACCACTGTGTTTTTATTGTGCCTAAATTGAACAAAAAGACTGTAGATGAATGAGTTTGTAGCTGCCTGATCTCTGCCTTTTTGAATGAAAGGCAGTATTTGCTTCCATGAACTTTTTTCTTTCTCCCCCTTTCAGCACTGGATGTTTGAGCAGTAGCATTCAAAGCTGAAGCAGCATGAGTCACACCCTGCTGCTTGCCTTTGTTTGGAGCATTAATTTCCTAGACAAAGCCTAGTGGCAGTGTATAGTGGGCTGTGCATTGCTGCAGTCAGTCGGGCAGCTGCCATCTTCTCAGCTCCAGTTTAACCTTATTTATGAAGTGGTAAAATACTTCTGCATTTGCAGAGGGTATTTCCAAACCTGTTTGCAGCAGAACACGAAGGCTAAGACAAGCTTGTGAGTTGAAGAGCAGACCTGCATGACTTCCACTCTTGTGGAAGGCTTGTGGCTTGTTGTTGAGCTTCCTGCTTGCTGCTCCTGTGAGGAAGTCCAGATCTCTAGTGTCAAGAAGGATGTCAAAGCCTTTTGCTGCATTTCATGTAAAGATTTGTGAGGAGAGACTACTAAACCAGTGTGGTAGTGAGAAAGTTCAATCCTCCCACCACACAAACCACAGCTAACTCAGTCGGAGAAGCAAATGAAAAAGGCTGTATTTTACAAGCAGAATGAAATGTAATGAATATAAACAAAATATACAGTATTTACAGTATATACAAAAATACACAGGAAAGAATGTAACACAGAAACTCCCTCCACAGGGGAATTCCCCCTCTGGGTTCCCCAAAACTCCTTTTCCCCCTTCCTCCCCTTTTCCCAAAAAGGATTAAAGAGAGAACATGGATATTAAGAGAAATTTTGTTAGTTCAAATCAGTTGTTAAGGGGAAAAAAAAAGTTAGTTTTCTTATCTCAGAAGTCCAAGATCAGCACTGGCCAAGAATAGAAGAGAAAAAGCAGCTGAACAGACTGAACTCAGACTAAATCCTTAAAGTTACATTCCTATTGATCTACCCATGAAATTCATTTAGAATTATCTTTCTTTTCCTTTTTACACCAAAACATTCAGCTAGAGTATTCTGTAGGTGTCCTTTCCTTAAAGGCACAGCCTAAAACTGTCGCAACCAGTTTCTGGAGTTGACTTGTCCTGAGGACCTCAAGGTCATGAACTTGTGCAGCCTCCTCCAGCTATGATAGGTAACAGAGTTCAAGCTAATGCTTACTGCTGTTGTAAATTTGTACACAGCTGATGTGAAGTGAGAGGAAGGGACAGATCTGTCCCTAGTAGGCAAGGCATTACTTGGGATTAATATGAAAAATGTCAACAGATCTTTGGAGTATTGATCTAAATCTTTGAATTACATTTGACTGGAACAGTACTCCTCTTTGAGATGGAGTTAGAAGTTAAAAATGTCCTTTGATAACTTACTCAGAGACAAGTAGCTCTGGGAGAAGGCATACATTTTTCCTCCTAATGTTTGGAGGCATCAAGCACGAAAAGTCTTAATTGTGTCCAACAACAGAGTTTGTTTTTTATCTTTTGCTGTGTTTGCAGCAGATAGTAAGCTATTGACATGTTCAGGAAAATTTATGAGTGATATAAAAGGAAAACATCACATTGATTTTTTGCAGGTCTGTCAAGTGCAGTTTTTCATTATTTTTCCTTTTAATGAACATTTTTCAGTTGTTTCTACAACTTTCATCAGTGAGGAGGATGTGTTATGGTTTTCATGAACAAACAACAAACCCCAAATGTGATGTATTTGCATGGGGTTCCCCCCTCGCCCCCTCCCTTTTTTTTTTAAACTACTAAGAAAATGACAAACCTTGCTATTTTTCAGGATTTCTTTAAGCTTTGTTTGCATTTGATGTATAAATATTACTGGTTTATGTCTTCAGCTGGCCAGCACAGCTTCATGGTGCTGTTAGCACTGGGTGAGGTTGCCTGGTTGCTGTCATAATGTTGCAGCTGATTGAGATGTACACTTTTTGTCCCTAGCCTGTGTCAGCAGTTTTAGACATGCCAATAGCAAATAGGACTTGATAACCTCTCCTTGAACCTTTGACAGACTGCTTCAAGGTGTTTCTGATGAACACAAGGAGGAGGTGTAAAGGTCTCGATCCGGAGAGGGAAAGAGATTCAGGTTTTTAATGAATATTCCCGTGTTGTGAAATTAGAGGCACAAACGAGGCCAAAATATCAACAGCTAGACTATTTATTACATAAATACAGTGGATGGACATAAATAAAGTGGATGGATCAGAAGGGGAGAGAGAGAAAATAGAGAGAGAAGAGAGAAAAGGAAAGGAATTATATTACCACACCCCTCACCCCCCAAGACAGTTTGAGTCTGTGGAGGAAAGGTGCTGCAGGAGATGTTGGGTCTGTAGAGAAACGGTGCTGCAGGAGATGTTGGGTCTGTAGAGGAACGGTGCTGAGGCTTTGGCTGTAGAAGGGATGTGGTCCTCTGGGCAGCTTCTTCAGCTCCATGAGTTGCAGTAGGTGGAACTTAGGGCACGGAGAGAGGGTTTTCAGCGTCCAGGATCCGTTGTGTTGGCCCGTGATCTTTCCAGCTTGTGGTGCTGCATTTTTCTTCTCCAGTTTTCTTCTCCGTTTTTCTTCAACTGCTTTCTTCTGCTAAGTCAGTAGTTGCTCCAGTCTTTTATACAGTTTTTTAGTCCTCAGGCAAATGTCCAGGTGTTGTTCCCCAGCATATCGTTCTGGGAAATCATCCTTAGGTAAGTGTCCAGGTATCCTTCCCCAGGAAATCTGTGTACTCAGGTGAGTTTGGGCAGCCGTCTAGTTGGAGAGGGGGAGGCCTCCACCTCCTCCTGCTCCATCTACCTACCCACACACCTTTTACACATCAGGGAATCCATTGTCCTTTCCTGGGGTATCTGATGGCTGGAAATGATCTTGTCCTGAAGGTGTGATGGCTGGGCCCTTGGGCCATTGTTGTAGGCCAGCTGCAGTCCCGTGAGCAATGTTACTTTGCACCTTCCAAGAGTCCTTCCAGTGGCTCTGCCCAACGCACATCAGCTATTGTCTGGGCAAGCAGCAAGTGATTTTATCTTTGTTGAGCCACACCAGGAGAGACAAGCTTTAGTCTCTCACAGGAGGCAAGACTCTAAATTATGTTGTTGCAGACTTGAGAGGAATAAAGACTCTGGGGGTATGCTCAGAACTCATCAGGGCCTCTCCAGGAAGAAGAGGCCCTTTGCAGGTGTTCTTTTTAAGTAAAACAAAAATCCTTTCCAAAGGTAGGAGCTCAGGTCGGGAAAGGCAAAGTGAAAATCTGCAGCAGGTGTTGATCTGTTAGAGGGTAGGAGAGCTCTGCAGAGGGACCTTGACGGGCTGGACAAAAGAGATTTAATGCATCTAAGTGCCGGGTTCTAAGCATTGGCCACAAGAACCCCATGCAGTGCTACAGGCTGGGGTCAGAGTGGCTGGAGAGCAGCCAGGCAGAAAGGGACCCTGGGGTACTGGACGACAGTGGGCTGAACATGAACCAGCACTGTGCCCAGGTGGCCAAGAAGGCCAATGGCACCCTGGTCTGTATCAGGAATAGTGTGGCCAGCAGGAGCAGGGAAGTCATTGTGCCCCTGTACTTAGCACTGATTAGGCCACACAATTGAGTCCTGTGTCCAGTTCTGTGCCCCTCAGTTCAAGAAAGATTTTGAGATGCTGGAACATGTCCAGAGAAGTGCAACAAGGCTGGTGAGGGGTTTGGAGCACAGCCCTGTGAGGAGAGGCTGGGGGAGGTGGGGTTGTTTAGCCTGGAGAAGAGGAGGCTCAGAGGAGACCTTATTGCTGTCTACAGCTACCTGAAGGGAAGTTGTAGCCAGGAGGGGGTCGGTCTCTTCTCCCAGGCAACCTGTGACAGAACAAGAGGATACAGTTGTAAGCTGTGCCAGGAGAGGTTTAGGCTGGATATTAGGAAGAAATTCTTCACAGAAAGAGTGATTGCTCATTGGAATGTGCTGCCCAGGGAGGTGGTGGAGTCCCCATCACTGGAAGTGTTTAAGAAGAGACTTGATGGGGCGCTTGATGCCGTGGTTTAGTTGATTAGATGGTGTTGGATGATAGGTTGGACTCAATGATCTCGAAGGTCTTTTCCAACTTGGTTAATTCTGTATTCTGTAAAATGGTGACAGACTCTGTTTTTCCAGAGGTGAAACTTAATTCCAGTCAGTGAATGCCCTGACAGATGATGAGGGCAAGAAATGCCGCTGTTAATGTTTTTGCAGATTGTTTCCAAGTAAGTTTGCCCTGAGCCTTTAGTCAGTCATCATCCAGGGGCTACACTTTCATTTACAGTTGTGGTTTTCCTTCTCCAGTTTGGGAAGCCTCTGAGCTGTGTGACAAATGAAAATGCAGCAAAATCTTATTCAAAGTCTTCATGCAGCTTTTGTGTTTGACATTCCTGATCATGATCTCTGATGAACAATGCATATATTTAGTAAGCACAGAAAACTCAGAATTAAATCCCTTCTTTTCCTTATCAGGACATAAATAGTTTCTAATTTCTACTGCATAGGCATTCTTTCTCCCCTTCCCCCCCCCAGCTGCTGGACATAATGCAATGCAGTATTTGTATCTAGTTTTAGGAGAAAATACTTTGTTTCTACCTTTATATTCTACCTTATCTAATCCTATTTACTGACCTATCACATGTTCTCTTTCAAAGTAACTTTTACTTCTTTTACATTATGCTTTGACTCAATATTATCCTCTAGAATTCCGTAGTTTCACATCCAGAAGAGAAGTAGCCCAGGGACTGGAGAAATAGAATCATAGAATCAATAAGGTTTGAAAAGACCTCATCAAGTCCAACCTATCACCCAACACCTCATGACTGACTAAACCATGGCTTCAATTGCCACGTCCAATCCCTTTTTGAACACCTCCAGGGACAGGGACTCCACCAACATCCATTAGAAATATTACGTTTACAGCTGTAAGAACTTTGTGTCCATGCTGAAGTAGATGAAGGTTAAATCTCTATTTTAGTTTCCTTGTTTACTGCAATTACAATACCTAGGACAGTTGTTTAAAAACATGAATGCACTTCTCTAAGGTAAACAACCTGCAGTGTTCAGGGACCTCTGAATGAGTTTCTACCCTTGTGAGTAAAGAAGGCTTCCTATGTAGACAGAAAGTCAAAGAAATAAATAGATCAACACAGGTTTCCAGCTTTTAAGTATTCTAAACAAACAGGTAAAAATAGTATTTGGGATGAAATAAAATGAAAATAGAGCAGAAATCTGGCAGGAATTAGTTGCATTGCATAATGCTTAGGCTCTCCGGCTATGGTCCTCCAGGTACTCCTGATTCTTGGTAGCGTTTAACTGTATTTTGAAAGAAGTTGCGTATCATTTTTTGACCTCTCTTTACATATCTCCACGAGATTTTTGTGGTTTCAATCATTATGTCTACAGGCATATAAAGTTTGAGGTGTTACATTTGTGAACTGCATCCAGTTCTGGTGCCCCCAGCATAAGAGGGATGTGAAACTGCTGGAGGGGGTCCATGAAGAGGGGCAGAAAGCTGGAGTGCCTCCCCTCTGGGGACAGGCTGAGAGAGTTGGGGCTGTTCAGCCTGGAGAAGAGGAGGCTTTAGGGAGACCTTAGAACAGCCTTCCAGTACCTGAAGGGGGTTACAGGAGAGGTGTGGAGGGACGTTTTACAAGAGCTTCGAGTGACAGAATGACAAGGGGCAGTGGCTTTGATCTTGAGGGAGGGCAGATTTAGACTGGAGATTAGGAAGAAATTCTTTACTGTGAGGGTGGTGAAACTCTGGAATAGGCTGCCCAGGGAGGTTGTGGATGCCTCATCCCTGGTGGTGATCAAGGCCAGTTGGATGAGGCCTTGAGCAAGCTGGTCTAGTGGGAGGTGTCCCTGTCCATGGCAGGGGATTGGAACTGGATGATCTTTAAGGGCCCTGCCAACCCAGACCATTCTATAAATCCTTGAACTATCTGGTTGACAGTGTGTACATGCAAATATGCTGGAAGATGACTCCTGTTAAATAAAAAAAGCAGTTGCAAGTCACAAAAGGATGTTGAGATGGGGCAAAATACCTTAGTTTGTGTTTTTGAAACGTTTCTTATCTGGAATTTTAAAAATTCTGCATCCAACATGAAGAGTAAAGTACAAAACAAAACACTTATTCATGAATTGGAATTCTTCCACTGTATTCTGGAGTAGCTGAACAGATGGCATTGAAATGTAATATAATGCTGTTTTTCTTCAGATCTTGTATAATTATTTTTACATGAGGGTGCGTTATTGCATTAACATGAAGTGCGTAATGAACAGATACTCAATTAGTTCAGCACCAGCTCCAAAATGAATGTATGCATTGAGAAATGTGTGGCACGTGGTGACTTTGCCTGTTTGTGCCAGGATATGTTCTGTTATCCAGCAGTGAGTCCCAAAGGGAGTCAAGCTATTACCCTGTGCTTAATGAAATGCCGTGTCTGCATGACACGGGGGCACAGCTGCTGCACACAAAAATGTGCTTGCTTCACTCTAGATGTGTCCGTGGATCACAAGGCAAAACTTGATAGTTCTATTTGCTCATTAGTTGATGGGAGGTGTGTATTTATCAGAGGTACGGAATGGTTTCAAGAACTACTTTTTTGTTGTCTGGTTCCTCTGTGTAGAAATAGGCAGAAATGCTTGGAGAACTTGTCTTAGATTCCCTGGCGGGCAGTTCCTGGGCTCATGCTGAGTCACTGGTTGTAGCTTTTACGTTGCTCCTGGGATAGCAGAGCTTTTTCCATGCCGCTGCATGCAGCAAACCAAGGCTGCTTGCTGCTTTCAGGTTGTTTCTCAGATTTGTTTGCTCAGTGCTGCTAACTAGAAAGATCAGTCAAAGTGGAAAGTAGAAAGAACTCTTGTTAATGTTTCTGATAATTCAGAGAGAAAATGGGGAGGCTGTGAGCTAATGAAAAGGGGGAATAGATACTGCTGGGTATGACCAGAAATAATTTAAATAAATTTCACACATCATTCAACCACTTAACAACTCTTATGGTTCCAGTGAGTGGTACAGCAGAGCTTCTCTTCCCTGCAAAGCTTTGGAACTACACATAATGGTGGGGCTGGTCCCTGGAAACAGCACAAGTCCAGTGTTACCAGACCCCTTTGCCTCTTCAGTAGTTCCTTGTCAAGAGTGCTGTGCTTATCAACAGACATATAGCAAGACCCTCCATTAGCTGTACCAGTTTCACCAAATCATGCCAGATTTCTCTTTTTCCACCTGCCTTGACTATTCCTTTCTCCACTCCCTCACTCATGCATCTTTTTCATCACCATAAACAGTAAAGTTCTCCACACCATACCAACGCAGCACTACTCCCTATGGAACAGCATCTCCTAAATATGCTGTGACTACTGCAGTGCTGCATGGATCAGTACTGCATCAGATCAGTGAGGTTATTTTTTGGTTGAAGGAACAGGATCCCAATTTATGTTTCTATTTGAAGAAGGCTGGTAAAGTTTTGCTCTTTATGTCAGGAGCTAATAGCCTACTTCCTATGGTACAAGGAGGGGCTAACACGACAGCTGGTGTTTCCAGCAAGGTAACCTTTCACACTGGGCAAAAAAGAAGCCACCATTAGCCCTAAGCGTCAAACTCACTTGCATGTCCTTGGTGTAACTTTCTGCTGTTGGATGTTTGCTGTCATTTTATTGCTGTTGCTTCTTGGCTCAAGGCTCTGCTGGAACATGGGCAAAGTGCAAGGCATTGCCTTTTCTGGGTGCTGCACCAAAGCTGCAGACTTTTATGGTGACAGCTCCTCCTCATTTGATGGACATCCAACCCATGCCTTGATTCAGGGTGTAGAATCTCACTCATCAACTAAGTTGGAAGATCTGGCAGCCATATCTGTTCTATCATCCATTCTGCATGCAAAGTCATGCCTACCAGGAGGCTGGTGGAGAAGCTGAGCAGCACAAAGGCCTATTTTTATTATCAATAAACATTGGCAGAACTTGGTTTCCTGCACCTCCTTCCTCCTTGGCACTTACACAGCTGTCAGCACAGGCTGCTGCGGAAGTGCTGGGAGTGCAGCTAGGTGGAAATGTTTTATTGCATATGCAGATGTCAGAGGAGAAACCATGATAAGAGGAAGAGGGAAAAGTGGTGGTTGAAATTGTCTCTGTTGCATCTGAGAGAGTCGTTCACCATTGGAATGGGCTGCCCAGGGAGGTGGTGGAGTCACCATCCCTGGAGGTGTTCAAGAAGGGACTGGATGGCACTTGGTGCCATAGTTTAGTCATGAGGTCTGTGGTGACAGGTTGGATTTGATGATCTTTGAGGTCTCTTCCAAGCTTGGTGAGTCTGTGATTCTGTGTGATTCTGTGATCATTCAGACAAACGTAGGCCACAGTCTGATAAGGAAGAAAAATGTCTTTGTGTGAGTGAGACAATTCCCAGAGAAAATCAGCTCATCTCACAGTGTCACAACCACAGTGCACTCTAGCACTGTAGTACACCTGGGTGCTGCACATTCCCCTGGAATTTCTCCCCACACTGTGTTAAGGCAGTCAAGAGTGCATTCAGTTATGGATCTAGAAAAATCCTAAATCCTCTTTGTTGGGTGTGGTTTGTTATGCAGCACTTAATGGCAATGTTTGAAACAACTGTAGCTATGCTTTTCTGAAAACAGTGTATTTATTTGCTAAAAAAATGTCAGTGTGCCTGGTGAGCCTGATTAATCTTGGTGGCCTTTCACAGGCAGATCCCCTTTGAGACACTTTAGTTTACTGAAATTGCATGTTTGAAGATGTGTGGTTGTGTCCATACTCCTTCCCTTAGAAATACAAAATTGTTCTGGAGGCTTCTGTGTATATACAAACATGGGGAAGTGTCTACCCACCGCTCTCAAAAGATCATCCCTCCTTTTTTCAATGAAGCTGTAGAGAAAATGTGGTGACAGGACTGTGATGCAGATTAGGCATCCAAGGACAGAGAGAGGAAGCAGCAATAAGTTGGTGATATTGCTGAAGAAAGGACTGATATTTTGGCTATGAGAAGTTACAGTCAACATCAAGGAGAGATGTCAGCTAAGTTCAGAGATTGAAGAGAGAGAAAGAAGCAGATCAGGAACAGCAGAGTATGGGGAGAAGCTTACGATATAGTGCTGAGACCAGTAGAAAGCTTACTAATGGAGGGAAACCAGTGCAGATGTGTAAGATAAAATGACTAATAAAAGGCAGCAGTAATAAGAAAACTGAGGAAGGTATCCTGCAGAAACAATCAGAGAAAAAAAAGAGAAGACAGCAGGTCTGCAGAGGCTACCAGAGAGAACATTTGTTTTGAAAAAGACTTTGTAATAGGGCATTATTGTTGGTAAAAGGGCAAGGATCGTGGAAGAGGATGAGGTTAAGGAGCTAGATGGAGGGGAAAAAGCAATGGAGGACTAGAAAAGGATGTTGGTAAGCATGAGGAAGAAGAGGAAACTTTTTTTCTGGTGTTGATATTTGATGACATTTATTTTCCTTGTGTTGGCATTCAGGAGGCACAACTATGCCAGCACAGGTCTTTGTACAAAACATCTTTCAGTCTGAATGAAAATCCTGGTTAGGTCATGAGCAGAAAGGAGAGTGCATGGGAGTGAAACAACACTGTGACTTCTGAATGATGAAAAGGATTATGTCTGATTAAAAGCCAAACCCTCTTGCCTGTTGTATAGCCCTGTTGAGTTCATAATTTCTGATATATAAATATGTTCCTGCTTATCCTAAATTTTGCTAAATATCTTAATCTTCATTGAGCATTTAGGAGCATGGGAAAGGAATTTTTAGGCCTCGTTAAGACAGTCTGTAAAGAAGTCTTTTGTCTTTCACTTAGATTTTACTTTTGTCCCCCCTTTTTCTCATTTATTTAAACAGCAAAATTATTTTGTTGACGAGTGTCTGTTGAACTACACAGGGATTCTCTACCCCTCAGTCTAGACTGTGTTTCAGAACAGAGGAGGTTAAATATGAGAGCTGCCTATTCTGTTCTTTATTTTGTGCCGTTCCTGACATTTGGCAGAGCTAACATTTTATTTTGCAGAGCAAACTCTAAACTCTGTTGTCTTCCTTCAGCCAGTTAAATTGTCCATTTGTCTTCTGCTCTCTGTGTCATGACATCATGTAGACATCCCTGTGGCTGAGTAGTTCTCTGTCCCTCCCAGCCACTAATCTGAGGAGTCTGAAAGAGGTGCTGTTCTCCAGTTTCAGGGTAAAATAAAATCTCCTTCTTGTCTTCTAATTAAGATCAGTCTTTGATACTGTCTAGGCACAGCAGCTATTGCCAGGAAATTTCATCTCCTATTTTAATCAGTAGGGAATATGATAAGGCCTCTGTAGTGCTCTTTATTATATATGTAAAAGCTAATAATTCTATTCACTCTAGTTTCAGCTAGTTTTTTATATGCTTGAAAATGCAAATTTCTTTCTTTTCTGCTTTATTTTTCACACTCCTCTCTCTGCAGCTTTTCAAAAGATCACAGAATTCCCATACTTGACAGGGACCACTGGAGACTGTCCAGTCTTATCTGCTGCTCAGAGCAGGTCAGATAACTGCCCAGAACCATGCCCATCTGGGTTTGGAATCTGCAAGGAGACAGACTCCACAACATATCTCGACACCTGTGCCAGTGCTCCATCACTCTCACAGTAAAAAAAAATGTTTTCTTACTTTCAGCAAAATTTCATGTGTTTTGGTTCTTTGCCCAAAGAACCAAATTCTTTTCCAGAATTTAACCCAGACTTTCCTTAGCTGTGGTTTTTTTCTGTCAGCTGAGTATGACCAAATTCATGTCAGAAGAGCTTGTGAAGAAGTAAGGCTTGTTGTGAACAAAACGTTGTATTTTAAGAAGAAATCTTAGATATAGTGGGGCAGAGTCTTTAATCTTCTGCTTTGGCTTCCCAGTCAAGACCCTCAGAGTGGGCAATATTCTTTACAAAGAAAGTTAAAATACTGAGGAGAGGATGGTGGCAGAATGCTCGGAGCCTCATTGCTTCTAAGGGCTTGTGACATAGTGGTGTGTGTGGGTATGGAGTCCAGATCGTTTATCTTTTAGGTGGCCTAACTGCAAAGACTCTCTGGCTCAGGCATTATCCTCCTTTCAATCCCTGGCACTGAGCCATAGCTGGCAGAGTGGAAACAAGGTAACTCTGTATAGCAGAATGCCATTGATTGTCAGAAAGCATTCAAAAAGTTTCTTCGTACAGATACTGGCTGCTGCATTGTATGCCAAACAACTAATCCTAAAATTGATCCTCCAGAAACCAGACAGATTAAAAGTTGGCTGAAGGCCACCTTTGGCTGCACCAAACTGTTTTTATTTCCTTTACAAAAAACATGAGGACTGCCAAGTGTATTAGGGAGAGGGTTTTCAAAAAATGTGAAGTTCTGAATCGCACCAATCACACACAAGTCAAAACGTCTGAGTTGTGCTAAGGAGCCCAAGTGTGAAAATGAGATTTTAGTAATTTTCTGAGGCCGTGTGCTAAGCCTTTTCTTTTCTTTTAAGGGAGCTGGGGGTGAGACTACTATTAGTGTTAGCCTGTCGCAAATTGGTTTTGCTTCCTGAAAGAAAGAACTGCTGTGGTTAACACAGTTAACATGGTTAACATTTACCATAATGTTAGCAAAACCTTCAGTAGCATCCACATTGGAATATTACAGTCAAGACAGGGGAAGAAACCTGGCTGGACAGTCAGACTGCCAGGATTTAATTGCTCAGGCCCTGCCTGGAGGCTAGTTAGAAGTAGAATTCCATAGATGTTTATCTGGGGAACTGCCCCATTTAATACCTTAAGAAAATGTATCTCCTGGCTATATTGCCTTCTTGATGCTTGCCTACTGATGCTTGTCTGTGCTTTCAGAAGGAAGGTCTTGTTTAAAAAGCAGAGGGAGGAAATAGAAGAATAACAAACCTTGGTCAGATAACTGCTTCCGAGCACACCAGGCGCATCCTGGTGGAGTGCTTTAGTTCAGAAGGAATTACTGTCCTTGGTGATGGAGAAGCAGCTGCACCAGGCTGGCAGCAAAGAGATAAAGGATAGATAGAATAGAATAGAATTAACCAGGTTGGAAAAGACCTTTGAGATCATGGAGTCCAGATGTAGTATTGCTAACAATATTAATGTGCAACTTCCAGCCAAAAAGTATTGGTGGTATACTGGATGGAGGGCTGCTGTGGTTAATGGTCTGCTCCCGTGATGGAGGTAGGCACCTGCTTTGATTTAGCCATGTGAAACATATGTATCACAACTCATATTCCTTCTTCAGGACAACTATCTAGATGAATCATCATTTCAGTTTACCCCTTCTGTCAAAGCAAGGAATATGACTTCCCCTGTTTCAAAGAGGAACAAAACAGATGTATGGCTTACAGACCCAGTGTGTCAAAAGCTGACCTAATATGAAACTTGCAGTTATTTCCCATTAAAACAAACATGCTTTAAATAAAATAGCTGCCTGGGCATTTTCCTGAAGGAAAGCCTGATTGGTTTGTGCCAAACTCCACAGTCTGTCAGCAGAAAGCAAGGGAGCTTCTGTCTCAGGATTTCTGATCTGTAGCTTCAACCCAAAGAGCAGAGTTAATCTTGCCTAGCTTTAGCTTCTAAAAGAGGCATTAACTTAAAGGATGCAGTTTCATGATTGACCTGAGCCAGTCAAGTCCCTGCAAACTCCACTGAAAAGTGCCACATGATCTGGCTTCTTGCCCTGTGCTGCTGTAACACAGCGATAACAAACCAGGTACAGAATTATCTGACTGAAAACCCACCAGCAGCCCTCTCCATGCCCTGCACAAAAAACAGCCCTCAAACCTGGCACCTAGTGAAAAAAAAACTCAGCCTCTGCCTGAAAATGCAACTCCTGCCTGCGTCAGTTCAGCCTCTGATGTGGCCATCACTGGTAGCAGCAGGCAGGAGGGCAGTGGAGAGGCTTGGAGTCTAGTGGCAACATGGATTAGGACATAGGCTCTCAGAAGGAAAAAAGTAGCTTAAATGCACACGCGTTTACTCTCAAGCCATTTCAGGGGGCAGCGTTTTAGACTGAAGGCCTAGCTTTTGGATGCCTAAAGCTAGAAAAGATGTTACAAGTGCACGAGACATGGAAACAAATAAGCCAGTGAGAGGATGCTGAGCAGTAAAGCCTTTGCCTGTGCTGTGTGTAGGTAGAAGCTGCTGCCCAGACATAGAATTCTGCACTGCACAGACAAAAGTTAACCAGAATGTGTGTTAGAGCCCATTCATGTGGCTGCTTATCCAAATATGCTCTTCACAGCTATTTCTCTATCAAAATTCATGCCCAAGATGCAGTTCAGATGTATAGGTGCACAATTGAAGATACCCAAATTTCTAAGAGCATGGAGGTGAACCTAGCAAGTTCATGTAGCATATGACCATGGCCTTTGCTTGGCTACCCACCATATCACACGCTCTCTGCATACCTGATGTTATCAGAATGGGATATCATTTTGAGAGCCCTAAACCCGCCACATGTCTTCTCTGAGATACCGAATGATTCTTCTGTGAAAACAGGGCTTGGTATTTCATTATTTTCAAGATATAAAAGCTGGGGTGAGTTTGAAGGGGGTGTGGATTCCATCCCCCCCCCCAAAAAAAAAGAAAAAAAGAACAGAAAACTATAAGTTTGCACTTCTCTCTTGTCATAAAGAGTATGGGGAGATATAGAAGTAGCCTGCAGAGAATCTGTACTGTAGATAAGAATATTGAGAGGAATGTGTAACATGGCCAGGCATATCCAGAAAGACAGGCAGGGAAAGCACAAACTTGCTCAAGGGACTGAGAGACTAGACTGTCCTCTCCATCAATTTTCGTTCATCGATCTGCTCCACATTATCGTTGCTGGTTGATGGGAGGCTGAACAAGAGCCTGCAGTGTGCCCAGGCAGCCAAGAGGGCCAATGGCATCCTGGCCTGCATCAGGAACAGTGTGGCCAACAGGAGCAGGGAGGTCATTCTGCCCCTGTACACTGCACTGGTTAGGCCACACCTTGAGTCCAGTTCTGGGCCCCTCAGTTTAGGAAGGATGTTGACTTGCTGGAACGTGTCCAGAGAAGGGCAACAAGGTTGGTGAGGGGTTTGGAACACAAGCCCTATGAGGAGAGGCTGAGGGAGCTGGGGTTGCTTAGCCTGGAGAAGAGGAGACTGAGGGGTGACCTTCTTGTTCTCTACAACTACCTGAAGGGAGGTTGTAGCCAGGCAGAGGTTGGTCTCTTCTCCCAGGCAGCCAGCACCAGAACAAGAGGACACAGTCTCAAGCTGTGCCAGGGGAGGTTTAGACTGGATGTTAGGAGGAAGTTCTATACAGAGAGAGTGATTGCCCATTGGAATGTGCTGCCCAGGGAGGTGGTGGAGTCACCTTCATTGGAGGTGTTCAGGAGGAGACTTGATGGGGTGCTTGGTGCCATGATCTAGTTGTTTGGGTGGGTTGGATTGGTTGATAGGTTGGACGCGATGATCTTGAAGGTCTCTTCCAACCTGGTTTATTGTATTGTATTGTATTGTATTGTATTGTATTGTATCTCACAGAAAGAGTGGTCAGGCATTGGAATGGGAGGTGGTTGAGTCACCAACCCTAGATGTGTTTAAAGGTCTTTTGGATGTGGTACTTGGGGATATGGTTTAGGTGTGAGAATAGGTTTCTTGGTTGGACTTGGTGACCCTGAGGATCTCTTCCAACCTGAATGTTTCTGTGATTCTGTGATCATGGAAGTTCTCCAAGGAAGGGATTTTCTCTGCATACAACTCATGTTCATTAAAGAAAAGTCCATCAGGTTTTGACTCTTATCTTTCCACTGATTTTAAAATACTAGCCCATTTTTATATCAGTTATCAAAATACATGAGTGTTTTGTAGTTTTGTTTGGGTTTTGTTTTGTTTTGTTTTTGTGGGTTTTTTTGTGTAAGTGTGGAATAAATAGATTTTACTTTATGAGTATGTGCCAAAGCATTGATTTAGCATCTCTTTCAAGCATCAAATAAGTAGTTTGTGAAATATAATCCATTTGAAGAATTTACACTAAGACAGGATGCACAAGAGGGCCAAGTCATGGATGTTTAGAGAGGAAAAAAAAATCTTGTATATGAAGACTTATATGTGCTAAAAATACACTGTGGCATGTTCTCTGGAGATACTACTCTCATGCTGATATTTTTAACCCAGTATATCTGCTCCATTAAAAGCCTGATATCTGATATCCTGAATGCTGATTTTGCTTGTCTCTGTTTCAGCACGAGCAGAAACACAAACTGTAATCAAAGTCAGTATATTAGTTTTGGTAGTGATGTCCAAAGGACATCAGGACTCTGTACACTGTAGCCTGAATACTGAAGAAATAAAGAATAAATCAAGTTTACAGCAGTTCAGAATGGTTAATGTAGTGCCTCCATGCTTTTGATGGAGTTTTATTCATGGAGAGTCTCTGAGCCTTCAGGGAATGATAATTAGATTCTTGTCAGATTTTTCCATGTGCACAGTACATTGCTTTGAGAGGACAGTAACTGTTCTTGGCAGCACAGAGACCTTGAGCTTCAATAGAGCATGGAAGCAGTAATTCATTTTATCATCCTTTCAAAATTCTTCCTTTCAACCCTTTCTTTTGAAGCTTGGAAGATAACCCTCCTTTCTACTTTCCCCCTGTTACTACTTCCATTTTTTTCTGACAGCTTCAGGGCCTAGAAAGCCATTTCCCCACTGCCCGTTAGCCCCAGCAATCCCCAGAGCAGGTTTTGATTACACCTTCACTCTGACATGGGCAGTGCCAGTTGCATCATTATGTTTCCAAGGCAAGTCCAATCCAAATATTGTGCCCAGCCCTACATCTAATTTATGGTTAGTGATCAGTAGAGCATTACAGCCATCATCTGCTCAGTTCCTTCTTCACATACCTCCTTCACCGCCCGCCTTTGTCAGGTCATGTGTCCCTTCCATGTACCTCAGCAGCTATAGTCAACAGTAAGTAAATTGTTTGAACTTTTCCATCTCTGCAGATGCAGAAAGGGGGGGGGGTAAATAAGACACAAATTTGCTGAGATTCAGTGCCTGCCAGCTGTGTGTTCCTGCTGAGAATGAGCCACCACCATATTTGGGTGATGGCCAGCAATGTTTCCTAATTACCTTTCCTCACCAATCTGTATTTCCACAGCTTACTTTTCCCACTTTCAGAAGCTACCCTTTAAACAGGGCGGTAGAGTTGCACTCTTCCCTCTCAGCAGCGTGGAGTTTTAAGTGCAGTCTGTGTGAATGTTGGAAGAAATCAGTGTATATCTGTATCTTGGATTTGAACTGGAGAGTGCAGTTCATCATACACAGGTGAGAGTTTGCACCTACCTGCTTGATCACTCACATTGCAGAGTCTGCAGAACTGAAATAAAGCTGCTTGCCAGGAGACCTGACATCTAGACAGCTTCCCTAGCCACTGCTGGTTAGGTTGGGCTGCTCAGTCTGAGTGTGCCTGCCCCTAAGCATTCCCTGAAGAGCCTTCCTGACTCTTTGATGTACTGGAATAGCTGCTGGCCAGGGATGTTCAGAAGGAAAATGTTTGGTTATATCTTAGCTTGGCAGTTGTCTCAGCTGGTGCGTTCTGCACCTATGGCCAAACATACGTCACACTTGAAACAAGGTGACTGAAGTGCTGTCCCCTGACCTGTACACATGGCATCATCCACCTTGCTGAGACACTGCTGTCCTCTTTTCTTTGCCTATAAACCCATGCCCTTGCAAGAGTCAAATCATATTTTTGATACCTTTGTTTGCAAAGCAAGGGGCACTCACTAGATCCTTTCATATTTTTGGAGGGTTGAGTAAAGCATTATGTTTAGTGGAGGAGGGGGAGAATTACCTGAAGTGTTCAACAGCAGCCCCTTGTCAAAACAAAGTCTTGTAACAGTGATTTTACAGCTGTATCAGGCATCTTCTGTAAGACAATGCTAACTCATCTCAGGCTTAGTCTTATGGATTCTGGCAGTTTGAGGCTGTGGGAGCCTTTAGGAACCACAAAGTTACAGACCTCCAGAGGGGCCAGAATGTACAGGAGGTGGACCAGAAGATGTGTTTCATTCCCGTAAGACCTGCATCCCTATAAAACTGGCTGAAAAAATCAGTTTTATTCCCTTTTCCCCCTCCCTCTCTCCTCCTGGGAAGAGTGCCCAGGTTCTTATCTCCTTGATGGGGGAGTGAGGCCTGGTGTCGACCTTGGCAGTGTTGCCAATTAGGCCTGGGGGTGCCAGGCAGAATTTTGTGCTGTGTCACAGTGGTGTGGTATGGAGGGTAGAGCGGCTTGGTAGGGAGGGGCATGAAAGCTTGGGTTTATTAGCCTGGTTTTAAGGGAGGTTTGTGTGAAGCTTTGGCTTAATGAGCTTCTGTGCTAAACCCAGACTATGGAATTTGTGTGTTTTGTATGTTGTTGTAAACAGCATTTCCATTTAAACTTTTCAATCCTATCCAATCCTTTGTGTGAGTGGTTTTCTTTTGCCCCTTTTGGAAGTGGTAAAAGAGCAATCTGTCTTGCTCTAAACCATGACATGGATGCTGATTAAAGAGTATCCAATAAGAGCATGTCCAGAACAACCAGACCAGCTGATCATAAAAACCATCTACCTTTAGGAAGTAAAGTCCTTTATTCCATACCTCTTTGCATGTCTTTTTTCCCTCTCAGCACAATGCACATCCCTTACTCCTGAAAGCTTGTCCTTTTCCCCAAATGGGATTCACCATTTGCTCTCCTTTTCTTCCTCTCTCAGGTAAAGGATTTTCTGTGTGCCTCTCTTTCTAGTACTTGGGTGAGCATGCTAGAAACTTACTTCTTACTATCCTTTTAATCTTTTGCTTTTAGCTTCTATTTTAATTGGTATGGTTTTGGTCTCCTTAACCCACATCACAGTATCACAGTATCAGTGTTATGAAAGAGTCGGGACTGTTCAGCCTGGAGAAGAAGTCTCTGAGGAGACCTTTAGAGCTCTATTTCAGTATCTGAAGGGGACCTATAGGAAGGCTGGGGAAGGACTGGTTAGAAGGGCTTGAAGTGATAGGACAAGGGGCAGTGGTTTTAAACTGAAGCAGGGTAGATTTGGGTTGGACATCAGGAGGAAGTTCTTTGAGATATGAGAGTGGTAAAATACTGGAACAGGCTGCCCAGGAATGTGGTTGAGGCCTTGTCTGTGGAGACATTCAGGATCACACTTGGTGTGGCCCTGGGCAGCCTGGTGTAGTTGGAAGTTTAACAAGATGACCTTTGAGGATCCTTTCCAACTCGATACAGTCCATGAATCTTGTTATCTTCTGTGTTTATGTATTTCACTACAGAGTACAAGCATCCAAACTGATGTTTCAGAATTGAGTAAGATTTGAGTAAGATTTCAGCTAGCATTGTAATGTTCACAAATCAAACAGCTTCAGTAAACTTGGTTGTTCATCTGCACCTGCAAAGTGAGCCCACACATTCAACAGTGTCAGTTTGGTATGTCACTGGGACAGAGGATGATCTTAGGAGGTCCATTCCAACACTGTTTTTTCTTCATTTATGCCTGTGACAAACAGTGCTATTTTTTCTAAGAACACATGCACAGCGATCCTACAATCTAACCATGCAAGATGCTGTATCATTTACTAGAATGACATAACATTAAGGCTGAGAGCCTGTGGCAGTTTAAGGGCCAAAAAAGAACTTGAAAGGAAAGCAACAAAACTCCAAGTCAAATACATATCTGAAGTGCACTACAGGTATAGTAACCATTTGTCCCATGCATACTAATGGCAGTAATGCTGTATGTATCAGCTTTTATGCTGTCACGAAGACTTATCCACAGAACTACATCAGTATCTTGATATTCTGAGCTAATACCACCTGGGGACCTAGAAGAACTTTTCCACTTTTGCTTCTGTCTTTCTGGGAGTGATTTAGACAGTATATATTTATATAAAATAAGATGTAGTCATAAAGATATAGATCAGTTGTCAAACTGCCTGATGGAGACAGTTCTCAGTTTTTACATCAGGCAGCTTACTTCTTTCAGAGGTTATCATTTTACTTGGAGCATTGAAAGAGAAGGTGTTGCCCTCAGATTGTTTTACTGATGAGGAGTGTATTTAATGTTAATGTGCTGTAAAATATTAACCATAAACAAATTAAAGTAGAATTTGTTGATGGACTTGTTCCCATCTCCTGAGGTAGACTGTAAATACACTCACATCTCTGGACAGAAAGCATATCATGCTGAGAGCTGATGTCCATAAAATAAATTAACCTGTGTAATGCAGATTTTGCTGCAGGCAAAATGACAGCTTCTGATTTCTCTAGCAGTTTCAGTGTTGGTTAGTATCAAATGATTATACTGCTCTTATTCTATACTCATTTTTTTCAATGATATTGTAATTTCTCCACTTAGTTTAGCTCAGGACAGGAAGGTCAGCCCTTGTGATGTTCTGTTGTTCCTGGAAAAGTTTCACCTTTATCCCAAGCAATCTAAGTGGGTTCACACTAGAATAAAATTAGAGCAATGTTAGAATTTATCAGGACCTCCATTTTTAATTATGCTGTTGTGACCTTGTGTCAATTTGATAGGCCAGCCCACAACCCCACAGAGATAAAAATCCTTATATGTAAATCAAGCTTTAGGAGCTGTCAGTTTCTGAGCAACATCTCAGTTGCATCCTGTCTGTAGGATGTTTTTCTGTGCTTTTTCTGCCTCAAGCCCATGTGCCTTTAAGCCTTGGGAGCAATGCCTAACCACACAGGATCACTGCAGCCCAGCCCTCCTGCTTGTGTGTGCTGTGCCTTCCCAGCACCCTCACACACCTGCTACTGAGTAATAAAATAACGTTTATTATCATGAAACAAAGGCGTAACAAGGGCTTTGAGGGAGGAGTACCCTGGAACGGCAATAACAACAAAAAGCAGTAAAAGGCCTACAGGGCGGGATGGTTGGAGCCTCAGAACACTCTACCGCAGGAGCTGCCGCTGGCAGGGACCTGGCTGGATGGCACTAGGGAAGTGCTAGGGGTGGGACAGGTCAATCCCTAGTGTCCTGCCCCCATGCAGGTTGGGAGGGTAAAAGGTGAGAGCAGTGGTACCGTGAAATGGTCTTTATCCAGGTTGTAAGCAGCTTTTCTTCAGTACTGCCTCTGGATGCAGGCTCTCTGCTGAGTTACAGTGATGTGCTGATTCCGTCAGCACCCTGTGAAACAAAGTGCTGACATCAGGTACCTGCTTGGCACCTCCGGCCTGCACTCCTCCTCAGCCATCCTCCTGAAAGCACCCATCATTTCTGTTGCCTTCATTGTCTAGCACCATATCTTCAGAGGAAAACTTCTGCATGAGCTTTTGGCAGAAATGGAAAAAAAAATAAACCTTTCTCCTATTCTTTTCCTAATTAATTAATTTCCTAATTTTCCTGTGTAGACCACAAAGGAAGAAATTCAGTCTGCATAATATATAGTAGGAGGGAAGGGATGGAAAAACAGATCACAAGCTTGAGGGACACTTTCATAGCCAAGGGAAAATGCAGAGTTTGTGTTGCTCTGAAGCAATCAAGGTCAGGTTCAGCTCACAGCAGCCTTGGTGTTTGTGCTTTTACACAAGCAGAGCATGTCTTGCTCCAATTTTGAAGGTATTAAGCCTAGTTCATCACCTGGTTATTAATATAAAAGACAGCCCTTTATCTCTGCTGCTGGTTGCATGATTGTGAGCTGAAGGTGTCCTGGAAAATAGGGTGGAAGGACTCTGGAGACATTGTGCATGACCAAGAAGAGAAATTTTGAGGATTTTAACCAAATGGAGGTGGAATTGTATTACAGAAAGCAGAGGAAGTTGTTTACTAGTATGCAATTTAGATGGGAGGAAAGGGTAGGGGAGGGGTAGAGAAAGCATGAGCAGAAGCAATTGCAGTGCAAGACATTTCTGGAAAAGAACATATTGCAGTCCAGAGAAAGATGAATTATAGTTGTTTAAAAGAATCCAGGCCTCAGGAGGAAGACTGGGTGTTACTTGGGCAGAGAGGCACTGGCTCCTAGACATTTTCTCTGGTCTCCAGAGAGTAATGTCCTTAAAAAGAGCCATACTGATCTCCTGCCACTACATAGCTTTTGCAGCAAAAATACTGCACTGTGGGCTCACGTGAATGCCCTGGGAAGAAGAGAGGAAGTCAAACCCCCTTCCTCCTTGGAAGAAGAGGAGAACTACCCTAATTCCCCATATTCTTCATTGACAAGGTACAAAGAAAGAGCAAGCAGAAACTCAACTAAGGACTAAAGTAGAAACAGCAGCAGTGATACATCTCTGAGTATATCTTTCATGAAACATCGTGAGTAACACTTCATTTCTGCATGTGTGAAAATATCCAGCTGCCCTCTTTTGCTGTGTACCAGCCAAGAATGGACCAGACCAAGGCAGCAATGCCTCCAGCCTGGGTCTTTGCCTGCCTGTGGGGCTGTGGACTGTTTTCTGTCATAGAGGTGTACTCCAATGTGTATTGCCCCCTGTCTTCAAAAAGCAATGGCATTGGTGATTGATCTTTCTGCAGTCATCATCATCTGCAAATGCTGTAATTGTGGAAACTGCAGGTGTCCTAAAGGGTTGCAAAATCTCACCTTACTAGTGGCATATTTGGTTAAAAACCTGCACACAGATTCCTAAACTCCTCCTTGTTTCATTTTTGTTTTCGGAATGTGTTTGTGCTCCTGAAAATGGCAATGTGGGATCCCATCTGCTTGTTAGGGATAAACAGTAAAATTGCATTTTTCTCCCCAGTAGATATTTATCAACATTGCCTAGACTTGTATTTATACAAATCTGGATATCACATTTAATCAAATACACTTATTTAATTTATTTTTCTTTAGTTTCTGCCACTGCTTTTTGAGTGTCTCTCTTTTGGGGAGGCTGTTAGGGAAACAGTGATTATTTTGCATGTATTAAGAAATCCTTCCCCCTGTATTAGGATGTGTTTCAGTAGGAAAGACCAGATGATAAAAGAAATCAAGCTGATGGACCAGGAACAAAGGAAGTCATAGGCTTGGCAGTCAACCCGTAACCTCCACCAATAGTAGCTGGGAATGTTTCCTAGGAAACCAGGCTGAAAAACTAATTCTCTCCTACTAAATTTTCAATTTCACTGAATAGCCAGTTGTACACAATATTAACTCTCTCTGTGTGCCATTTTGTATTTCAAATAGCAGTGAATAACCTCATGTAGGTGCATGTAAATGGGGCCAGGTATCTGTGAAGCTGTGATTTGTCTTTGGTTCAAAGGTGATCACTTCCCCAGTGACAACAGGAGAAAGCAAATATGTAGAATTCACAACTCTTGCACAGAAGTATGTGTTGCTAAATCGCCCTTTGTGCTGGACAGAATCAGTTGCCCCCAAAAAATGCATTTGTGTGTTATTTGTCAAAGTAGAAGATGTGGTTGGTTTCCTTGGGAGGTTCCAAACGGATATTTTGGTAAATGTCCTTGATTCATAAGAGTTGGAAGGGCAGAGTAACTGAAGCAAGAGGGAGCAAGCATTTGTGATGCCAGATGCCCAATGGTGAAGCCTTGCTTAGGTCTGTAAAAAAGTGCAAGGATGAACCTCCTGCTGAAGGGGACATGAGGAGATGAGCTCTAGCAATCCTAAGGCATTGGTTCCCTGCTGTGACATACACTGAGCCTAACCCAACTGAACGTTATCCATCCATTTACACAAAATGGGCAATAAGAACATCTCTTGAAAGGTGCTTTTGAGATCTGAGATAGTTCCTGTAAATGTTTTTCATATACCACTATGGTAGTATCCATGTCCATCATTGGAGGTGTTCAGGAGGAGACTTGATGGGGTACTTGGTGCCATGATCTAGTTGTTTAGGTGGGTTGGATTGGTTGATAGGTTGGACACGATGATCTTGAAGGTCTCTTCCAACCTGGATTTATTGTATTATTGTATTACTATGCCCCTACATCAGCAAATGAGGGTGGCACAGCTACCTCTGTGTTGACTTGTCGATTGCAGAGAAGATTCTTTTGCATTTCCACCTTAGTTGCTACACATACATTTATTTTAATTGCCAGGATATCTCTCAGTCACTCCTTGGACCCTCAGATGGGTCCCCTTGAGGCCAGTTTTCACCACTTTCCTTTTGTTTAGATGAAACCCCTGGATCACCAAGTAGCAATTTCCACATTTCCTGACTATGTTAACTGTGCAGGACATGTTAGAATTGCCACCCTTAGGCAATATTCCTCCAGATAAATGTTAGGCCCTGATTAGAATGTGTCAGAACCAGTTTATGGGGGGCGGAGTAAAGGCACAAAGAGCAAAGCAGTTACCTACCCTCTTTGTTTGTAGCTTGGTACTGTAAAGAATGATTTTGCCAGCCTGCCTGGAGGGAAGCAGAGGCATTCTGTACTTAACAGCATCTCTACATTTTTCCCTAAGGGCTGATACTCTCTGGGGGTGACATCACTGTTCCTCACCCATGTGCTTTCTTCCTTCTCCTTCTCCCTGGGGGCCTGTGGTCTCCCTACAGTCAGACAGATAAACAATGAACAGAGGAAAGCACAGGGCACCTACAAAGAGATTCTTTCACAGGCCTGTCACCCAAGTTTGTTAGTATTCACTCCAAATGCATCCTGTCTCTATTAAATACAATTTCTTACACTTCTGTACAAGGATTGAATAGTGCAAATCCTAAAATGTATGCTGGATTTTGTTGGGGTTTTTTTAACCCTAAGTTTGAGTCAGTGTCATAATTTTAATGTTACTTTGGCACTCAAGTGGCAGCTCTCAGGAAAGAGACTCTTGGTTAAGGAAAGAGTATGACCTGGTACAGGACTTTAAAATAGCTATGTTCTCCTCCCAGTTCTTCCACTGCTTAGTTTTGTGACCTTGAGTAAGCCACTTCACATCTATGTGTCTGTTTCCTCCCTGAAAAATTGCATGGCACTTCTTTACAAAGCATGTATGTGTAATACTTAGGTATTAATGGACTATTTTATCCAAAAAAAACACACCTATTTGCAACTCAAAAGATATGCCTGGAGACCTGCAGTTATCCTTCTGTCCCTTCTGCCTCTAATCTAATCTGGAAGGTTTGGGGACATTTAATTGGTGCCATTCCCTGGCCACTTACATAACTTTTGAGATCGCTCTCTTTAAATTTGTTTTCTGTGGGCTGTGTGCCTCTGGAAACAGTGAGTTCCTTGGAATGCAGATGCTCTCTAGGAAAGCAATCAGATCACTCATGTATTAATAGACATTCAAACCCCTGGCATCAGGAGGATCAGCAGAACATGAGGCCAGCATGGCCAAAGACATTTATGCTAAAATTAAACAAAACAAAGTAAGATAAACACAGTGTCCAGAAAAGGAGACATTCAGTGAAAATAAAAGCACATTCAGTGCTAAAGAAGGAAAGACTACATTACTAAAGAGTAACTAGATTTTGAAATTAATTGTGCATGCTGTTATTGAGGCAACAAAATGAGACTTCAGCCTGTACTGAACATTTAGGATGGAAAAAATAGTATTCTAAGTAAAAGAGATATATATATATATATATATATATAAAGACAGTGTTGTAATTTAAACACCTAAATCAATCCCTTCCTCCTATAAACTACAATGAGACCTAAGTGGAAAGAGTTCCCAGCAGCCTGATCAGGCTGCTTAGGGGGTTGATTGAAACATCCTTTGCAGTTGTTGTCAGACAGGGGCTGTGAACAAATGCACCTTACATTTGCTCCCACATGGTAGTTCTTGTGCCTCTGGATAATTTCTCTGCCTACACCTCACTTTGTGCTCCTGTCCTCTGACAGACACTGTTAATTTAATGTACTCAGTGCTCCTTGTCTCTTCTTCCCATTAACTTTCATTCCAACAGCAAGGCTGACTGGATTTTGACTCCAAAGGCAGGTCCCTGCACTGCTGAGATGCCTGGGCTCCTGAGGTGTAACACTGGAAAGAGGAAGTGCCATGAAATGCCATTTCTGTTCTGAAAAGTTGAACGTTTTGTTTAAAGAGGTTAGACTTTTCTCTAAGGCCAGCAGCATGCCTCCAGGGAGTTAGATCAGCAGATCATACTGGGGACTGAGTGGAAATACTGCGTAGGTAAAGTGCAAGAGAAATTATTTCTTCAGTAGTATCCCCTTTGATCTGAAAACAGAACTTGGTTTTCTTACTCCTTCCAAGTTTTCTGTTGAAGTCATGGCCTGTATTTACTCACTCACTCCTTCACTGCAATTTGCCTTCCTGCTGGAGTGATAAAAGTGAAGGTGAGAGCTACCCAGAGTGCACTTGATCCTAGTGTTTGGTGAAGCATAAACACATAATGCAGGCTGCAGCCCATCTTCGTGTCTGTCATCTGCATCTTGCACGTTGGACGAAGCCCCCAAGATAAGGCTCATGCTTCATTGCTACTATTTGGCAGATGTAATGGATGTGATGCAAGATGATACTTTCATAATAGATGTATTAGCTCTTTCAGTTTAATCTGATTAAACTCTCCTAGGCAAGCACTTAGTTAAGGGAGCTGAATGAGTCCAAGTCAGAATGATTAGGTGCCTCTTACATGATCATGAAAAGGTCGGAGGCAGAGGAAGTAATTGAAAGAGCTTCACCCCTAACTTGCACATAAACCCACTGAGTCCAATCAGGGCTCAGACTGTGGAAGGGGAAAGGGAACTGGCACAATATCATTCACTCCCTTCCTATCCCCACATCTTGCACAGGTCTTGCATGGTTGGTATTGTAGCAAGAGAGTGGGAATCAGCAATCACTACAGAGCAGTGAGCTGAAGCTGGTAAATCTATATCTATATCTCAAGTCAGCCTCAGGTCAACCTCCCAGGCAGCTGCCCTCCTTAAGTGTGAATATGTTACTGCAGGAGAACCCTTAAGATGAACTTTCACATAGGAAAAATAAGAGCTTTGTCATTAGCTAAAGTAGGTGATATCAGTGGAACTACTCCCATTTACACTGAACGAACACTGGCACAGGCTCTGTGATTGAACTGCCACCATTAGGCTTGAAGGGGAGGGCAAAACACAGTGTTTCCTCTCTTAGCTGTTTCTCAGATGACTGACAAAAAGAAGTTGGACAGATTTTCCCATTTGTTGCTTGTGATGATACCACCACGTCTTAGAGCATTATGTTTAGGATTAAATTCTGACTCTGGGAGAGCAGACAGGTTTGCTTACTCTCCAGAGTCAGTCTTTGAGTAGTGGGAAGTGCACAGAAATGCTTTAATCATGATAATGAACAGAGCCATGAGTACTTGTGTTGTCTCCCCAGAGTCTCACATCACCTAGCTTCCTATAGCCATTTCTTTCCTAATAGAAGAAACTTGTTGTAGGCGTAATTCTGCCATGGTGTGTGGGAGGGAAGTCTTGGGGAACAGATGGTTCTTGGTGAGCAGACTCTAGTGACTAAGACCAACTCTCAAAAAAAGAATGAATCTAACCAGCTGATTTGATGAAGAATAGGAATATGAAAGATAACCATAATATAAACACAAAAATGAACTGCAAAGCAATGCTGCCTGCTGTATAATTAGAATAGAATAGAATAGAATAGAATAGAATAGAATAGAATAGAATAGAATAGAATAGAATAGAATAGACCAGGTTGGAAGAGACCTTCAAGATCATCACATCCGACCCATCATCCAACACCATCTAATCAACTAAACCCTGGCACCAAGCACCCCATCAAGTCTCCTCCTAAACACCCCCAATGATGGCGACTCCACCATCTCCTTCTCCCTGTTAAAGAAATAGCAGTCTAGTAGCTCTCTTGTGTAAAAGATCTTCTAAGCTGTTTCTTTTTAAAATGATGATGTATTTATCATTGAGCACAGGAGGGCAGAAAACCAGCAGTTAAAACTGGTAAATAAAAGGAAGAATTCTGCACTAGCAGGAATTTTGCCTCTACAGATTCATATCTAGCTCCTTGAAGGTGGTGTAGGAAACCATTGAGAACTTCTGATGAAAGCCAACTTAAGTCTAATTTTCACATGGTGTCATGAATGATTGGAGTGTACCTTGCTCAGAAGAGAGAAGCAGCAATGTGTTTTATAGAGGTAAAATAATAATTGGACAGAGTTCAATAATTTTGATGGAATTTAAGAAAGTTTAGCAGTGGTTTACCACAGTTCAATAAGTTTGATGGAAAGATTCACCTTATTAATTACTACATGGAAGAAAGATACAAAGGAAAATGGAGTTAGAACCAAGTCAGAATGATTGACACAGAATCTGGAGCTCCAAAGGGTGAGGATGACACTCCCATTGAGTCACGAGGTTCAGACTGAGAACAGAATGCATTGAGTCAGAGGGGACCCTCAGAAGTAGTCTTGTACAAACCCCCTGTAGTGAGTAGGCGTGTTAACTAGATCAGGTTGCTTAGGGCCACATCAAGTTTGTTCTTGAATGTTTCCAGCAATGGGGCCTCCACCACATCCCTGGGCAATCTGTTCCAGTATTCCACTACCCTCACTGTGAAGAACTTTCTCTGTATGTCTAAGCTAAGTCTGCCCAGCTCCAGTTTAAAACCATTGCCCCTTGTGCTATCACTCCGTGAGTGGCCTCCCTTTTCTAAGTGCCTTTTAGAGCTTTGGTGTTGCTAGGCCAAACCTTAGTCTTAGGCTTGGATGATTTCTCTGCAATGTTTGTAATAATATTGAGTAGCTATGTGGATTAGCAGTGTTGCATTAGTATTTATTCAGCGTGCTATTGGTCACTTACTGAGGATCTATTGCAGGTAAGGGATATCTCTGCATTGATCAAAGGAAGATATTTAGTGTAAGGTCAGGAATCTCAAACCTTGCAAAGTGTCTCTGCTCAAGGGGAGAGTCACCTATCCTGCAGTCTAGCTGCTGTTCAGGGAGTGCTCAGATTGGGTTCATTTTGATGTTAATGTTTACCACCTGGCTGCTAGTCAGTACAATAGACAAGACAGATATCTTCATTTTAGCTATGCTATCTTATTTGTTGGTTATCTTTGCATTTTGGGGCTTCAAAACCCGCCTTTAAAATATTTTTCCAAGGCACCTTCATTTCTTTGCACTTGAGACAGGAACTCTCCAGCTTGCAGGTTGGCCACAGAGCATAAGTTACTCCTTAGTCAGCCTCAACCAATGTGCAGCTAGGGGTCAAGTGTGTCTGACATACATGGTACCTTCTAAGGTCTTGAGAGAAAAAGGAGAGTGGTAAACCATACCTGGGAGACATTGGTACAGATTCAGATGCATTTGCCTTACCTGGGCTTCCTTTCACAAGCAGCAGCACAGGTCTGTTCACCAGGCAGCTGCCCTGTTCGGTGTATCCTCAAACATTGGAGGAATTGAAGCAGCAGGAGACTATGCTCCATGTCTGTCTCAGATGTGTCCTGCTGCAGAGTGATGGAAGCTGCAATGATACCATGCTAGGCATGCCCCTCTCTTCATTTCCCTGAGGAGGAGGCAGTTTGCATAAAGAAAGATTTCAGAAAACACCATCCTCTAGAGCCACTAATAATATGTACAGTTAAAATGGACACATTCTTCATTTAAGCTAATTTCAGTCAACAGGTTTTTGATAAAAATATACTTATGGTTTACTTATCAGTGTTGATAATGACTGTCATGACCAATGCAGAACAATTTCTGACACTAGGTTATTGACCGGGTAGATTAAAGTCTCTCCCCATTTAGTAGCATTTTCTCCTACTAAAGAAGTACCCAGTACTGTGGGCTGTTTGCTCAGTCATGAGTAGTCTCTTAAGAGACCTTGCCAGCCATTTGATAAGTTGGTGTTTCGTTTTCAGCATGTTTCAGCATCCCACCAGCTAGGAACTAGATAAACAGCATCTCAGTGTTACCAGTGCAAAAACTGAAAGTGGTTGAGTAAGTGGCCCCTTCTTATCTGGCAGTACTTTTTCAGGATTTACTTGATCACTGTTTTTACTGAAGTGCTATGGTAGGTCTATAGGCCTGCAGACCCAGCATGGCTCAGGGGAGGTAATTTTGTAGTCTGTGTCTATAGGGAACTTGTTAGTATGGAGTGGGCCACAGTTACTGGGGAATTCTCACCCAGTTGTCCAACAAACATAGTTTAGACAAAGCTTTGAAGACAAAGCATAGTTTAATAGAACATTTTGGGTTTAAGAGAAGCAGTACTAAGCAGTCTGAAACTTAATTCTGCTCCCCTTTGGCATTACAGTAAAAATGTCCACTTTAAAAATAAATTTCCAGTAAATAAACCTGCAGAGCTGCCCACACAAAACATCCTGCAGTAATGTTTCAGCACTGGCATCTGCCCTTGTACAATTACATCTAAACTGCCAAGATCCTTTGAGCAACATGCAAAGAAATGCACATTTCTGTGGCTGCAGCCACAGACATTCATTAGCATCCCTTCAGAAATGGGCTTTAATCTTGGAGATTATCTCCTCAGCTTCATTTTCTACAATGGCACGTTGCTGATCTCCATACTTCATAAGATGTAGATGGCACCAGCTTTGTCAGCGTCATTATGCATTAGTTGTTTTTTATCTAGGTTCAGATAGTGATGATCAGATATATAATGTGAGGAGATGCTTTTAGGCATGTGGGAGGGAAGGAAACACAATGTTTTGAACAGTCACCTCACCTGGTGTAAAAGGGAAGAAGAAATTCTTGGTTTAGTACGTTTTTACTCACTCTGAAGTAGATAAAATTGCAATGCTCTAAGTAACGAATTGAGTGAATGATGGGGAGATAATAACTGTGCTATTATCCCTGGAGAGAAGATGCCAAAACTGCTTTTCATTTGAAGGGGATGAACTGCTATACAATGTTCAATGTAAGGAAAATTCCACAGACTAGAATTTTACTTGTTCTGTCCTTAGAGCCCCACTAACCTAGTGAGTTAGACACTATTGCTGCAAAAATGGGTCTGAAGACAGCATACCTCTGAAGTTAGAGGAATCTATACATGAGATACTTAACCATTAGCCGACATTCTACTGGATAATCCAAGACAAAAAAAGACACAAGTTCATCATTAGGGCATATGCCACCTCAGAGACCATCTTCCATAGCTGTAGCACAGCAGTACTTTCACTTTCCTGCTTGGGCACTCCCACAGAGCTGCGGAGGGTTCTTGGAATCCTGGAGAGGTGGAAAGTGAGTGATACTGCAGGACCAGAAAAAGGTACTGCAAAAGAAAAACACAAAGGAAAGCAGGGGACCAAGAGAGTGTGGGAGTCCCTCCATCAGAGTTATGAGTTCAGTGAGGAATATCTGCTCATGCTGTCATGGTTCCCTCAGGTTGACAGGAATGGCCTTGTGAAGCAGTTGCAGAAACTCTTTAAGATGGAGAACAGAGACTAGTTGAGTGGGGTGGTGCTGCCCCTGTTGATTAATGGATAGAGCTGGGCTTTCAGGCTGCTGAGCCAAAGGCAGTACTCGTGTGCTGTTCTGAGTCTGCCTCTCCCCTTCAGGTTGCAGGCTTGAGACATAACTGAATGAAGAGACTTAAATTAAGCAATAGAGTGCTAAGAGACTAATAAAGCAATTAGATGATAATTAATCTGAAAGTACACACACAGATATAAAGCTACTAATTATCATTCTTAATTCTTATGAATCACACCCAGCTGCTATGGAATTGCAATTCTATCTCCCTTCCCACTATAATTCTGTCCCTCCTTTTTCCATTCTTACACCCCCAACTCATTCAGACAGAGACATGGTGCAGGTTTGAGTAGGTTATCAACAGGAGTCCCTCCAGCATTGCTGTGAACTTGAATTGAAAGGTCAGCTTCATCACCATGTGTAGGTGTCCACACTCCTACTGACACAAAAATCCTGTTCTCCTTTATTGTGTACCGGATTTTACATCTTAGCTTCTAGTTTTGTATTTTCGTATGTGTCTTTTCACCTCCCTTGCGCCTCCTTCTCCATCCAAACTCCTCCTCTATGCCCAGTTACTTTTTTTTCTAGTTGGTCCCATTTCTGCTGCATCCATACCCAATTTGGTGTTTTCTTCAGTACAATTATAAGCAATCTTGACTTTATATGGTATTACTTATATGGTTGTCTGGTGCAAGTGACATTGGAAAACTTTGCATCCCAAAACTCCCCTACCTGTGTCCAGTTAATCCTGAAATCAGATTGTTTACCATATGCAGACAAATCTGGGAATTGATGGGCTGCCTCTAGCCAATATGGCAGAACAGGTGGAAACTGAATGTAGTGGTGCGTTGTACTTCCTTCCATTAAATACATAGTTAGGATGTGTCTCCTCATGCAAGTAGCATTTGCAGAGGATTGTGTATTTCTTCTTTGTGAAAGCACTGTGTGGGATGAGAGGCTCATTTCAGCACCTGTAGTTGGTTGTGGTACACTCTGCTTGCTGCTTCTTCACTCCTTCAGCCAGGGTTTTTCACCAGTAGATTAAAGCATTAAAGTAGTTTATATCCTCACAGGACTAGGGCCAAGGACACAGGCTCATTAATGGTAATCCCTGCTCAGACAGATGAAGAGACTTTTGTGTACAAACAACGTTTTGCTGTTCAACCTAGTTGGAAACATTGCTTATTCTGGTGATATATGTACAAGTGATTTGTTACACTCAAGTGTAATTAGCCCAAGTACTCACCTTTCTGCATTTTATGTACTGGGTAGCATAAAATTAATAGGTGCAATCTAGATTTACAAGCCAGGGACAGAGCATGCAGAAAACATTGATTGCATTTCAGTTTAGATGAATGTTTGGTTTCCATTGGAAGCAGCATGAGCTGAAAATATGCTTGCAGGGAAAAGAGACTTTTCTGTTAATAATTGTACAGTATTTGAGATATTTTGTGGCTGAGATGAGCACTGCATGTCAGTGTGAAAGATGCCTGGAGTCACTGATCCTCCGATAAGAAAGCTTGAACATTGAATTATATGATCGTTGAGGTCCCTTCCAACCCTGATAATTCTATGAGTTAGGCCTTTGGCTGGAGCAATAGGAGTGTCAGAGATGGTAAGTTGGGCTTGCGCTGGTTGATTCCCTTCAGCAGTCTCTGACCGATGTCAGAGTGAGCTAAAACCTGAGCTTGGCTTAGGGACACTTGATCTGGCTTTCCTGATCCTCTTTAAAATGCATGTGTGTTTCCTTACATGCTAAAATATCTGCATTTCTCTACTGTTAATTGGGGGGGAAAGGGAAAAAAAAGAAAGAAAGAAGTAGCAAGATAAACTCCTATCTAGCTGCAAACAAAAATCATTCTTTTACCACCTTAAAGAAGACAAGTCTTTCAGGATGCATGAAGCATCATCTGGCTTGACTCTTACCATCAGCCCTGTCAAAGCATTCTAGTCGGGTACAACTGCAATGGAAGGGTAGGCAGAAAAACTTGGTGTGGTGTAACTGAGCCATCTACAGCAACTCTCTGATCTTTGCACCAGGAACTAAATGACATCTGCTCCTGGGAGAAGTGTTACTATCACAATCTGACGTGATGTGGCCCTCTGAACAACAGGTATCTTTATTTTGAAACAAGACTATGCCTCCTGCTTGATGACACCCAGGCTTCTGCCACTGTTTCTGAAGGGTTTCCATAGATTTTTCTGAGAACTGAACATGCTGAATGAATATTAATTACAGCTGGACACTGGTAAGAGCAGTCCTTGCAGAGCCACACTGTGCAGTAAGTAGCTGGACACTGTTTGGACAGATGGTTCTATCTTCTTAAAGAAGTTTTAAATTCATAAGCTCCTTGGATGGAAATCAAGGATTACTTGTAACTCTCTACTTCTTTGCTTGCTTGGAATAGTGACACTGTAGAAAATCAGTTTATGATAGTGTCAAGGGTTAGGGGTCAGCCAGCCACTAAATGAGGGGCAGATACTTCCCAAAAGGGGAGAAAAATGTAATATGGGAGAGAGATTTAAGAGCTGGAAAAGAAAACTAAACCAGCTTTAATGCAAATAACAATAAAATTAAACATATGCAAATATATTCTGCTAGTAAGCTGACTCGGGTCCAACAACCTCAGGAGGCACTTCACTCCACGATCCTTATCAGGCTACAGGAGCGGGAGCACCCCGGCGACCTCTGAGCAGACAGTGAGGTCCGGCATAGCTGCCTTCTCACGTGCCTGCCTGCTCGTGATCGTGACGTCCGCCGCGGCAAATTTCAACCGCACCCGGGGCTGGCGCGGGCTGGCCTTCGGCTGGGAAGCCAATCTGCTCGCTCGGCTGCAGCCAGCCGCACGCGACCCTGCGCGGTTTTATTGCTTTTCCCAGTAGGTCACATGGCCAGGGATAGGGACGGTTGCAACTCGCAGCAGAGCTGCCTTCAAAAGAGCAGTGTCGACCCAGACTGCAGGTAGGTGTCAAGGTATCTGGCTGCAGAGAGTGCTGGAGCCTAGCACTTGAAATGGACGTGTGCTGCATTAGGTGTGAGCAGATCGACTATCTGCTTAACCTAGTGGCTGAACTGAAGGAGGAGGTTGTTAGACTTAGAACTGTAAGGGAATTGAAAGGGGAGTTGAACTTGAGTAAACAAGCTCTGCATGCTCCCCTAGCAGAGGCTGGTTACCCAAACAGCAGCGGGGAATGTACACTGGTCACTCTTAGGAGACATAAAGTAAAACCCCCTCACCTCCTCTCACCTTCCCCACTGCCCTTGGAAAACAAGTATGGGGCACTGGAAGTTGAGGGTGAGGTGATTCTGATGCCAGAAGACACACATCTGAGGTGTTGCCTAAGGCAGAACAGCCTAAGGTAAAACAGCTTTCCCCAGCATCAGGACTTGTTCCCTCAAAAAAAAAAAGAGGAGGGTAATTGTTATTGGTGATTCCCTCCTGAGGGGAACAGAGGGCCCCATATGTTGGCCAGATCCTTCTCACAGGGAAGTTTGCTGCCTCCCTGGAGCCCAGGTCAGGGATGCTGCCAGAAGGCTGCCTAGTCTGATGCAGCCCTCTGATTACTATCCCTTAATAGCTATGCAGTTAGGGAATGATGATGTTGCAACCAGAGCTCCCAGGGCTATCAAAAATTACTTCAAGGCCCAGGGAGAACTGGTTGAGAGTCAGGGGTACAGATAACTTTTTGTCAATACCCTTAGTTGCAGGAATAGGTCAGCAGCTGTAATTAACAAGTGGCTTAGAGGCTGGTGCTACCAAAAGAATTTTGGGTTTTTTGTTGTGGGAAACTTTCTATGGCACCAGGTCCGCTAGCAACAGATGGAGTACATCTGTCCCGGAGGAGGAGAAAGATCATAGCACATGAAAATGGCCTGTCCCCCAAAGGGAAAAAGATTCTAGGAAGGGAGTTGGCAGGTCTCACTGACAGGGCTTTAAACTAGATTCAGAGGGGGAAGGGGCAGAAACCAGTCCCCCCAGACAGGAGTCTCAGGGTGGTAAGCTGGAGTCAGGGGTGAAACCAGCAGCCCAGCTGAAGTGCATGTACACTAATGCATGAAGCATGGGCAACAAACAGGAGGAACTGGTAGCCTTGTTACAGCAGGAAATTTATGATGTAGTTGCCATCACAGAAACGTGGTGGGACGACTCACATGACTGGAGCACTGTAATTGACAGCTACAGGCCCTTCAGGAGAGACAGGTGAGGGAGAAGGGGTGGAGGGGTGGCCCTGTACATCAGGGAGGCACTAGATGCCATAGAACTTGAGATCAGGGATGATTGGGTTGAGTGCCTATGGGTCAAAATTAGAGGGAAGACTTAACAGGGCAGACATCCTGGTTGGAGTCTGTTATAGACCACCCAACCAGGATGAAGAAGTTGATGAATAATTCTACAGGCAGCTAAAGGCTGTCTCAAGATTGCCAGGCCTTGTTCTCATGGGTGATTTTAACCTGCCTGATATCTGCTTGGAACTTAACACAGCAGAGAGGAGGCAGCCTAGGAGATTCTTAGAGTGTATGGAGGATAGCTTCTTATCCCAGGTGCTGAGTGAGCCTACCAGGAGTAAGGCTCTGCTTGACCTTCTTTGTACAAACAGAGAAGGGCTGGTGGGAGATGTGGTGGTTGGAGGCTGTCTGGGGTCCAGCAACCATGAAATAATTGAGTGTTCAATACGCAGTCAAGCTAAGAGGGGCAGCAACAAAGCCTCTACTCTGGACTTCCGGAGAGCAGACTTCAGGTTACTCAAGGAACTAACTCAGAAGGTACCTTGGGAAACAGCCCTTAAAAACAAAGGGGCCCAGGAGGGCTGGACCTACTTCAAGAAAGAACTCTTGAAGGCACAGGAACAGGCTGTGCCAACGTGCTGGAAGATGAGCCGCCGGGGCAGACAGCCAGCCTGCATGGGCAATGAACTTCTAAAGGAATTAAGGGGAAAAAAGAGGGTGTACCATCTTTGGAAGAAAGGTGAAGTAACCCATGGAATGCTTAAGGATGTTGCTAGGTCATATAGGAAAAAAAATTAGAGAGGCAAAAGCCCATTTAGAGCTTAGACTGGCCACTGCTGCGAAGGACAACAAAAAATCCTTCTATAAATATATTAAAAGCAAGAGGAGGGTCAAGGACAACCTCCACTTCTTGGTGGACACAGATGGAAACATGGTAACAAAAGATGAGGAAAAGGCAGAGGTACTTAACACCTTCTTTGCCTCAAATTTTAATAGCAGGACAGAATGTCTTCCAGACAAGTGGCCTCCTGAGCTGGCAGATGGAGTCAGGGAGCAGTATAGTTCCCCTGTGATTCAGGACGGGGTACTTAGGGATCTCCTTAGCTGCTTGGATCCCCGTAAGTCCATGGGACCAGATGGGATCCATGCTAGGGTGCTGAGAGAAATGGCAGATGAGCTGACCAAGCCGCTTTCCATCATTTTTCAGCAGTCCTGGCTCACTGGAGAGGTCCCAGAAGACTGGAAGCTGGCCAACGTGGTGCCCATCCACAAGAAGGGCCAGTTGGACGAGCCAGGGAATTATAGGCCTGTCAGCCTGACCTCAGTGCCAGGCAAGATTATGGAACAGGTCATCTTGAGTGCGATCACGCAGCACTTATAGGATGGCCAAGGGATCAGGCCTAGCCAACATGGATTTAGGAAGGGCAGGTCCTGCCTGACCAACCTGATCTCCTTCTATGATCAGGTGACCCACCTGGTGGATGTGGGGCAGGCTGTGGATGTAGTCTACCTGGTCTTCAGCAAGGCCTTTGACACCATCCCCCACAGCAAACTCCTGGACAAGCTGGCAGATCTTGGCTTGGACAGGAGCACTCTGTGTTGGGTTAGGAACTGGCTGGAGAGCCAAGCCCAGAGAGTGGTGGTGAATGGTGCCACATCCAGGGATCGGTGCTGGGCCCCATGCTGTTCAATATCTTTATTGATGATCTGGATGAGGGCGTTGGTGAGGAGTTTGGAACACAAGCCCTATGAGGAGAGGCTGAGGGAGCTACTTGATGGGCTGCTTGGTGCCATGGTTTAGTTGATTAGATGGTGTTGGATGCTGGGTTGGACATGATGATCTCAAAGGTCTCTTCCAACCTGGTTAATTCTATTCTATTCCTATTCTATTCTATTCTATTCTATTCTATTCTATTCTATTCTATTCTATTCTATTCTATTCTATTCTATTCTATATACAAATCCAATATCAAGCTCCCTCCCCCTGATGGCAATGACATCACTGTCACCACTGATGCTGTGAGCAGGCACTGGGAAAGTCCCTGACATCAAGAAGAGTTTGGCAAGCTGATTGAGCGTGAGGTTCTCTTCCACTCTACTCCTCTGCCCTCTAAGGCCTCATCTGTGTCCAGTTCTGGGCTCCCCAGTTCAAGAAAGAAACTGCTTGAGAGGATACAGCAAAGGGCTTCAAAGATGAATAGGGTACTAAGAACAAAAAGCTGAGGGATTTGGTACTTTTTAGGCCAGAGAAGACTGAGGGGGGATTTTATCAATGCTTATAAATAAGGGTGGTTTTCAGAAGGCTGGGTCCAGCCTTACTGCAGCAGTGCCCAGTAGCAGGACAAGAGGTAATAGGAACAGACTTGAACACAGGAAGTTCCATCTAACCATGGGGAAGAACTTCTTTACTTTAGATCACTGGAATGGGCTGCCCAGAAAGGTGGTGAAGACTCCATCTCTGGAGTCATTCAAAACCTGCCTGGATAGGCTCCAAGTGTTGCTGTTCTCTTTCGCTATGTTCAACTTCTTCCTCTGTTTTAAATGTCAAGCATACCATCAAATGCTTATAGTGATATCCAAGTACCACGCAGGGGCACAGGGAACATCTGCGATGAATGTAAAGCAGCTCCATATTCTGTCTGTGGGTTGTCCACCCACTTACAGGATGGTACTGGAGACCACAGAAAGCTTTTCCATGCCTGTCAGGCCCCTAGTGCTTCTGCCTACAATGCCTGGCTCTGAAGTAGCTCCTTTTACCACTGCAGATTAACTTGCATGTTACCCAAGTACTCTAGTTAAAAAACATCGGGTTTTGTCAGCAGCCAGTTTGCAAGGAAATTGGACACATAAACCCACATCTTAAGTAGCTGGTTGTACATATTAGCCTTAGCTGACCTATGTTGAACTTTACCACCTGTCATCTCTTTGTTTCTGTAGTCTTTTTCTTTAAATAATCAGCTGTTTTGTCTGCTAGACATTGGTCATGGGCACTGTATTTCCACTACATTAGTTCTACTCAGGGGAAAGCAATAGCTCTAGGTTGAAGCATGAGCCATTTGTCTCCATGTAATGAGGAGTGCTAAGCTGCCTGCTTTTTAACTGATTAGATGAATTATGCTTTATTGGCCTTGAGTAGAGCCATACTCCAAAGCAACTTTCTGAGGACAAAATGAGGCAGAGTGTGCACAAAAGAAAGAAAAGGGTCTATCCCCATTAGTGCTGCCTGAGCGACATTCTCATGCATTTCTTGGCTGAGCAATGCTGATGTGTACTGCAGGAAATGCACTGGGCTAAACAGTCATTGCAGACTCAATATTTCTCCTCAAGAGGCTGCCCAGTTACTTCTCCAGTTCACTGCGATGGCAATTATAAAAGTAGCTCTGTACCTTCCTTCCTTCTTTCAAAACTGTGTTGTGGAGAACACAAGTAGGGCAAGTCCTTTCCTCTGAATAGAACTGTGGGGATCAGGTGCTTTTTAAAGAGCTACTTTCATCACTTTGGTACCTTCAGTCATTTAAATTTGTGGTGGTTGCTTGTATACATTTATGATGCTGTCATTGAAATCACAGAGGGATGGAGATGTACTCCAGGGTGTTGAGCTGTTTATCTAGATACAGTCTATTCCCTAGCATTTATTCACAAATGTTCTGTCCAAAAGAGGGATTTCAAACATCTTGTTTTAAAAATCATGCTGTCCACCCAATGAACACCTTGTTCTTTAAAGGAATTGCTGCCACAGTGTTTTACCCCTTGGCCTATGTCTTACTAAGAAGAAAGTGTATTTCCTTTAAAGAGGAAGTTCATGCTTATATTCACCTAAATTATGTTAAGCAATCCCTTCCATTTCTTCATCTGAAAGCATGGAAGCTTTTTGGTTTAGTGCTTTCCTTCTTTTCTTAATTGAGCTCTCTCAGCCTTAATCTTCTCACTAGTTCCTCATACATGAGATACACTTTGTGGTAATTCTCTGATTTGTCTCCCTTTTAAATGTTCTCATGCAGTAGTGCCTTGAAATGGACATACTGTAATCTAAGTTACCATCTTTTGTTAATCCTCCTAGAGAAGAAATCTGAAATCCCAGTGCCTATTAAATATACTTGCCCTCCACTGTGCACCAGAGAAGACAATTTTTTATTGGTCTTAAAAATAAATAAAGGGCAAACAGCTGGCAACATCTGGTGAAAATTGTGTGACTTGGATGCCTGAATTGATTGTTGGTGTTGTACCACAGAGGAAAAAAGGTTAGCTCTTTAGGCCACCCTTAAACACTTGATGCTTCCTGGGTCAGTCAGAAAGCATTTGGCCTTGTTCTGGTGGAGGGAGAGCTGAGAGTGCTATCACTGAAGGAGCTACAGTGAGCTACAGACTGCTGTTAATGTGATGAAGAGCAGCAGTCCACCTCCACCACAGCTTGCATTGCTGGGATGTGTTTATTCAACACTTTGGAAGATGAACCCTCCACAGCAGGGAGAAACACAGGAAATAGTGTTAGGTAGCTCACCAAGCAAACAGGAGACCTGGTTTCTCTCCTCCTTGTGCAGACCATGACTTAGGCACTCTATTTTTCAGTAGTTTGTGTTTGCTTCACTGAAAATGTGTCCTGAGGAAGAAGCAAAGCCTTTGACATTTTGCATTGCTCAGTGGCTTCTTTATTTTTCAGCTGTGCTGTTCCATAAATGTGCAATTTGCCCTTTCTTTGAGGTTTCTTTGTCTCTGTGGTTTGGAAAAAAAACTCCAGTTAAAGATTGATGGGCAGAACTCTTTCTGAACTATGACATACTTTAAGGCAAGACAGAGAACACAGAGTTACAGATGCCCTTTGGGATGGGAGGTCCAAGCTTAAGAGCATAGGAATAGGGAAAGAGATGCCTATCACCCAACAATACTGCTAGGAGAAATTCTAGGTGTTCTGTTTCAGAGTAAGTGCTTGACAATGTTAATTTGAATCACAGAGTATTATTACTATAAATGGGGAGTGCCTGATTCAAAAAAGAGAAAAATTCAGCACATTTCTCCCCTTTGGTGAGGGGCAGCACAGGCTGTGCAGAAACTGCATCCTGTTTGAGGTTCAAAATGAGAGTAGCAGCAACTTGGTTCATTTCCTCTGCTTTGGTCAAGGCAACAGTGTTGCCCCTGGGATACATTGCTCTAAACCACACTGAAGTCAGGATACATTATTACTGATTCAGTTTAGTATTAGCCAGCTTGAAATCAAACATGTTTGCTTTCTCTTCACTATAATTTTCTGACAATGTCATATGTCACTTATGGAGTACTGGTGACTTGGCCAGTGTTTTCACCCAGCACAGCGCATCAGCCCACTTCTGTCCATTCAGTATATTCTGTATTGGCAGATGGCCTCTAAAAAGAAAAGAAGGATCAGTCCTTAGGCCTCAGGTCCTTACTGGGGATTTATTATATATGCTTTATATAAATATATATATATAAATATTTATATTTATCATATATGTGGATGAATTGATCAGAACTTAGAGAGGCAGTTACTGTTTACCTGCATATTAAGCATCACTCCTTGAACTATGGACCGTATCAAATAAGCTGCATCTGTTCTGTCCAAATTTCCTGTAAAACACTGACAAGTCTGAAATCTTCAGAGTCGACAAAAGAGACAGCAGACTTTGATTAAGCAGCTGATCCTGTTTTCTGATTTCATGGTGACAATGAACTGAATGTTCTTGTGATCCAGAAGGTTTCCAAAGCAGTATGCTGATTTGTGAGCTTGCATTTAGAAATTGCCTTCAATCCCTCAGAGAAACGCAGTGAATCATATTTGATCTCCAATTCTGTGTGAGTGTTTTTATTTTACACTTTTGGGGGTAAAATACCTTTCTGTCCACTCAAACCAAGACAGAAGAGAAAAACTAAAGCTGTTGACTGGCAGGTGGTAGAAGGCAATGCCTAGCAGTAGGCATGGAAACTGAAGGGGATATTATCTGCAGTAGGAAGTGTCAGAAGGAGATGGTGTGTTGGCGAAATACAACTTTCCAAGTTAAAGAAAGGTTGGCACTGCAGAAATACTACTCTTCTTTTTATATGCCATGACTGAATTGGAGAAAGGGCTGATTCATTCTTTCTCTGCATTATTTATGCCAAAGTAAAGCAAATACAAAGGAAACTTTACATGTGTCTTGAGATTAGTTGGGTAGAGTCTCTCATGAAATGATGTATATTTGGACAGCCAATCTAGCATCCTCTTATTAGGAGGCTAATTTTTACAGTGCTGCTAGGACCTGATTCTGAACACAAGTCATTAGGAATTGAGTCCATCTGTTTCTCACAAACATCTTTGTCCATGATTAGCTTTCTCTGTCTAGAAATCTGTTCTCTCACCAAGAGGACACTGCTGATACACCTCTGTAGTGGGGTGCAGCTGAGAGCAATTGACATCATACCCTCATTGATGGTAACTTGCTCACCTTTAACGTTCATGAAGGATGTGCAGCTGAGTGTTAAAGGAAGATATAGGTAGTCAGGTACAGTGGCTACATAGTGGGGAAGGCTAATAATTTTCTTACCACTTCTTCATCCCTTAGAACTTTGAGCTTTATCTAGTTTTGGTTGTCAGATAAGCAGAAAGATGGTAATCCCTTAGTTAAACAATAAAAAACTATTGTTAGCATTGATTTAATCTTTCATACAACTTTTCTTTTAGTATGTTTAATGTCACATGACTTCCACTCTTACATCAACACTGGGCAAATCAAAGACAGAACAATCTCCAGGAAAACATGATCCTAAAGAGATTTGAGAAACTTGGTGTTTCCAGTGAGTAAGCTATAGAATAGAGGAAACACCCAAGAAAAATATTGCTACTGAGAAACCAGCTGGCCTGTCCTCCAGCTCCAGGGCAATTTCAGCCCTAACCCTAACCCTGCCCTTCCTGGCAGTGCTTATCTAGACAATTCTTAAATGCTTCCAAAGATAGTGGACCCCAGCAGTCTTTCCCAGTCCTTAGTGATTCCTGTTGGTAATCTGGTTACCTTTGAAGTGCAGTTATCCTTTGAGATTATACCTCTGCAGATCCCACAGCCTCTAGATTATATTTGTACTTTCTACCCTTCTTCTTTTGGTCTCTACCCCAAAAGGGGGGAGCTTTTTTGATTTAACTGTTGCTACTATTGTGGGTAAAGTTGCTCAAACACTATAGTGCTGGCCAGCAATACAAAGCCCTTAGAACAGATGCTTCTGAAACTTAAGATGATGTTTTTTAATGCTCCAGCAAACTCACATAGTGTTTTGAAATCCAGGCTTTATCTTCTTTGCCTGTGAGATGTACCAAATGAAAGCTCTGCAGGCAGAACCCACAGCAAGCAGAACTGCATCCACACCTGCTATATCAGCGACTCTGAGCTACTTGCTGAGCAAAAATGGGAACTGAGGAAACTGCCATTTTCACTTAGGCACTTTTCAGGTGATGGCAGCATCGATTTCCTTCTTGCTCCAGAAGGTTTGTGCACAGTTGTTGCAATCGCAGGCAGAACAGGGTACCAGATGCTGACTTTGGACAAGTCTTCAGACAGAACAATATATGAAAATGTCCTCTTTACAGAGGACAGATGTACAGTCTTGTCATTCTGCAAAAGGCTGAGCAGAAACTGTGTGTTGGAAAGAGGTGTGGATCATACTGATAGGGCTGGAAGACAGCTGGAGAGGCCAGCTAGCTGCACACTTGTCAAGCAAAATTGCAGTCAAGAGCTTAAAGCAGCATGGGTTATTGATATTCCTCACCTTTCCACCCCAGGCAGGTCCCCACAAGAGTCATCTAGCATGAGCAAAGAGTAACAGTAGGGAAGGAGCAGCAAATGAAGAGGAGGAAGCAGAATGTGTCCAGTTCCCATTCCTCTCAAGTCCTTTGTAGAACTGTCAAGAAAATTGCTAAGTCTAATGCTTCACAGGCTTTCCCACTCTATACTCTTATTCTCCTTTTTAGCTCCTTACAGGCAGTCTTTGAAGTCAAATAACAAGTGATTGCATGAGATGTGGAGATAAAGGAATAAGGTACACAGGAGATTCATCTGTCTCTTCAGGACAGTGCACTAACTCCTATATTTTTGTTCTGTCTCCCTTGTGAAATTTTCCTGTGGGACAAAACAAGTGAATGAACTATTCCATCATCTCACCTGTGCCCTCCCGTTGAAAGAACCAGGCATTCTCTTTTGTGCCATTTTCATTGACTGATGTAATCAGACTGGCTTCTATTCAAAGTGATCTCAGTAGCCTAATTCTGTACCTGATCTCTCTCTGTTTGTGCTTCAAGGTCTTTGACAGGGTCCGAGAAGACTGCCCTAATTTCCATGAGAAGATTAAGCCTATTAATGCTGAACTCACTCAGCCCAAGCTGGCCATCAGTGCTGAAGATGAGGAGGAGCTTCTGACCCGGGTCAATATTGTCTTCCACTGTGCAGCAACAGTTCGCTTTGATGAACCCTTGAAGTATGTCCTGCTTTCTGCTTTCTGTATGTGCCCAAGCATGATTCAGAATGCACAACAGCCCATAACACACCATCTCTTGTCTGGCTGTGGTAATAATGCTCCACTTAACGTTTTCACGCTACACGTGGTTCTGTGCTGAATGTGCAGTGTAAATGCTCTGAAAATGTCATGTGCATGTATGCACGTCAAAAGTGAAGTATCTTGGCAGATTTCCATGGGAACAGAAGGACCTACTACAAGCTTTGGTTGTAAAATAGTAGTTAAGTGTGACCTAAATTTGGGGAAGGGAAAAATGTGGTTTAGGTCAAGAGGGACATGTTTTGGAAGAACTAGCTGAAGACAGCTTGGAGTGAAACCATGTTGTGTCTGTCTCTGAAGTTAGTGTTAATGGCCTTTCTTTGTCACTGAGTAACTGAAGAGAGAAATGTAATGTTGTTTAGGAAAATAGTCTATCACAAGCTTTAAAATACCCACCACTTGTTGTAATTAACTGGTGATAATAATTGTGCAGTTTCTCAAGGAGCTCCCATGGGAGTGCCTGTCCAAGCAGGCTTTCCATTAAGAAAGAACAGCACAAATAAGCCACTAAACCAGATGAGATGATGCTTCTATGCAAATTGTAACCATCAACAGACCAAAAGGGATACTCTGGTTCTTCAGAGTGTTTTGAAAAACACTAAAACACATCAGAATTCCAGAGTGCAACAGAATATGTAGAGTCGATAGGTAAGGGAGATGCAGCATTTGAGATACTAGGAAAGCAGCAGCAGAATGAATTACTGGTATCAACATGCAGAACATTTAGGGAGTTCTGCAGACAGAACTCCTGTGGGCAGAAATCTGAGAAATTGTGCTATGTTGAAATATTAGTAGATGCCATTTTAGTACAAACAGAGAAAACAGAGTAACAAACCGCTGGGTTTTGGTGATATTCCCCTAGAAGGCTGAAGGAACTGTGAATGCTGGGCCTGTATTCTGAGCACAGTTCTGTTCATCCAATCTCCAAAGGATTACAATCAAATAGAAGACTAACTTTCATATGAAGGGGAGCAAAAGTAGAATCATCCATCCTGCTGGAAGGGCAGGAGGAAGAGAAATACGTAGGAAATGCTCTTCTTTTACAGCAGCATGCTAAAAGAACCCTTTGTGGGTTTAGAGACTGTGATCCAGACATTCTTAGCTTCTGTTTTTTTCATTCATCTGACTATTTACAGTTTCTCTTTGATGATAGTGTAATTAATTTCTTTAGCGTACACTGTGTTAATCTTGTATGTGTTGTTGAAGCTTCTACTTCTGGGATGAACAGATTACCTGCTCCTTAGCCTTTTCAATTGTGGGCAGAAAAGTGTCCTTCTTCCAGTTCAACACACACAACGAATGTGACCATCTGTTCACTGAGATCCATTGTAGATAATCTCTTGGACAACTTCTAGCTATGCTAGGTGCTTCAGGATCAGCCTTGCTAACCAGGACTCTTTTGCATTCCTTGGGAATTCAAGCTGTTACTTCTAATTTTGTCTTCTTTCAGTATAACCCTGTTTTTCTGGGCCCAAGGACCCTTTGCAGTTTACTGAAACTGTGTCTTCATCTGGTTTAGCAGTGGTCCCTTGAGGAGAAAGCTGAGTGGGTACTGTAGGAACCATAATGCCTCAGTGGCCACATGTATTGGAAGTGTTTGCTCCAGGACAAGGTGGAAAATACTTTAGATTTAGAGATTTTAGCTCAACATTACTGCTGATCCTCGGGAAGAATTAAAAATATTGGAGAGACGTTCTGTGGCCAGAACAACGAATCCAACAGCACTGCTCTGAAAAGCTGGGCTTAGCTCTTGCATCCCAATGAAGGTCCCTGCTCTGCTGTCACCCCCTCTTCTTCCCTTACTTGCCATTTCACTGTGTGGGGTTTGGATCATCATGCTCAGCCCCAAAGTATTCTTCCCAGTGACATGCATTTTGTTTCTTTCCCCCTGTCCTCTTCAGGCACGCCCTGCAGCTGAACGCCATGGGCACACAGCGGCTCCTGGAGCTGGCGCGGCAGATGCAGAACCTTGAGGCCTTCATCCACATCTCCACCGCCTATGCAAACTGCATCCGGAAGTGCATAGACGAGGTCATCTACCCACCCCCAGCTGAACCCAAGAAGCTCTTCGATTTAGTAGAGTGAGTAGGAATGTGGTGGAATTCAATGAACATGTACAAAATATACAGTATTTACAATATTTACAGATATTTACAATTAGCAAACAGCACAAGGACCCCCCTGGTCAAAGACCAGGGGAAGCTATTAGGTTCTCCTTTTCTGCTTAATAACCCTGTACAAAAAGAAGGGAGAAAGGAGCAGAGAAAGTTGCTGTTAGACTTAACCAAAACAATGCAGCCAAGGTCAAGCAGAAGCAAGTTAGCATCTCTCCAGGGCAAAGAAGCAAGAAGAGAAGAGGAATTGTTTTGGTACAACCAGTTTAAGGTCCTTATCTTATGGTATCATTTAGAATTATCTTTATTTTACTTTTTACACCCAATAGTGATGTATTTACATTTTACTACTTTTCTGCTCAAGATCTGTGGAAAAAACTTCAAAGGCATAGCCTAAACCTACCACAAGGAACCACGTTGCCTCTTCTGACATTGGTTTTGCTTCACTTGCAGAAGACCTGCGAGCATTCACCAACCTGGCCTGTGTGATTTCTGCTCATAGTTGCTGTGATTGTTGTGTGGCCTTGTCTGGGTGTGCTCATGCCAGCCAGAGGTGCTTGCTGTGGTAAAAGTGAGACACAGGAAGAGCAAGCTTTCTTTCTGGGTTGTTTTGAGGGGCACTTTCCATGGCGTGCCTCCCAGCAAGTCTGTCTTTCTGGATGTTGTCTTGCAACTACTGAGGTCTTTTGAAAATAGTAGAAATAGAGACTCCATTTTGGAGCCTTTTGATCTGGAGAGCTACTGAAGTCATGCTTTATAAACATTTGGTTGAGCTTAACAATACTCTTCCAAATACAAAACAGCATAAGTGATACTTAATAATCTTGTGATTTCAGCTACCTCTCTATTTTTCCACACATCATTGTAAAAGAGGCCGTGATTTCCTGTGAGTCCAGCACTGAATAAATTCTCCACGAGTGCATTTGCTGTCAGGAATGGGTCTTGATACATTTTCCTGTAACACTCAGCTCTGTTGCCACCTTAGTGAGAACTGAAGTTTTTCATATACCTTATATTAATTTCTTTATCTCTTCAGCTCCCCATCATTGTTTCCACTTTTTTCAACAATCCTGGGGTATTAAAGTGGAATGATATATGGGGGTGAGTCAGAAACAGGCTATTGTAGAAAGACTTCAGTGTGAGAATCCAGGACTTTGAGAGAAAACCCAAAAAGTGTGACTAAGTTTACTGAAATGAAGAATAGCTAGAGAAAACAACAAAATCTGCTGATAAAGGGCTAAGGCCACTCTTGCACTAACATTTGTATTGAGGGCACTTATTTTGCTGATGTTTGTAAGATTTAACAAATGAGTAGAATTTCTTTTGCTTGCAGAACAAGACATTTCTCAGCTGCAGTACTAGATGCAAGTTATTAAAACCAGACCTGTAATCTATATCTGGCTCATGGTTTCATGGCTGTGGTGGTCTCAGGTTGAAGGTGGGACTGTGACCTTAAAGGTTTTTTTCCAACCAAAACAATTCTATGACAGCTTCCTTTTAGAAGAATTTCTCACAGCTGCAACTTTGTTTTCATTATTTTCTAGTGGTATTCCTCCTGTGTAATACAAGTAAATTACCTGTGAACTAGTAACTTGAAAGACTGGTATAAAATGTTTCTTTCTTTGATTTAGAAGTAATAGGAGGTGAATTCATGTCCAGCAGGAGAACCACTGAGGTCTTACATTACAAAATTATGTGCAACCCCCCCCGACAATTTGATTAAGCACTGTTCTAGAAAATTCATTACAGATCAGTGTTTTCTTTTTTTAATTTCTCCTTTAGCCCATCTTCTTGGATGTGTTTACTTTCAGTTAGAAGCCACCTATCATTTATGATGTATTCAGCAAGTGGAACATCATAAAAACATGAGAAATGCCCTTGTGCACCAGAACAATGGTCTGCCTGGCCCAGTAGCCTCCCCTCAACAGTGGCACTGGGAGATGCTGCTGAGCATTACCTAAACAAGTCTGGCTAATTTTGTAGTCTATTCCCTTGTAGCCTTCCAGAAAGCAGAACTGTAGTATGAGAGATGTTACATTCTATTATTTTTGACTCATTTTAAAATCCAGTAATTTGTTTAATCTCTTTTTTAACTTTCTGCTCCTCTAGTAGTTTTGTTCACACTCATAGTTTGTTGCCTTTCCAACAATTGCACCACTGCCCTGCAGTGCTTACCTTATTCACTACCTCTGCAGTTCTGTAAATCTGTACTGCACTCACCCTGGACTTTTTTGGCCACAGCTTGAAGAGTTCCAGTGCTTTTACTGGTTCCTCATATGTCAACTGATCTGTCTCCTTGATGATTTCTTTGCCTTTCCTCTCTGTCTTTTTTAACTCTCTCCTTGAGGTTCAGGAGCCAAGTAGAAGAACTGCATGCAGCATTCAAGATGTGGTCACTCAAAATATAATTGAAATAGCTTCAAAGTGACACCACTGATCTTGTTCTCAGTAACTGATGATATCCACTATTTCACTGAATTCTTTGTGTGCTGCTACTCATTGACCATGTAACTAAAGATGGAGTTTCTTGCTTTTTACTGGATTTTTCATTTTGTTTTACTGCTTTTCCCATGTCTCATGCTCCAGAAGTTTGGTGTCTTTCAGTACATTTAGTGAAACAGAAAACAGAGCATGCCCTCAGACAGTAGGCCTTTGCAGTGTTTGCAGGTAGCATTATAATTGCTCACAGCAAAGACAACTATTTCTTCAAAGGCATTGGAATCAGGTGAGTCTTGTTGGAAGTCAGTCTCCAGGGTCATTGGTTTGGAAGCTGTTCTGCAAATCAAAGGTAGTATATGAAAGAGATGCATGAAGCTGTAAAGTGTGTGAGGGAGTGGGATGGAGTAAGTCCTTGGCATATCATGAGGTGGCAGAATGGAATGAGGAAAACTCTGAGGTTGTCAAGCACGGGGGGTTACTTGGAGGAAGAGAGAGAAGACAAAGCATGATTGGCAGATGAGAGCCATGCACCAGGCAGAGAGGGACCTGGGGGTACTGGTTGATTGTAGGCTGAACATGAGCCTGCAGTGTGCCCAGGCTGCCAAGAAGGCCAATGGCATCCTGGCCTGCATCAGGAACAGTGTGGCCAGCAGGAGCAGGGAGGTCATTCTGCCCCTGTACACTGCACTGGTTAGGCTGCACCTTGAGTACTGTGTCCAGTTCTGGGCCCCTCAGTTTAGGAAGGATGTTGACTTGCTGGAACGTGTCCAGAGAAGGGCAACGAAGTTGGTGAGGGGTTTGGAACACAAGCCCTATGAGGAAAGGCTGAGGGAGCTGGGGTTGCTTAGCTTGGAGAAGAGTAGACTGAGGGGTGACCTTCTTGCTCTCTACAACTCCCTGAAGGGAGGTTGTAGCCAGGCAGAGGTTGGTCTCTTCTCCCAGGCAGCCAGTACCCGAACAAGAGGACACAGTCTCAGGCTGCGCCAGGGCAGGTTTAGGCTGGATGTTAGGAAGAAGTTCTATACAGAGAGAGTGATTGCCCATTGGAATGGGCTGCCCGTGGAGGTGGTGGAGTCACCTTCACTGGAGGTATTCAGGAGGAGACTTGATGGGGTGCTTGGTGCATGGTTTAGTTGTTTAGGTGGGTTGGATTGGTTGATGGGTTGGATGCGATGATCTTGAAGGTCTCTTTCAACCTGGTGTATTGTTATTATTATTATTATTATTATTATTAAAAGAGATAATATGTGGATATCCAGGTGCAAAAAGTTTCAGAGAAAGGAAATTAACAGATACAGAATGTTACCTTCAAAAAGGTGTAGTAGGGGGATCAGACAAGGTGTTAGGAACTCCCTTCAAAAGTGGGAGGAAATGAAGGTCATGTTTTGCATCAGCCAGCTGTGAGAGCTTCCCTTCACAAACAATCCTTGTCTTAAAATGCTTTTCTGCAAGTGCATTAAGAGGCATGATCACACAACTGGACACAAAACCAGATCCATTTAACGATGCTTTTGGCCACACACTTGATACATGCTTATGATTTTTTATTTAGATGAAATCCCAATTAGGATGCCCAGCTGTTTCTTTTTTTTTCAGTTCTTATTCTCCTATTACATCCCTGCTTTCCAGTATTTTGTTATTTAACCTGCAAGTAAAGTCTTAAACTTAATCTCTGTCAACCAAAAGTCACACTTGTAAGTGCTGCCAGGCCAATAAAGGAAACGTGATCTGCCACATCAAGCAAGGTTTGCTTTAATCTGAGGCTGAGGGAAATCAGCTTTGAAGGGTATGCTGAGGTAAGGAACACAATACACAGTGGAGTGACGGGCTGAAGCAGAGCTGTTTCCATTCTTGCAGAAAATGTAGATCTGTCATCACTTTCAGTAAAGAGTTTCTTATTACTGCAAAGTGCTTAACACAGAGAGCTCTGTTTTGCTATGGCAGGGTAATTTGGTGCATCTGTGTGGTGAGAGGTTACTAATTGTTTAATTTGAGACAATTGCAGCACTGAGCAAAAGCACAGTAGCTTTGTGATTTAGCATTTCAAAATCTTCAAAGTAGGTCACAGAGGAGTAAGAACAGTTCACCTCACTGAACTGTCAGCTCAGTGCTCCTGTGATGGTAATGCTGGTAGATCAAATCACCTGGTAGGATGGTACCCTAGAGGCAGTCAGGAGCACAGTCCTTTTAATGACCACTTAAAGTGATGCAGAGGCCTGTCTGGAAGGATGGAAACAAGAGGAAATTTCTTCTCCTTGTATTTTTACACCTGTCTTAGCTTTATGAGAATGCTAAATTGTAAACTCCTTATTTAAAGAAAAAGAAAGAGAAAGAAAGAAAGGGAAAGAAAAAGAAAGGAAAAAAAAAAAGAAGGGAAAAAAGCCTTGTATGCAGCTTAACCTGAGTGCCTGAATGACCCTGGTCTGCCTCCAGGCTCCACAGAAGCAGACAACTCCCTTTAGTAGGCTGGTGATAATTCTTGACAGACTCAAACAGTGGCAGTTTAGCTGAGGCTCTTAGGAGACCAAGTTCAATGGCTGCATAAAAAAAGCTTTGTAAATTAAGTCAATATTGTGTGCTACTTATAGCCACGGCATAGCTCAGCTTCATATCTTATGTTCAAACCATTTTCCTGCCTTGTTTATGAATCATGGCACTAGAGTTGCAAAAGGAAGTATTTGTGCCTCCATAAGAGGGGTTTTTGTGTAAAAAGAAATAATTTCTACATTCTTGTCCTGGGTTAAGTTGAATATTTGCTGCTGTTATGAAAAAGCATCCTGCCTTATACCAGCTTCAAATAGGAAGTGCTGGCTGGAGGGAAGTATTATGGGGCTTGAAGCTCAGCTTGTAACATGGGAGGCTTCCTGTTCCGGCTGTGGCTTTTGGGTTCTGGTTCTTTTGCACAGGGATAGCAGCAAGATGAGTGGGAGTGGGGTAGCTGCTGGGGCTTTTTTTATGCTGGATTTTTTCTCTCTGTATTCTGCTGTGTTTTTTCTTCAGATAGGCTAAGCTGAGCTCATTTATAGCAAACTCTTACCTCGCTCTGTCTTAACCTGGAGGGTTTTTTTGTGTGTTGGGGGAAACAGACAGGTTAAGCCATTGCTTAAAAACTGTCAGATTCTTTTTAATATGTTCCAAAATGGAAAGATTTCACTGGATTCAGCCCTCCCCTGCAAGCTCTGTGGCAGTTTCATTGAATAAGTGTTTTCTCACACAACAGTTTTGTGTCATATTTCCATCTGTGTCTAATGGGAGCCATCTGAAAAGCAGTGTGCCACCTGAGCCATCAGATGTTTGCATGTGTAAGTTGATATGATCAAGTAATTTTCCAGGTGTGATAGCCTCCACCTTACTACTCTCCCCTTGACCTCCACCTGGTCAGGATAAGGAGGGGTGAAGACAGGTAAAGACACTGTATCCTTGGAAGAGCACACCTATTCAGTCTGAACTAGAATTGCAAATTGGATTATGGGAGTTAATCTTCGATTCTGTGCTGTGACACCAGACTGCTGAAAGCCTATTGGGGATTGGCAGCAGCGTACAAGGGCTCTGGAAGTACAGCCAGTTCCTGTCCTCTAGACCCAAATGCTGGCAGAACCAGTGAAGTCTTGATGGAGTGCCAGGGAAGAGCTTTTGAAACTTAATCCTTTGCTGCAAAACTACAGTGGTGAGGGCCACGTCGTAGAAGGTACATGCACACCTACTTCTGATGTATTAGCTACTTGAATACCAAAAACCCCAACAAAATACCCAAACAAAAAAACCCCACCACCAAAACAAACAACAAAAAAACCCCACAAACTATTGGATATTTTTGCTTGGTTTGTTGTGTTTTTCTTAAGCAGCTAGCACTGATAGTTTCCTAATTTCTTCTATAAAGAAGCCCATGGAAAACAAGTAAGAAGGAATGTCTAACACTGCTAATAGCACTACTGGAACAGTACCCCTGTAGTACATTGTTCTAGCTTTTGAGACCTTTGTGGTGCTACTCCACTCAGTAACTCAAGGTTCCAAGAATCTCCTGAAGTATGCCTGGGAGCATATAAGAACTGTGTTGTGTTGCCTGAGAATGAGCACTGCCTGGTAAAAGTGCTAGGTTGGAAAGCTCCATCAATCTGTAGGCTATGGCTATATTTATATTACAGATATCAGTGAATCATAAAGCACACAAGACTGCTGTAAAATTACATTGTATACATTCCTGAAATTGAGCTGGACATCATAGCATGAAGCTCACCAGGGTGATTCTGCACCTGAGAGAAAAAAAAAGTACCCTTTCTCCCACAGAGCTATTTGAAATCCAAACTGGTTTGCTCTTGCTTTTTCTTAAATGGCTTTGATTTGTTTATCCTTTTGTTTCAGATGAGGGTTCTTGTCTCAGTGGTCTTCTTTGCCTCACTCTTTTTTTTGCTCTCTGCACAGCAGATAACATTCTCCTTCTTTTCTGTAGGTGGTTGGATGAATCTATCATTCAAGACATCACACCTAAGCTACTTGGGGCCTGGCCCAACACGTATACCTACACCAAAGCCTTGTCAGAATACCTGATTCAGCAAGAGAGAGGAAACTTGAACATTGCTATCATCAGGCCATCCATCGTGGGAGCTAGCTGGCATGAGCCTTTCCCTGTAAGCATGAATACATAGCAGTTCCCTACCAAGAGCCCTTTGATACAGCTGTAGTACTGTCAGGAAGCTGTTGCTACTTGTATCAGTAACCACTTGAAAAAGAGGTACTACAGTTCATAGAGAAGCACATGGAAGAGGCAGACAACCTTTGCTGGACTTTTTCAGCATCCTCAGGACAGAGTCATGTCCCAGGTGAAAAGAATTTATTCAAGGAATAATAGCAAGAGCTGGGATAGTAATGGACTTCTAACTGACAATCTTGTACACAGAGCAGTTTTAGTGCTAGTTGGGGAAACATGAGACCTGAGGGTCGCAGTCATGCATTGATACATTCTAGTTTGACACTTTCTGTGTACTGGACAGGCTATTAATGAAGTCCTGATGAGCACCCTACACCTCACAGGGTCCTTGCAAGCATTCAGTAATGTTAGGTATCTCCATCTTATGTTGGTAGTCACTGAATTTGCTGGATTCAAACTTGTATGGGCCTGTTGCAGATGCAGATGTCAACTACAGTTGCAGTTGCAAAAAGCTAAATACACTGGTAGGAATAATACACCTTGACCTTGCAGCCAGATTGGAAGGACCACATAAAGTCACCTTTGGCTTTCAAGCTACTTGAAATGTGACAGTGGTGGCTGAAATACAGCCAAGGCTCTAGCTAAAGCTCCCCATATTGGAAAGAGGGAGCAAACTTAGGTGTCATAATCTGTTTCAAATCAAACAGCTCATCACTGCTTTTAACTCCAACTCCCACAAGCAGCAGTTTTTCTGACTTAAAGTAGGATGGGATACACAAGTAGAGTGGTTTGGAATTTTTGTTCTTCCTCACCTTAGAAATTAGCTGTAATGAGCAAATCAGTCTTAGTGACATCTGTATGTTGTATACCAGAGGGTGCACAAAGTTTTCAGCAAGTGTGACAGCACCAAGATGCTGTAGTGTTAGATTTTATTCCTGTGGCCAGGTTATTATGGGAAAGAAGTGGCTCTGAAAGCAGAATCAGATTCTGTTGTTGATGGGTGAATTGCAGGCAGAATGAGCTATCATACAATGCATCCCCTATTGAAAATCTGTTGGGTACTTTGTACCCGTTATCTCCCTGGCAGCTGTCGCAGATAGACTGGTGTCCATCTTAACTGGTGTCTTGTTGCTTCTTTGTCTACACCCCAGCATTGTAGCCCTTCCACCATTTCAGAGGCTGTAAGCAGCATGTCATTGAAAACAAAAATAGTAATCATTCTTCTTTTTTTTGCAGGGTTGGATTGACAGCTTCAATGGGACAAGTGGAATATTTATTGCGGTATGTCTAGTTACTCCTTAAGGTGCCCTTAAAGTGGAGTTTGAGTAACTAAAATAGCAACTCCAAAGTTACTCTGCAGTCCCACTTAGAAACTGTGTAGAAAAAAACCCCAACAGAATCACAGCAATATTCTGAGTCTTGTAGAAAGATGTCACACACTAGCCACACATCTTTATGCCTATACGACCCACAAGACAATTTAGGCTGTGCTCAAAAATAGGACGTTGAAAGAGCATTCATGTTGCTGGTTCACTAAATGTTAATTGCAGTTTCTAAAAACACTGAAGAAAAGAAAAAAATGCAGTTTTGGACAAGTTTGGCCAAATTTTCAAAGAAAGGGCAAAAGATGCATCCTCAAAACTAAGGTAATTCACAGATGTCAAAGCCTGAATCTTATAATAGAAGTTAATTATCCAGGCCAGATTACAAGAATACAAGGCAGCACTGTTTTCCTTTCTTTCATCTTCATATCAGCTAAGCCTGCTGATGTAGTTTGTGACCACTCCACAGTAACAAAGACTCTGGGTCTCACTTGTCACTGCTTTACACAGGATTTCTCTATGTGCAGAGGGCATTGAAATAATGCCCCTCACTATCATCTCAGGCTCTGCCAGAAATGTGGAGAATTCACTGCAGTCTTGCTTAACATTTGCCAAATGTGCGAAACAGGAGCAAATCCATGAGATAAATAATGAATAACTTGATAAAATATTCCCTGTAATACAAAAACAATCATTACAATGTAACATATCATAGAATCATAGAATGCATTGGCTTGGAAGGGGCCTTTAAAGCTCATCTAGTCCCAACCCTCTTGCAGTAAACAAGGACATCCCCAACTAGATCAGGTTGTTTGGAGCCCCATCAAGCCTGATCCTCAATATCTCCAAGGATGGAGCTTCCACTACCTCCCTGGGCAGCAGTAAAATTACACACCTTTTCTTTTGGCTTTTTTTTTGTCCCCTGAACTGAACTGACTGACTTAGGTCTGTTTGCATAATGCTGTATAGCTACAAGCAGATATTTTTGTTCATGCATGACTTGTCCAACTAGATTACCTTGGAAAAATTGTATTGTAATCAGCCCAATGCTGCATATAAAAGGATTAGTAGTGTACAATCATAGGAGAGTAGAATAAAATCCAAATATCATCTTGTTTAAAAAAAGCTCTACCTGGAAGTGGAGCATAAATAGAAACTTTTAGGGTTACTTCTGAAATCTACAGGAGGGGTGAAATTAGTGGGTATGTCATAGCTACTGCTTTTATCTGTGAAACCCCAGTTACATGTTTCACAAACACTCCAAAGCCACCAAATGCATCCTCTGTGTGTTCACAAAGTGTTGTTAGTTCCAGTTCATGTCAGTTTCTTTAAAATAAATCTCTCGCAGCCTTTTACTCATTGCTGACTTCCTGTAAAGCTTGCACTGCCTCTCTGCCCTACTCCCAGCATCTTGGGCTGTTTTCTTTCATGACATCTTGAAGTCATCATAATAAAGGTTTTGCAGTTTCTTAATTTTGCAGATCCACTGCTTACATTTTCATGTGACAGATTCTAACTTCTGTTATAAATGTGAGGTTTCATATTTCTCCTGATTACTTTTGAGCATGGAGGTTTTACTGGGGCCAGGTTTCACATGCGGATGACAGCCTGGATCTTTATCTCCAGATTAATTCTGTAGAAAGTAATGATTTTAAGATTCTCAGGTCACTCTAGTAAATAACATCATTTCCTTTCTATGTAAAAGGCTTTGACTTGTTCTGAAAGACTTTTCAAATAGAGATGGTGTATTTGGTTCAGGATTGCAGCTCTGAGGTTCTTCAGTGTAGGAAATAAAAAGACAAATTGTTCTCATTTGCACTGAGCTCTTCAGTGATGAAATATGATGATTTGATATGTAACAATATTGAGACTTAACTGAGAAATGACAATAGGGACAGGGTGTAGGGACCAGGCTGTTTTCCATGTCCAATGGCTTTATTTTTGTCCTGTGGGAGGCAGTGGGTCTGGCTGGCATCAGACAGGAGCAGAGACTCTATGATGTGGAGAAACCACTACAGATGGACAGTATTTCTCTTGTACCATCACCAATTGCTACTGAACATTGTTGGGCTGGTACTAGTTTTCTGGAATTGAAAGGTATTCACCATTAGGGAGGCCAAGAGTCTTCCAGAGGGAAATAAATACATTATTTGAATTAATGTTTATTTATTAGTCAAGTGCCTTTAGTATCCTTAATGAAAAATGGTTAGTGTTTTGGTATTTGTGTGTTCAGTCCCTCTCATACTAAAATACTGATTTACTGCTGCAAACCCAACCTCATCCTGTATGGAGAGCAGCTGCCAGATTTTAGTTTAGGAAAGATGTTGAGTTGCTGGAAGGTGTCCAGAGAAGGGCAGCAAAGCTGGGGAGGAGTTGGAGCACAATCCCTATGAAGAGAGGCTGAGGGAGCTGGGCTTGCTTAGTCTGGAGAAGAGGAGGCTCAGAGGAGAACTTACTGCTCTCTACAACTACCTGAAGGGAGGTTGTAGCCAGGCAGAGGTTGGTCTTTTCTCCCAGGCAACCAGCACCAGAACAAGAGGACACAGTCTCAAGCTGTGCCAGGGGAGGTTTAGGCTGGATGTTACAAAGAAGTTCTTCTCAGAGTGATTGGCCATTGGAATGTGCTGCCCAGGGAGGTGGAGTCACCGTCACTGGAGGTGTCTAAGAGGGGACTGGATGAGGCGCTTGGTGCCATGGTTTAGTTGATTAGATAGTATTGGGTGATAGGTTGGACTTGATGATCTTGGAGGTCTTTCCCAACCTGTTAATTCTATTCTATTCTATTCAGATTTGGTGCAGATGATGTTTGGGATCATCTGGGCAGAATCTAAACTCCAAACTTTGCCAGGTTGTTTTGGTTTTTTTCATTCCTCAGTCACCGCTTCAATACTTGAGTCTGATAATTTAATTCCACAAATAGATAGATTAGTTTGAAATATTCATGAAATATGGGAGTTGAAGTTATTCTCGATGGTCTAATTATGTTTCTTTTGCCTGCAATTGCTCCAGGTGCTGTGAGTAGAAGATTTGTTGATTGAAATAAAAATGAAATTAATTCTATTTCCACTGGCATTTTGTCTTGCTGTTCTGTGTGACATGTAAAAAGACTTCTTTCCTTGCAAGACAGTAAAGCTGGAGGGCAGAAACATGGATTAATTCATGTTCTGGACAATGACTGGCCCCAAAGCTCTTCAGCTGGGAGGCTGTCCAGAAACATCAGACTCAGACCTGGAAATTATTTTGGAGGCTTCAGCCACAGTAGCTTCTATTTCAGTAAAGAGAAAAAAGTCAGCAACTATAAATAGAAATAAATCTATACCTGAAAAAGAAATACAAAATAATTTCCAGTGTAAAAAGTAACTTTAGAAGCTTGCACCTGAAGTCTTTAGTAAATACAGAGTATTAAATATTGAAGTCATCCATATGTATATGACCATCACACACTGCTCTGAATGCAGGCATGTTTGCAGCACATCCATCAAACTTCCTAATTTTGAAGACCTCAAAAAGGTGTACCTGTGAAAATGTGATAGCTGATCACACAGTGGTCTCTAGTGGGCATGAGTTCACTGCAGTGGAAAATTCATAGCTGAGCTTGATTTGCTGCATTGGTTCTTTTTTGCCTTCCCCTCCCCCCCCAGTTATAAAAAATCAGTAGTAGGAGCAACAAAAAAATTGTAGTGACATTTTGAAGAAAAGTTTTAATGACTAAGCATGACTGCAGTTCAGCTTAGGGCCGCAGAAGTTAACTGCATGGTATGGGTTTGACGAGGATGAAGTCATGTGAGGAAGCTTCCATGGTTGCCTGTGTCTGAATGTTGGTCTGTGATCCCTCTGCCAACTGCACCAAGGATGAGATGTGTCTTAGCTCATGAAAATTAAACCAGTCATAAGTGGTATTTGCCTTGCAAGCTCTAAAATGTAACAAAACTGTCTGATTATAGAAGGGGAAAGGAGGGGGAGAGAGGCAGAACAAAAAAACCCAAACACCTCCCAGACAGACAATGCAGTGTCCCTTAAAATCCACCAGTGACCAGTAGACATTGGCCTGTGCTTTACAAGTTTAGTATCAAATCTTAAATGCTTTTGTCATCACACCTTTCTTCTCCCCAGACTTCAGGCAAGGGCTTTTGAACAACTGGGCACTTTCTATCTAGTTGTTGTAGTTCTGCCTAGTTGTTGCAATAGTTTGACAGCTGGAGAGCTATTTTGTCACAAAATGTGAGTCTCAGATGGAAGAAAATAATAATTAAAAGGGCTATAACATTTTTGTTGCTGTAACTTTTAAATATTCATGGATCTGTAGAGCATATTCCTTTACTCCATCACTCAGGCCTTCTCTCTGGTTTTGCACACATCTAAATTATAAGCGCTTTTCTCCTTCCTTGCTTCACTAGCACTTACAATACAATACAATACACCAGGTTGAAAGAGACCTTCAAGATCATCACGTCCAACCCATCAACCAATCCAACCCACCTAAACAACTAAACCATGGCACCAAGAACCCCATCAAGTCTCCTCCTGAACACCTCCAATGATGGTGACTCCACCACCTCCCCGGGCAGCCCATTCCAATGAGCAATCACTCTCTCTGTATAGAACTTCTTCCTAACATCTAGCCTAAAACTGCCCTGGCACAACCTGAGACTGTGTCCTCTTGTTCTGGTACTGGCTGCCTGGGAGAAGAGACCAACCTCTCCCTGGCTACAACCTCCCTTCAGGTAGTTGTAGAGAGCAATAAGGTCACCCCTGAGTCTCCTCTTCTCCAAGCTAAGCAACCCCAGCTCCCTCAGCCTTTCCTCATAGGGCTTGTGTTCCAAACCCCTCACCAACTTTGTTGCCCTTCTCTGGGCACATTCCAGCAAGACAACATCCTTTCTAAACTGAGGGGCCCAGAACTGGACACAGGACTCAAGGTGCGGCCTAACCAGTGCAGAGTACAGGGGCAGAATGACCTCCCTGCTCCTGCTGGCCACACTGTTCCTGATGCAGGCCAGGATGCCATTGGCCTTCTTGGCTAGCTGGGCACACTGCAGGCTCATGTTCAGCCTACAATCAACCAATTTTTCACTGACTTCTCAGTTTCCACATCAAACTCAACTTCATATCATTTTATTTCCCACATGCTAGGTAGCTTGACTGCAACCTTGACTGCCACTGGGGGTTCTTTCTCCATTTGCTCTGTTCAGCTCTCATACTGACACTCTAGGTAAAGCTCCTTCACCTCTTTTCACCTCTATGTTTCTATGTTGCTGAACATATGGTGTCCTCTGTTATTCAGTCTGCCATGTTGTTACTATCTGTTGCTGTTCTGGAACCTTCAAAGATTAAATGGTCATCAGGGAAACCCCTTCCTTGATAAGCATTCAGGTTATCTATCTATATCTATCTATCTATCTATCTATCTATCTATCTATCTATCTCTATCTCTATATATTCTGGGAAGCCTGATCCCCTCACAGCTGTTTCTAACCAAAGCAAAATTCAGGTCTTCTTGCCTACCACATCTCTTTGGTTGTCAGTACTTGGTATTTTCACTCATTTCCTGAGTTTCATTGGGCAGCGAGCTCTACAAGGGCCATATCTTGTCTTCATCTTTGGATGTGACACACAGCTTTGGAAAAGATCAGGGTGTGAATACGTCCAAAAGCATGGGAGTAAGCTTTTCAGAAAGCCTATTTGTGTCATTTTCAAAGTGATCTTTAAGGGACACTCAGACCTCTACCTGTGTCATTTCAGAAAACATTACTTAAGGTATCACCATGAATTTTACTTCAGAAAATTAAAATGGTGAGTCCAGCAGGACTAGGGAGGTTCTTCTCCCCTCTACTCTCTCCTAGTGAGACCACATCTGGAATACTGTGTCAAAATTTTGGGCTCCCTAGTTCAAGAGAGACAGGGATCTGCTAGCTAGAGTCCAACAGAGAGCCACCAAGGGGACTTGAGCATCGTCCCTGTGAAGAGAGACTGAGACATTCGGGCCTGTTTAGTCTTGAGAAGAGAAGATCGAGAGGGGATCTGATCAATGTGTATAAATATATGATGGATGGGTGTCAAGTGGAGGGGGCCAATCTTTTTTTGGTGGTGATAAGTAATAAGACAAGGAACAGTGGATACAAACTTGAACATAGAAGGTGTCATCTCAGCAGGAGGAGAAGCATCTTTACAGTGAGGGTAACAGAGCATTGGAACAGGCTGCCCAGAGTGGTTGTGGAGTATTCTTCTCTGGAGACTTTCAAAACCCAGCTGGATGTGTTCCTGTGTGGAATGCCCTAGATGATTCTTCTTTGGCAGGGGGGTTGGACATGATGATCTCTTAAGGTCCCTTCCAACCTCTAATGTTCTATCATTCTGTGATTCTGTGATTCTTTCCTAGATGTATTTCTTTCATCTTGAGTTAGCCAAGAGTCACAGCTTTTCTTGTTGCACACAGCACAGACACCATTGTGTTTTGGGCCTCCTCTGAACACGCAGAGCAGTGGGATCCACATGAGTTCCGTGTTTGTTTTTACAGGAACCAAACAATCTTCTGCAGCTAGTGCCAGGCTTCAAAAGTGCTGACATGTCACTCTGTCCTCAGGCTAAGCTGATGAAGTCATATCCGTGGCATTATGTCAGTGACCATCTTCCTCTGTCTTGCAGGCAGGCAAAGGGATTCTGCGGACCGTGCTTGCCAACAATGAAGCAGTGGCAGATATGATTCCAGTAGATGTTGCCATCAACCTCACCCTTGCGGCTGGGTGGTACACTGCTGTGCACAGGTGGGAAGGCACTCCTATTTTGCCAGATTTGGGACTTTAAGGGGAGCCAAAAGCTGACTGAAAACCTGTGCAAGAGCCCTTGTTGACTGATTTTTCTGTTTCTTTTGGTTTGGGATGGGTTTTTCTCCTGGATTGGCAAGGACTAAGAGTACAGAGAAACAATTAAGTTAGTAGATCTCTGAAGCTGCAGGTGAGACCTGTTTCTCTGTACAATGTAAGCTCAGCTCTGTCTCTCAGAAGTCATTTTTCTGAAGGCCAAGAGCTTTACTGCAGCTTCACAGCAGCCATTTTTGGGCATTCTTTCTCAGGCAGCTGCATTAAGTTGCTGTTCAAGTGGCTTCTAGAGCTTTCTCAGTGAAAATGCTCTGTGTGTTTTCCTTGGAAAATACTGCACATTGTATTATGGTCTTATATGACATGATTATGGTCTTATATGATATGACTAAAAAAACCCACAGCATTCTTTGTGTTGGTGAGAAGGGTGTGCATAAGTGACATTAAGCAGTTAAGAGCTTTTCCTGTGAACCTCTGACTTGGACCTTAAGTCATTCAGTAGGAAGTGTAAGCCACATGAATTTCTGGAGGTTTATGCATCTCTGAGAAGTCAATACCTGGCAAGTAAAGTCAGAAATATTTTACTTTGAAAGGCAGAGTAGGACCTCTGAGCTGAGTAGAAGAAGTGCTGCATACAGCAACCTAAATATAAAAGGATCACAGAAGACAGCTCACCAGCTTTCAGATTTATTTTCCTCATGGTTTCATCCCTATCCATCAGCAACAGGCAAACCACATGACCTAGGAAAAATAAATACAGCTTCACTTCACACACACACACACACACACACACACACTCTTCTGAGAGCCTCCAGATAAAAAGGGCTGCAGCTTGTCCATAAAACTGAAAAAGCAGAACATGTACTGATGAGCAGTGTATCAGCGCGCAGGTAGACTTCCTGGCTCTGGCCACAGTAGAAGTGCCATTTTTTTAACTTTTCATTGGCAGAAGATATATGCTTTTAATCTGGTGTCTACACAAATAATTATTAAGCTACAGGAACAATTGCACAAATTGATTTAAAGCTTTGTCTGGCTGGGCACAACCCCAAGGTTAGCAATCCATATACTAACTCTAAGAGAGTTTCAGGTTTAGGTGCTGTCATGAAGTGTGGTATGTATGGCTTAATGTTTTGGTGTTCTTTTCAAATAATTTAGTTAGAAAGTCAGTGTCCTTCAGGACAGGTGCCATTACTGGGGGAAATTAGATTCTAAAACTTTGCAGAGAATTGCAGTCTTCACTCTGTAGTGTAGAAGCTCTACAAAGCTCTATACTAGGTGAGTTTTCTACATGGACACGTGTTACGGGTTTAGTCCTTAGGGAGCTGCCATACTGAGTTTCTCACATTAAGCACTAGTGTGCACATTTTTGTTTAACATTCTATCAGACTTCTACTCAGTGATTCGAAGTCACAGAAGGTCATGGATTCATTGCTTGACACATCTTTTAGTCCTAACCATCCCTAGAAGTCTGCGGGGGATTAATAATAATTAGAATATACAGTCAAAGGCCATTATTTCACAGTGTTCTTTTTTAAAAGTACCATTTGAACTGTGCCTTATTCAGCTCCAGTTTTCAGGCAGTACTGTGAGACATTTCCTATCCCGGTATATCTCAGGCTTGAGGGTCCTGTCTTCTCGTCACTTTAGTCACAGGAGTTTTTAGAAGAGAGATTCCTCACAGGCAGCCTCCTCTAGTGCAAAAAGGCTCTGAGCACCACAGGCAACCTAGAAACAGAGCGCTGTATGCTTGAGCCAAGCTGTTATCAAGGCCAGATCTTACTTCTTTTAGCATTTTGGCAGATGGCTCCAGCTGCTAATCTGGAATAAGAAAAATGCTGTATTGATGGCATCACTTGCACCCTTGGCAAGGCAGGCTTAGAACAAAAAAGCGATCTGACTAATTCCTGCCTTACAGCACAGGAAGAAAGAAAACCACCGTGATCTGTGTTTATTTCCACGCCCAAACAACCACCAAACTTTATTTGGTAGTAAAGCAAGGATTTTGTTGAAATGGATTGATTTATAATCACCACCCTAACAAATGGAATTTAATAGTAGCACAAATGGAACTTATTAGTAGTACAAACCACAAAGTGATTGTGAAACACCCAGTGTATCCCTGAGGTTGGTTTGCAGTGTATTAAGAGGAACTATAAAAAGAATAAATCAGGAACTTGCCAATATGCATGCTTTACTCACTGCTTTTACAGTCTTTGAAAGGTGATATGTGGATGCTTTTTTCTTATGTTTCATATGCTTTCCAGAGTTTGACTGAACTTGGACTTGAAAACTTCAAAACATGGAGTTTTATGTGGTGCTTTTATATTTATGAAAGGTGCCCTTTTTTCATGAGCTGATGTTACAGCTTCTCGGGCTGGTAGCATTTGTGCTCCATTAATAAAGCTTTGGGGACTTTTATTCATGCTTTAAAATAATGCTTCTTTCTCTTTTCCAGACCGAAAAACACGTTGGTGTTCAACTGCACAACAGGTGGAATCAACCCTTTCTTCTGGGGAGAAATGGGTAAGGTCTAATATAAACCTAAAAGGTGTCAAACATCAATAGCATTCCTTGGCCAGGCTTTGAAATAGTGATTTCCGCTATTTACGTGGCAGTCAGCAGCTGCCATTAACTGTGCTGCTGGGCTTTCAGCTCAGGAAAGCGTCTATTCAGTTTTCCTTGTGGGTGTAATCACATAATGACCCAGCGAAGTGTGTGCTTTGCTGCATTGAGGTGTTAAAGTGGTGGGAAAAGTAATAGAAAACCAGCCTCTTAATTCTCTGGGAAGGTGCTGTGCATAGCTGTAACAGAACATCTGACTGAGAAGCTTTTCAGAATTTTGCAGGGGGTGGGGGAGGCGTGAGGGGTGTGTGCATTGAACTCCCTAGGGCAGCCTTGATAGCGACTGAAAACTAATGCATAAAGGAAGTGGAGTAGCCTTTCTTCCTCTTTCTCTGAAGAAAATTCTGAGGGGAAGCAATTGGTGTAAACTTGAGAAGGCAAACAGGCATGCCTCAAGAGCTCATTGACCACATTTTGTTTCACCACAGTCCTGGGAAGGGGGAAGGCTTCCCAGCTGGTCGCTGGAAAATGCAGCCAGCCTTCAGAATGTGAAATGTCAGATCTTCTGTGGCTTTTTCACAGGAGTAAATGCAAAGCTCTTCACAGGCTGCTATGTCAGGCAACAGCCACTGTAGCACTACTACCTGAGGTTTACATTTTTTAATCCATTTTTAGTGCACTTTTACTGAAGAAAGAGCAATGTATTAAATGCATTGTAACTGACCTTATTCTGATACTTGGCTCATAACTGGATTTTCTAACAAAGTCATCCAAGTGCAGAAGAAGCTTGAATAAGCTGTTCATCTGCATGATGAAATTGAAGGCAAAATTTTCTCTCTGGGTGACACTATGGGAGCTCTTTCTACCACATGTTATAGCCACAGTTTTCCACAGATCAGCAGGCTGCAGAGGGGTATTACACAGGATCACAGTGACTTAGAGAAAGACAAGAGACTCAGTATGTTTCAGGATGTTAGGAGTTGAAAGGGACCTCGGGAGATGATTGAATCCAACTCCCCTGCCAGAGCAGGACCATGGAATCTAGTGCATCCAGATGGGTGCAAATTCATAAATAGGAAGGAGGAGGAAGAGCAAAATGCTGCCCTTAAAGATGTTGCATGGTTTGGGAAAGATTTCTTGCATTAGGATGTAACGACTGTGACTATCCACTCTGAATTTTCAATTGAGTCTCCTACCAATTTCTCTTTTGGTAAATATGCACAATTAAAAAATCTTTATATTTGTGATAGAGTTTTTTAACCCATTATTTGGCAGCCAGTTTTATGGCATGAGCTTCCACAAGGCCTTTCAGAGCCATGATCTGTCTTAAATAAGAGTTACCACTGAGTGGTTCAACCTCTGCATGGAATGACCAAACTCAACTCACCGTTTCTCTCCTTCAGACTGGAGCAGCATCTGCTCCTAGAATGATTCTATGATTCTATGAAGGCCTTTCAGAGCCATGATCTGTCTTAAATAAGAGTTACCACTGAGTGGTTCAAACCCTGCACGGAATGACCAAACTCAACTCACCATTTCCCTCCTTCAGAATGGAACTGCATCTACTCCTAGAATTGTCACCTTTTCTTTTTAAAAGCTTGTTTCCAACTGTGTGTAGCTCTGCTAATTTTTCAGGCTGAAATAGTTGATGCCAGGTGGCTACCTCCAGTGTTTTTTCATCTTTTTCAGAAGAATTTTTCTCCATCGTGAAAGAAGCTGTTTGATGCTGACATACAGGGGGCATAGGATTAGCAAATGGAAGGAGAGTCTGTTCAAGGAGACTTGGGAGGCCGAACTAGCACAGAGTCTGTAACTAGTCACTGAGATGAAGGGTTGTGAGAGAGAGACTGGAAGCTGTTGAGGATCAAGGGTGGGGAATGGGAGTCATCTGGCATGAGACTGAGAATTTTAATGCAAATCAAACACGGTGTTTGCAGAGGGGAGGATCTGGGCTCTACCTGGTTAGGGAGACTTCCACAAGGGCCAGCTGTAGCACAGGTGGACACAACAGAATAGAGATTTTTCACTGACACTGGAGGAATGGAAAGAAAGGAGAGAAACTCAGACTGGAGTGGGTTGAGGATGTCTGGGTAGGGAACAGAAGTGTCTGAGATGGGGACATTTTGAGTACAAAGATGATGAGCTTGAAGAGAGGAAGGAGAAAGGGATCTGGAAGAGATTTTTTTTAAAATATTGATCTGCTTAGGAAATAATTATGCTTAAACATCTATTGCAAACCAGTTTATTCTCAAATCTCCAGATACAGACAAACCTCTGTTGTTAACATAAAGTTTAACTGACTTACTTCTTTTCCAAATAATGCTTATGCCTTGGGATTTTCTCTTACTTCCTTGTTGTTTTCCCTGCTATTACAAAAATCTGATCAGACAACTTGGATATTAATCAGAAGAAGTGTGTTCTGTTTTGCTGCAATACACCTTCTTGCTAGTCTGACTCTGAAGTACATTTTGTGGTTTATGCTCAAAACTAAACCTTGAAGCAGGCTTTAAAATGGTGTTCAGCATGGGATGCATTTTATGCTTGGCAGTCTACCTAGTTGAGATTGGTGTCTGACTTTCCCTTCGCTAAATCAGCCTTTGAGTTGTAGAATCTACTCCTGTGTTTTGTCAGAGGGGAAAGGCCACCCAGCTGCTGCATCATTTCAGTAGCTCCTAGAGGTGATATGGTTCTGGTTCAGGGTTTTCTGCCTGCCTGCCTCTTCTGTCTGATTCTTTGTCTCAGTCTCCAAACCAACTGTTAGAGCGTAACACAGAGTCACAGGATGTTAGGGGTTGGAAGGGACCTCTGGAGATCATTGAGTCCAACCCCTCTGCCAGAGCAGGACCATAGAATCCAGAACAGGTCACACAGGAACACATCCAGATGGGTCTTGAATGTCTCCAGAGAAGGAGACTCCACAACCTCTCTGGGCAGCCTGTTCCAGTGCTCTTTGACCCACACAGTGAAGAAGCCCTCCTCGTGTGGAGGTGGAACCTCCAGAGAGGTGTTTGGGGCCCCATCCCTGGAGATATTCATGGTGAGGCTCAACAGGGCTCTGGGCAGCCTGACCTAGTTGAGGATGCCCCTGCTGACTGCAGAAGGGGTTGGGCTAGAAGACCTTCGTAACTTCCTTCCAACCCAGACCATTCTATGACTCTATGACTGCAGTGTGGTAGAAAGAGTAGTAGCAACTCATTGTTTCTTTTTATCACAGCTACCTAAATATCATAGTGTCAGTCAGGGTTGGAAGGGACCACAAGGATCATCTAGTTCCAACCCCCCTGCCATGGGCAGGGACACCCTACACTAGATCAGGCTGGCCTGAGCCTCATCCAGCCTGCTCTTAAACACTCCAGGGACAGGGCCTCAACCACCTCCCTGGACAACCCATTCCAGGGCTTCACCACTCTCATGGTGAAGAACTTCTTCCTCACATCCAGCCTGAATCTCCCTACCTCCATCTTCATTCCATTCCCCCTAGTCCTATCACTCCCTGATATCCTGAGAAGTCCCTCCCCAGCCTTCTTGTAGGCCCCCTTCAGATCCTGGAAGGCCACAATTAGGTCACCTCAGAGCCTTCTCTTCTCCAAACTGAACAGCCCCAACTCCTTCAGTCTGTCCTCATAGGAGAGGTGCTCCAGCCCTCTGCTCATCCTCGTGGCCCTTCTCTGGACACCTTCCAGCACCTCCAGATCCCTCTTGTAATAGGGACTCCAGAACTGGACGCAGTACTCCAGATGGAGTCTCACCAGAGCTGAGTAGAACCTTTATGGTATAAGGGCAGTAAACCACATTAAAAAAATAAAGGCTGAATATCATAGTATCATAGTATCAGTCAGGGTTGGAAGGGACCACAAGGATCATCTAGTTCCAACTCCCCTGCCATGGGCAGGGACACCCCACACTAGATCAGGTAGAAACTGCTTTAATATTTCTCTGTACTTCATCCCTCTGCTTCAAAGAGATCACCTAGGCTTAACTTTCTTCTTGTCACACCCATCTACTGAAGTTCAAGCTAACTTCATGGCAGTTTCTTGAATTCTCTCCATGACCATAGGTCGGATTTGCAAGCAGAAAGGAGAAAGTTTTTGACTCGGAGCAAGACTCAGGGTTTAGTACCCTGCTAGATCTATATTCAAGTTACCAGGAAGTGGTGGGTTGTCATGGGGAATAAGTGTATAGGGGAGCTGGTGGTGGTTTTGCAAGTCTAATGTTTATTAAAGGCCAGCCCATGACCTTCACTAATTTGAATTGCAGAGTATTTTGGGAGAACTGGATTGTAGTTCTTCCTGTAGTTATCATATGCAGTGCCCCACCTACCAAAGGATAGGTACAGGACTCATCTTTCAGTTACAGACTTTTATATAATGCCTTTCCTGAGAAGCTTACTTTAAGTGTTGGTGCATTTCACACAAATTGCCAGCTGCCTAGCAAAGCTGCTGTAAATGGCTTACTGTTACTGCAGCACATCCATCCTTGACTTGGAAAATAATATGGTTTATATCATTAGTAGTCTCCTAGGATAATCTGTTGCACCTTAGAATCGGCTAGAGCAAATAAAGAAATCATTGCTGTAAAAAGTTTTCTGGAAGACAAGATTCATTTCTGAAGTCTAACTCATGGGGATATCAGTGGCAGCTAATACTTGCTTTATTCCTTCACAGTGGAGAGTGAGATTGTCTATAAGAAGCCTTGGCCAAAGCTTCTCAGAGGCTGCAGAAAAGCAAGTTTCTATTCAGTTGGTATTTTTCAGTAGATCATTCCTTCAGCCAAATCAGTCAATATTTTGAATGTGGTCACGTTTGAACTCAGTCAGTTAACATGAAAACCAGTTTTCATGGGTACCTCTTTGAATGCTTCATTTCTCTTTCTTACTCTTACTTTTAGCCACTCAGATATGTTGCTTTGAGTAGATCTACAATCAGAGCTACTCTACCCACATTGGTAGGTGGCTGTGTGGATACCTATTTTAAAAACCTAAGTAGAGACACACAGTTGAATAGTGATTATGATTTTTTTTTCTTACAGATTCCATTAGCGCTAAGCACTCTAAAAACAATGATGGTTTTGAGGATCTGGTTTGAGGGGCAACTTCACATCACAGGATGTTATTGGTTGGAAGGGATCTCTGAAGATCATTGAGTCCAACCCCCCTGCCAGAGCAGGACCATAGAAACTAGCACAGGTCACACAGGAACACATTCAGATGGGTCTTGAAAGTCTCCAGAGAAGGAAACTCCACAAGCTCTCTGGGCAGCCTGTTCCAGTGACCCTTACAGTGAAGAAGTTCCTCCTCATGTTAAGGTGGAACCTCCTGTGCTGGAGTTCCTATCCATTGCCCCTTGTCCTATCACAGGGTGCAAGTGAGCAGAGCCTGTCCCCTCCCTCTTGACCCCCAGCCCTCAGTTATTTATAAACATTTATTAAATCCCCTCTCAGTCTTCACTTCTCCAGACTGAACAGCCCCAGGGCTCTCAGCCTCTCCTCACCAGGCAGTGCTCCAGTCCCTTCATCATCTTGGTAGCCCTCCATTGGACTTTCTCAAGTAGACCCCTGTCCCTCTCGAACTGGGGAGACCAGAACTGGATGCAATATTGCAGGTGAGGTCTCACCAGGCAGAGTAGAGGGGAAGGAGAACCTCCCTGGATCTGCTGGTCACATTTCTCTTAATGCACCCCAGAATCCCTTTGGCTCTCTGGGCCACAAAGGCACATTGCTATCCCATGGACAACTTGTTATAGACCAGGACTCCCAGGTCCTTCTCCACAGGGCTGCTCCCTAGCAGATCACCTCCCAACCTGTACTGGTGCAGTTTATAATTCCTTCCCAGTTGCAGGACTCTGCACTTTTCCTTGTTGAACCTCATCATGTTCCTCCCTGCCCAGCTCTCAGTCTGTCTTAAGTCTTGCTGAATGGCTGCACAGCCTTCAGGTGTCTCAGCCAAGCCTCCCAGTTTGGTACCATCAGCAAAGTTGCTGAGCAGGCACTCACTGATGAAGACGTTGAACAGATCTTTGCAAACTAGCCATATGCTTTGTTTTCCAAGTTTCTAATAGATACTAAAATATTCACAAAGCTTTACCCCATCCTATTTGCCTACACAGGCACAACTCAGGACATTAATATGGCGTAATTTTAAAGTAGTTTAGGTTAAATGCATTCAATCAGCATTGCACATAATTATCCAGAGTGAGGGTTGCCTTAATCTGACAGTGCGCTTTGCTTCTAAAATGAAAGCCACCTTAATTGTGTGTAGCAGTGCCTATGTAAGGTTTTGGTGCTCTTAAAGTTCGCTTTGGGTAAGCTCTGCAGTTCTCTTATGATGTACTCATTGTGCCTTTTCTGCTGTGCTTAGTGCTTATTGTCGTGGCAATCACATCTGCACACAGAGAAGCCAGCCTGGCACCATTCTTCCCCAGACTGCCACTTTTTATTTGTCATGGCAACTGTGCAACCCTCTGGGCAGCTCAACATTTCTCGTCAAAACAGCTCTGTTTTCTAAAGAAATCAGCCTTTGATGCTCTCTCTTGCCCTTATCCAGTCTGAGAGAACACGGTGTTCTCTCAGAACTGACCAAGTGCTGTACGTCATGCTTTAAAACAGCTGCCTCCCAGAGGCCTTTTGTACTCTGACTGTAGGGAAAACAATGCTGCATGGCATTTCTGTCATCCCCTTTCATACAAAAAAAATGAATGATAAAAAAGGCTCAAGACATGTGAGAGACTTGAACTTAATTTCCAAAGTCCCTGTTAAGTGGACATACCTCTGAAGCAGCTTTCATCTTTACCAGAACACTCACACTCCAGAAGAAATTCAAAGAGTTCCCCCTCCTCCTACCTCCCAAAATAAAAGCCTATGGACTTGGATGATTTTCTAGGAGCACATACTATCAGACCCTGCATGTATAATGAAGAACACAAAAAGCAATCCAGAATGCCACTATCTTATGGAGGGTGAGGAACAGCTTCTAGGAAATAGGATATTTTTTTTGTGAGAGATGAAGGAAACCCAAAGACATGAAAACCACACCACAAAGCTGAGTGGTGTAGGCAGGCTAGAGAGCTAGGCCCATGTGAGTCTCAGCAGGTTTCACAAGGCAAACTGCAAGGTCCTGCGCCTGGGTCAGGGCAATCCCAAGCACAGTTCCAGATCAGGTGATGAGTGGATTGAGAGTGGACCTGCAGAGAAAGATTTGGGGGTGTCAGTGGCTAAAAAACAGAGTATGAGCTGACAATGTGCATTCAGCCCAGAATGCCAACTGTGTCCTGGGCTGCATCAAAAGAAGCATGATGAGCAGGTCAAGGGAGGTGATTTTGTCCCTTTACTCTGCTTTCATGAGACCCCACCTGGTGAACTGTGTCCAGCTCTAGGGAGTCCAGAAAAAGACATGGACCTGCTCAAGCAGGTCCAGAGGAGGACCACACAGATGATTAGGGGCTGCAGTACCACTCCTGTGAGGGCAGGCTGAGAGACTTGGGGTTGTTTATCCAGACAGACCTTACAGTGGTATTCTAGTACTTAAAGTGGGCCTACAGGAAGGATAGGTAAGGACTTTTTATCAGGGAATACAGTGATCGGATGAGCACTAATGATTTTAAACTGAAAGAGGGTAGCTTTAGGTTAGATATTAGGAAGAAATTCTTCCTGGAGGAGTTAGGCTTGCTGAGCAACTTCTCAGCCTGGTGAGCACCAGTGCAGTGCTCATCAGGAACTGCAATTTTAATTTTTGTGGGTTGGTGAAAACACTTACAGAGCAAACTGACAGCTTTTGCATAAGGTCAAACTGCCTATCCAACTCTGATGCTTCCCTTCTGTTTCAGAATGATGAAGATCATCAATCGACTGCACAAGTCTATGATGCTCCTGCAGTATTTTTCCACCCAGTCCTGGGATTGGTCTTCAGATAATATGAATATGTTAATGAGTCACCTTAACACAGAGGACAAAAAGGTAAGTATGTCTTGAATATGGATTGCCAATCTCCAGTTCTCTTCAAGTGCAGCAATTATTTTTGGTGTATTGTTGAGCTTTTGAATGACATTCAGAGTACTGGAATTGACTTTAATCTCAATTAATTTATTTCCTCCTTTGTTTATTAAATAACTTATCAAGAGTCTTCTGCCTGTTACAGTAGAATATTTTCTCCTGAGGTGTATTGCTTGTTCTTCTGAGATAGCTCCATCACTGAAGTCTTTCTGGTTAACATGGCAGTTGTGGTGGATGACCTAGGAAGGAAACTGCTTGAAAGGTTTTAATGGGCACTGCACAGGGAAGCTGCATTAACACATAGAGTCTAACCCTGAACAATATGAAAAAAAGTTCTTGCTTTATTTAAGTCCCTGAAGAGGAATTAATTTGCAGGATGCCAAGCTCTGTTGTAATCTTTATAGGTTTGAAATACTAGCCCTCAAGAATGGGATTGTTAACTGAAACACTGAAAGGAATACAAAGAGAAGATTAGTGATAAACTTGAGTACAACTTTGGCTGGTATCTCCTTGCAAAGAGGTACTTAGGCATTCACATCAAACTGGTCTCACATCATGAGATTTTTGCACAGATTCCTAGGAGTAGAATCAAGAGTTTCCTTTTCTAATCTGCAGTGAAAGTACATGCAGCAAATTCTAAGGGCACTGGCACTGATGTAAGTACAGTAGATTGTGAGAAAGAGACAAAATGAGCATCAGAGAGCTAGAGAGTGGGTTTAGTCTTGCCAGGCTTCTTATGACAACTTCATGAAATGCATGTATGCTGTAAGCCCATAGTTTATGGGCAGCAAAGGTTACTGTACAAATATGACAGGCACACCAGGATCTGTACAGTAGCTAATCCATCTCTGCTCAAGTTACTGCTGATTTGATACCAAAGCTCTTGCAGCAAAGTAAATGGCCTGGATTGGCTTGTGGGTGAGAGGAGGGTCTTGTTCTGAGTGTCTTCCCTTTGAAGACCCTGTAAATAAGAAATGCCGTTCACTTCACTGCTTCATTTAAATAATAATAATAACCATTCTTGACAGCAAAACATCTCCCTCTTTGCAAATCTTTTCTTTGCTCTAATAAACAGAACAATGGCCTGAGAGCATGCTAACACTTTTTTTCCAGTGTAAACATCTGAATTTAACTGGAGTAATTAAAAAATAAAATCTCATTGCAGTACTGATGCCAAACACCAGAGTAACCCATTCCTTGGGTTTCTGTCAGTCTAGCTGCTGAGAGAGAATGCAGTACAGCAGAGAGTAACACTGATGCGGGGGTGTTGACTCAATGTCCAATTCATTTATTTACACTTAATTCTAGTGACACATTAAAAACTGCTTGGAGGTTTTCATATGAATCCCTGTAGCTGTATGGAATGCCATTTTCCTTCCACAGTTTTGTCTGTGCATAAATACATGCATTTATGCAAAAATTGCCACCTGAAAGGCAAACTTGCCTTTATTTTCTGCCAGCTAGCAATAATTTCTGCTTGTCTTGCTCTAATTCCCAGCTGGTAAGATATTAATTAACAGCTCCATTAGTGCCCATGTCTTCTTGGAAACTTGGTGGCTTTAACTTCAGTGGGGGGCAGGGCTTGTCAAGAATGAAGGTCAGTGAAGCATTTGTGCTTAAAGTGAGCTTGTTTTGAACTTGGGTATTTTAACTTCTGTCTGGGTTTTTTTGTGTCTTGAAATCCTAGTTATACAACTTTGATGTTCGTCAGCTGCACTGGTCAGAATACATTGAAAGCTACTGCCTAGGTGCTAAGAAGTACTTGCTGAACGAGGACATGGCTGGCATTCCAGCAGCAAAGCAGCACTTACGAAAGTAAGTCATGCCCAGTGACAAGGGCAAGAGTTCCTGGCTGCTTGAATGGCTTTGGAAGAAAATTATCCTGCCTGCACTGAAACAATTGTTGTTGAACAATGTGGAGATAAATACAATGTAGTTATAGATGTTGTGTCTTCCCAACAAATGACCAAGTAGTGAAACTGCAGTGCATAAGAGGAAAAAAAAATAATGCAGAAGGTCTTTGTCATTCAGAATCACAATAGAAAAGGGTCAGATTTAGATTTTGTGAAGCTCCTAGAAGTTTTTTGCAATTCAAAGACAATGCATAAGAAACTTAAGCATGTTTATTTTTTTATATTTCAGTTTAAAGTTGAAGTGTCTAATTGCCTGGGGGGAATGGGTAAAACTTCTCCAAAATCAGTAGACGGCTTATGCATTCAGTCCCTGGTGACAGTTTAAGAGTCTGAATGAGCAGTTTGAGATTGTCCTTCTATTCAGTTAAAGGCTGTGCTCCTCCTGTCTTCTGCAGCTGTTTCTCTGTGAAGTGCAGGCAAAATGAGAAGGAGCAGCTCTCTTGGAGTAAGAACCTGATTGCTTCCTTCAAGAAAACCATTCTTGTGCGCTGTAAATGCTAGAAGCATAAATCAGCCTGTTGCCAAGCAAGGAATCCTAAACAAGTGTTTTGTTTATGGGTCACTTTTAAAGGATTCCCAAGAGCCCCTGTAACAAGCCAGTAACTCCCTCATAGCCAAAACTCGCAGTGTAGTGTAGTGCAGGGGTAAACATTTACCAAATTAAAGTGCTCCTGCAAAGGTCCTCTAGCCTGGCACAAGTCCTGCTAAGTGAAGATAGCCAATATACCAAATCAAAGCAAGAAAGTATTTGACCTAGACTATCATAAAACAAGAGAAACCTCTCAGCGTGACTTCTGTTCTAGTTTGGAATGAGAGTGCACAGAACATGAGAGACTTGCAGGCAGGTATTCCACCTACTTCCATAACTCTTCACTGTACCCTAGCTTCAACACAGTCAGTGCTGACAATAGGGACATCTGAGGCACAGTGTCTTCAATAGGAACAGCAAAATGCCCAAGGGCCACTTGTAAACAGGATTTTGCACAAGATTACCTGTAGCAACTGAAGCAAGCTTTTGTTGTTGGTTTCCTCCTCTGTAAGATGCCTCTTTCTCTTCCTCAGGCTGAGGAACATCCGATACGCATTCAACACCACCCTTCTTGTGATCATCTGGCGCATTTTCATTGCAAGGTCACAGATGGCTCGAAACATCTGGTACTTTGTGGTGAGCCTCTGCTACAAGTTCCTTTCCTACTTCAGGGCATCCAGCACCCTCAGGCACTGAAGCCGTCCGTCAGCAACCAGCCTCTTCTAGAAGGACCTCCATCTCCTCAAATCAGCAACTATGGGCATTGGGGTCTGAAAGTAGCAGGAAAATCCACTCCCTCCAACAGCAGCCTGCATTTATCATGTACTGTTATATGTTCACCTTTAACTAATGCTTTAATACATGGTGGTCTTTCTTCCATAGGACGATGCCAAATTTTAAAGCCATAACTGAAGCTTTAGGAACAGGTCAAGCTGGAACCATTCATCTAGAGTCTGATGTGCAAGAGTAAGGATTAACCAAAGTCATTGTCTTCCCATGTATTACCTAGCTATCTTAATCCCATCTTCTTCCTCAAAAGAGGCAAATGTAAAGCCTTGGGAGGAAAGAATGCCATCAGAGAGAAGACCTACCCAAGGAAATTAACCTGCAAGAGGTCTTCCTAAGAGGCTATTCCTTCATTCTCATGCACCGAAATGGTACGTTATTGAAAAACATCATTTCACAGTTTCGGTTTTTCAGAAGAGGAGGCGGGGAAAGGCAGTTACACTAGGCCAGTGAACACTCTGAACACTGTTCAGATCTTGTCTCATGTTGCTACTGAGGACTGCTGCTTTCAAGCCATAACTGAAGACACACATATAATTCATGTATCTGTGTTAACTCTACTCACTCACAGGCTACTTTCTCATGGAGAGGTATTTTTTCCCTCTGTGGTTAAGGTTGCAGTCTGTTAACCCCCCCTGTTCTTGTATTGTCACTTTTGCCTGGAATATTTTTTTTTTCTTGAAAAATGCTGTATTTATTCTGAGAATGAAGAGATGACTTCTTAAAAGATTGAAAAAGAACTCAGAAACTCTATTATTTTTGAGGAATAGGTCTTTTCCTCCCCTCTTCAATTTGTCTACAGGAAAGACAAAAACAGCCTGATACTGTCCTTCACACTTTCATTACAGCTCAATCACTTTGCAGTTGATCACTTCCACTGGCAAAGAAAGTGTAGACCCATGTGAAGGAAATCTCATCAGGCCAATTCTGATGGCACTCTTGTCAGTAGGAATTTAAAAGTCAGAAACTTGGTTTTCATTGAGAACAGAAAAGGTTTCATTGACTTCTGTGTTACAACCATCTTGCAATGCATTTTGTCCTACAATGCAGTTTAGAAAGGAACCCAAGGATCTTCCTGATGCTCATGGCTATTTCAGAGACTTGTTCCACCAAAGTATGAATTCCTGCAGGAGGAGAGAGGAAGAGAGCGAGCCTTCTGCAAAGTAGCTGGTGCAGCAAGGGCTTTAGTGCAACACCAACAAATGTATCATGCTATCAGATTTTCAAAAGCAAATCTAGCACTGGAATATTCTTTCTTCAGATAACACCAAATCAGTACTTTAACATTACCAGTTTTTAAAGCAGCTAGTTTTTGAAATAATGCAGTATCCATTTTCTCTTGTCTTTTGTCACGCTAGATGTCTGAAAAAGTAACGTCACCAAAAGATGAGAGTTGCTCTTTCGGGAGATGGGCATAGCAGACTATTCACAAAGCTGGCATTCCTCAGTAACATTGTGTTTGGGGTTTGGCAGCAAAGATGAGAGCAAGTTATGGTGACAATGTATTTCTAACTTAGGCCTCCAGGCTAGTACAAAAGACTTTCTAAAGGTGCAAAGAATTATCTTCCTCCATATGCTCTAGAAATCTATTTTCAAGCAATTACCAAAGGATCACAGGATGTTAGGGGTTGGAAGGGACCTCCGGAGATCATGGAGTCCAACCCCCCTGCCAGAGCAGGACCAGAGAATCCAGCACAGGTCACACAGGAACACATCCAGATGGGGCTGGAAAGTCTCCAGAGAAGGAGACTCCACAACCTCTCTGGGCAGCCTGCTCCAGTGCTCTGTGACCTTCCCAGTCAAGAAGTTCCTCCTCATGTTGAGGTGGAACCTCCTGTGCTGGAGTTTCTATCCATTGCCCCTTGTCCTATCACAGGGTTCAACTGATCAGAGGCTGTCCCCTCCCTCTTGACACCCATCCCTCAGGTACTTATGAACATTTATTAAAACCCTTCTCAGTCTTCTCTTCTCCAGACTAAACAGCCCCAGGATGCCTGCAGCAGAACCTGAGCGGAAACATGGTGTCCAGAATGGCAGCACTCTGGCATTCCCTAGCAAAGACCACAGTGTTTGTCATGTATTCCTTCTGATCTGTGCTTAATTAGGTCAGGTACCCAGTTTATAAAGATGCAGATTTGTTTAAGCTCTTGCCTTGAAAACATGCTTCCAAAATTAAGCCATGCTGATCATTAGATTAGCTGGTTTCCAACTTCAGAAAGCTGGCAGTGCATGCTTTGCATTGAACATTAGCAAAGTGCCACTTCCTGGAAAGCTAGGAGCTGTGGGTTCAGTTGCTAGGGACCAGGAATTTCATGTACAGTGTTTCTGTAGCAGTGTGTATGGTGAAAATTAGCTTCATTATACTTGGCTAACTTGGCAGGGTGAGGCAGGTTGCTGTTGGGATTCCTCTTGAAATACTGCATTTTCTCAAGTACCTGATCAGGTCATCAGCCAGCTTCTAGTTTTCGCTTGTGAAAGGTGAAAAAAACAAAACAGATTATTTTGAAACAAGCATCCATTAAGAAAAAAAAAACAAACCAAACAAACAGTAAATAATTCTAACTCATGTCCTAAAAGTCTTTTTAAGTGCCTGCCTTACATACAAAGCGAAGCAACAGCTAACAGGCTCTTAAGTCTTAGGCTGTGCACATGTGTGGTGAGTTGGAATTACCCCCCAAAATAAAATTGCCAGACTAGCTCAGCTGGAAAGCAAATGAAGCTGTATTTACAAGCACACTGACATCTGGAAATATGGAATGCAATGAATATGTAAAAAATATACAATATTTACATATATTTGCAATTTATAAACAACAACAAGCACCCCCCTGGACAAAACCAGGGGCTACTAATAGCTTCCCCCTCCCTGCTCCCTTCCTCCACCCTATATAAGGTAAAATGGAGAGAGGGAAGAGCAAAGAGTAGCTTGTCAGTGCTTAGCCACGACAAGAATGCAGCCAAGCAAAGACCACCAGCTAGTATCTGCTAGAGCCAAGAAGCCAAAAAGAGAAAGAGTTAGTTTATACAACTAACTTTGTTAGTTATCAGCCCAATGGGATTATTTAGATGTTATCATTATTTTCCCTTTACATCCAATGGTAATTTATACACAGTCTATTACTTTCTACTCAAGATCTGTGGAATTTTCCCAGGCATCAGCCTAAAACTGCCTCAACATGACAGGCAAAAACTTAAGTCTCACAGAAAGTCAAATGCTGCAGACCTGCTACACCTACCGTGTCTGGTCTAAGTCATTCATGTCTATGATGAGAAAAGTGTCCTGTCTTCCCTTCCCCAGTTCTAGTCATGCCATGCATTCCTCACATATTCCTGGAGACATTCACAGTTCTTTGACAGGCTGCATTGTCCCAGCAAGTAAGAGAGGTATCTTTTCTCACCTGAGCATATCCAGACCCGTTTCCTGCACATACAAAACGATGCTTCAGGTTTCACTTAGCACAGTGGTGGTATTACGTTTTGAAGCTCTTCAGCGTTTTTCTCAAGATAACAGTCACAGCAAAGCTACTACTCAGCCCTAAATAAAACCGAGCAGGAGCTGCTTGGGATGTTGAGGAAACATTGCTGCTGCAGATGGTGTAAGCTCTTCTGAAGACCTTTCATGGTCCTCACTGCACTGAGAGCAGCTGGCTCCAGAGCTCTGGCCTTGCCTGAGGGGAAATCAAGCTGTTGGCTTTTCTTAACACAGACACAACGTGCAGTGAAGCTTAAATCTTTAATCTGTTTTCTTGTGGCTCGAGATGTTTTCAGGTGGTTGGCTGAACCACAGAAATATTTCAGAGAAACCTCAGTGCAGAGACTGGTGCCTGGCAATAGCCAGTAGTGGCAGTCATGACTGGCATCATCATGGAGAGCTGGACCTGGCATGGGAACTTGTACTCACCTCAAGTATTGGCTTACCTTTGATGTTTTAGTCTGTGCTCTTGAGTGTATTTGTATGTGCTCTGAAGAAACACAAGCCTTGAGGAAAGTATCTAAAACAAAACAATGAGTGACAGCCATTCCTTTTATTCCCTGTTCTCTCTCTTGCTCCTTCATGTACACTGACCAGCTTTTGACAAAAGCCAAATGCAGTTGTTAAATCAGAGGTCCTGTGGTGACCATGTACCAGTTAACACAAACAGCTCAGGAGTGGATATTTGGATGTTGCTTATGGTTGATGGCTAAGAACTTTTACTACCTGTAAGATTGAAGCAAGACCAATTTTTTTTTCATCCTATGAAGGGGAGGACAGAGGAACAGAAGCCTTTCTGCAACCTTTGCTGATAAACAGCTGAAGCACTGGTAGGCAAAGAGTATCCAGCTCAACCAGCAAAGGGAAATTCAAGGGAACAGAGAAGTATGAGCTGCCAAACTCAGAGGACTCTTCTTCCCAAGGAGAGGGGGAAGAGCTCCGTCAGCATTTTATTATCAGCTTGGGTTCTTGTAATCAAATGTTTGAACTAAAGGCTCCTCAATCCTTCTGCCAGCTACCAGTAGGCAGCATGGAGGACAGCAATTAGCAGTCATTCTGCACAGCCACAACAGAAAATGCAACATATCTAAGGGGGTTATTTGTTTGTACCTTGTGAAATTGCAGTGTATGTACCCCCTCACAGTGTCAGAAGCCTGGAGTGCTCCTACAGATAACATGTAGCACTGCTGAACCCCATGCACTGAGGTGTTGTGAATGCTCTCCACGCACACCTGGCCGTGGGCTGTAGCTGTGAACTGCTGTGTGAATGCAGCTGTCAAAGTGCAATGGGCATAAACTTGCAATTAAGAAATGGGTTTTATGAGAATTAAATTGCAATAACAGAATCCCTAAAATTAATCCAAATTTAAACAGCCTGTTGACTGACAGCTGAAGATGTTGATCCCCAGCATGTCTTGCCAACACAATAAAATGTCTCACCCCTCCACTTTCTATTCCGGTAACTTTGTCAAGACAATTCTTTCTTGGCAGAGATGGGGGATGATAGACATATTGGTATATATTACAGGTTGTTTGCCTGTTAGCACCTCCTCAAGAAATTTGTTGTTTTATATTTAAAGCATGATAATGTATGCCTGTGTATATAGTGACATCTTTCAGCACCGAGCTTGTCATGCAACATACAGAGAGGGTGAAAGGTAGTGGAGCTCCTCTTGAAAGGCCAGGCTTTGCTTGTGTGGTATGCACTGTTCCAATTCAGTTTCAGATGAGGTGATTAAAACCTGTCCCCTTAACGCTTACCTTTCCAGTGTAAAAGAAGCCTAACCTGTAGTAGTATTAACCAAATCATCATCACGAATAAGCAACTGGGAAAAGAGGGAGGGGGGCATTTTTTTCTTTGTAAATAAGCTACAGCTTCATGGTTGAAAGCATGCTGTTGCTTCTCCAGCATTGCCATTCTACTGCAGAAAGCGAGGATAAACATGAATTACAATTGGACCCTTTATTCTAGTGCAGAGTAGATGACATGCTGCACGTTCCCCAGGAGCTCAGTGGTGAATATCCCATTCCATGGTGCTAAATGTCGGTGTGAAGGTGGTACAGACTCACTGAAGAGAATTTGTGTGTGCACACACACACACACACACATATGTATTTGGGGAATAAATAAAGATGTACTTATCCCACTTTATTGCTTAAAAGTCAGCTATGAAATGAGTTGGTTTGTTCAGATTTACCTGGAAAAGCTTGTAAAAGGTTTCTTGTCCTTACATAATCTTGGAAGACCTGTTTATAGCCAAGTAGGAACTCTCCCACTGTCCAAAGTTTATACAGTTCTATCTGCTATTTCTATTCTCTTGTTAGCTCTGAGACACAACTGTTATAAATCTTAATTACAACATTTCTAATGGTGGAAGTGTAATCTTTTCAGCTCTCAAATCAGATGAAACGGTGAAGTCACAAATTATGAGAACCTCAGCCATAAGATTGTTAATAGGATGTTTATGTTATTTTAAACATATAATAAAACAAAATATTTTAAAACTACGATCACTTTGCGCCGCTTAAGTTGCTGCATCTGCCCCGCAGCTGCCACCATCCCGGCACGCGTGGAGTGGCAGCCCCACCTATAGGCAGCTGCCGGTACAAGGACCTTTCGCGCAGGCAAGGAGGGGGACAGCAAGGAGGGGGAATTCACAAGTTTTAAAAGTAATGTGAGACTTCAACCCAGATACCTGCGTCCTGGAAACGTCCATCTCTGGTATGCATCCTTCAGAAAGGGATAGGGATGGTTCTTCATCAAGAACAAATTGGTAATAGCCCAATCAGCTTCCTGAACAACATATGGTTTGCACCTGAGAATACTAGCCACAATTTGTAGTTTTACAAGGTAAAGACTTTTAATTTACACTTGGTGTTAACACCATAATGCTTTTCTGAAGTAAAGAGCTTTAAAAGTCCAGAGAAATATGGCAGGCTTATATTTCAAGACCCTACTGTGTGTGATACTGTGATACCTTGGAGCGAGACCAGTTTAAGGATGTTATTGCATTGGCACATATGGGTGGGAAGTAATCATGGTTTAAACATGTTTCCAAGACCTGTACACAATAATGCTTCAGGCTGTTGGCTCAGGTCTTAAACTGCCAGTTCTCAGGATTGCCAAGAACATTCTGACTGTGTGACAAATACTTCAAATCGTCTCTGCAAGGCTAATTGGAAGCAGTGGCATAGTAAGATAATGAAAGTACCTTCACAAATACCAGAACTGACTAGAAAGTTGTTTGGGTTTTAAGTAGAGCAGTTCTTACCTTTTCCCAGTTCTGGGGGGGGGGGAAGAATTAAATTACAAGCAAACAAAACAAAACAAAACAAAACAAACCACCACAAACCCAACATCTTTCATGTTGAAATAAAATCTTCACATCTGGGAATTTCAATAGTCAACAAATCTTCAGCTGCCTAAAGCAGAGGCAGTGTCTCAAGGTTTGGGTTCAGGTGTTCTATCAGAGTGTCTGCAGACAAAGAGAACATCCCATTTCCCACAGGTCTCTTCTGTCAAATCTTTGGGGCGGGGGGGAGCATTTAAAACCACCACTCGGCAAAATCCACCCTTCCTCAGTTTTCCCTGAGCAGGGTATGCTGAGAGATTTGCAGAGGGTGTTCAACAGAAATTCTCACCTCAGCTGGTGACCCAAATTCTGTATTTCTGAGTCACTTCTCACTGCAAGCTCCTCCTCTCAAAAAAAAGAATAAATATTTTAGGAAGGTACTTGGAGAAAGCTACTGCATAATTAGTTGGACTCAATGTGTGTAAACTAGCTGGAAAAATCAGGGCTGGTGAAAATGCCATCAACAATAGCAAAAAGGTGCATAGAAAGGTGTGCTTGTATTTAGATGAGTAAATGTAATCAGAGAACACAAAAGATTTGAGGCAAGCGAGGCAAATGTCTTGCTAGTAATAATGCCGTTGCCAGTTGTCATTGTTTCTGACAGCATTTGCTGTACAAGACACTGAAAATCCCCTGAAAGAAGGAGCAAATACCCCAGACATTGAGTCACATCTTGAGAAAGAACGAACAGAAAGCTTGTGGTGGTGGACAGTCTTGCAGAGAAAGGAAGGTGCATTTACACGTCTGTCTTGTTCTTTCTCATTGCCTCAGGCCTTCATGAGTGAACACGTTTTGGAACTTGAGCAACTACAGAAAATTTTACAAGCAGAAGTAGTAAAAGCTAGAGCTGATAATTGTAGCGTAGTGAATAAAAGTTTGGCTACTTGGAAGTGTGAATGGCAGTAAGTTATTCAACAATGACTGTGTTTATACAACACTTAAGTTTAAGCAGGAAGGTTCCCTCGAGTTAGTCATGTCTTCACAATCCATGGTCATTGATCATTTTAGCAGATCCTGTTGCTCTCCTCCCAGCAGAGGCTGGTGTGCCACTTCCTCCGGGAAAAAAGACAGTCACCTACTTGCCATGGTACACCTCTGGAGAAACTTCGTGGATAATTCAATGCAAACACACATTTTGTATTGGAAATAATCAGTGTAAGAGCTGTGGGCTAGTGGGATCCAAATGCCTTTTGGGGGGAGGGTGGGGGAAATGAAAAAGGAGTGGGTGGGTTCTGGGTGAAGTAAAGGGGAGGATGGTGGTGCAGAAAAGGAGCAGGTGAGCGACAGATGGGGGCAGCCTCTTGCAAAAGGATGCTTGCAGCCCTGAATGCTGAAAATATTTCGAGGGGATGAAAAACTATTTAAAAGTGTTAGTGTGAGGAGCTCCAATAGCGAAAAACCCCTCATTTTTATATGTAAAAAAAATTTTTGTATGACCTTCCCCCTGTATCTGGGGAGTTGGACTAGATGATCTCTCGAGGGCCCTTCCAGCCCCTGACATTCTGTGATCTCTATTACATAAAGGCTTTCAGAATATTAAAAAAATTTCCTAAGTAGAGGCACCTAGGGTTTTGAAATATAAATATCAATTGTGCAGATATAAATTAAAAATAGTGGATTTTTCCTTTGCGTGTGCTGGCTTTTTCTAATAATTTAAATGGGAAAAAAAAAAGCCAAGCTGAGCTGCTCCCCACGCACAGAATTCTCAGTGTTGCTGCCTTGTGTTTAGTCGTCGGCGCTGCAGTTGCGCGGCGTGCCGCCTTATCTGCACTTAGTGCTGCCACCGTGTGTTCATTTTTGGTACTGCAGCCCTGCAGCTGTGTGTGCCGCCTTGTTTGTACTTAGTGCTGCCACCGTGTGTTCACTTTTGGTACTGCAGCCCTGCAGCTGTGTGTGCCGCCTTGTTTGTACTTAGTGCTGCCACCGTGTGTTCATTTTTGGTACTGCAGCGCTGCAGCGGTGTGTGCCGCCTTGTGAGTGCTCGGTGCTGCCACCGTGTGTTTCATTTTCGGTACTGCAGCCCTGCAGCGTTGTGTGCTGCCTTGTGAGTGCTCAGTGCTGCCACCGTGTGTTCATTTCCGGTACTGCAGCCCTGCAGTGGTGTGTGCCGCCTTGTGAGTGCTCAGTGCTGCCACCGTGTGTTCATTTTCGGTATTGCAGTTGTGCAACCGCGTGTGCCGCCCCGTCTGTCCTCGGTGCCGCTGCCTCAGTTCTCAATGCCCTAAATGCTTGAAGTGCCTGAACATCCTTAGGGGACGCGGGGGGGGGTGTTTAAAAATTATTTAAACTTGCAGATATTAGTGTGAGGAGTGGGACAGAAATATCTTATTTTTATATAGATATCTTAAAAATTGTATTAATTTGCAGTTAAGAAAGAATTTTAAAACAATTGGCCAGTATATACTGTAGTATAAAAAGGATTTAAGAAGATCAAAACTCACGCTGCAGCAGCAATGGAGCCAAGCTGAGCCAGAAGTAGCCAAGTCTGATGGGGCCAAGCTGGAAGGAGCAGGAGCAAGATGAGTTGCACTTCTGCGTCCCTTGTCTGCAGAGGCCTGCATGATGGCTCTAGCTTGGGAGCAGAGGGGTCACAGAGAGCCTGAGACTCAGCATATGACAGACTTTTGAGCAGCCCCTGGTGCTTTTTTTTGGGGGGGTAAGGGGGATGGGGAGAAGTGTCTTGCAGGATTTGGGGAGGTCTCACTCTGGTTTTCAGTGCTGCTGCAGTCCCAGAAGCCCCAGCCATGTCTTCCCCAGGATCTGGGAGCATCTAAATGGGTTTTGAAGGTCACAAAGGAGGTCTGGGGACATCTGAAATGTGTATGGGGATATCAAAAACTCTTTTGGGGGACATCTAAAGTGGTCTGAGGTGCAGGGGCCTCTGGAGGATTCCTTGGCAGCTCCTGGGGCATCTCTGCAGGGTTCTGAAGGAATTGGGAGGGTAAGGGGGCTGGTGGGGTGTGGGAGTGGAGCCCTGTGTGGTTTTCAGGGCTGTGCCAGGTCTCCACTGTGTCTAGATTCTTCTATGGTGTTGCTAGGGATTCTACACTGAAGTGCCACGGACTCACTGCTGCCACCTTGTGGATCTGGTGAGGTACTGCTTGCTGCTACATGCTGCTAAGGGGTCTCAGGGGCTTCTAAAGTGTGGAGGAGGGGGGTGTGGAGGCGTCCAAAATGGGTCCTGGGGCCTCTGGAGGCTCCCTTGTGAGCCGCAAGGGGGTGGGGTGGCAGTGTCTCTGGAGGGTCCCAATGGAGGTATGGGGGCTGTCAATGAGGTTTAGGGGTCTCTGTGGCATTTCAGGTATTGGGGTCCCACAGGATCTGGGGAGGTCTTGCTCTGGTTTTCAATGCCCCTGCAGGCCCAGGACCCCAAGCCAGGTCCCCCAGAGCATATGAAGGGAGTCTGGAGGCAGCTAGGGGGGGGTGTTGAGGGTAGCAAAGGGGGTCTGGGCACAAAAAAGGTGAGCATTTGGGGTTATAAGCTAAAGGAAAGAGCTTAGCCCCCAAATCCTTTTTCCTATGGCTGAGTTCCCAGGACACTGTCGGCATGATACTTCGAATTCAGGGCTACCACTTTCGTTGCAGACTCTTGAACCAGACATGTGCATTTTTAAAGCAGAGCCCTTCCTCAGCCAAATAGCAACAAAGCCAAGCTTTGGAGATAGCAAGCTAAAGCCCCAAATTCCTTTGCTCTATGGGTGAGTTTCAAGGAGGCTGTCAGAATTCCAGAGCCAAGCAGGATTTGGTCAGATACTAGCCATCTACCCTACTACTGGCCATTGAAACTGCACATCTTTACCTAAGGGGAGACCTGCTGTTAGAACATCTTATGAGCATCTATCTTTTAGTGGCTGCAAACTGTGACTTTGCCCTTAGGTTGGCACTTTGAAAATAGCTGGAAGCCTGAGCAACAAGCTACACCCCCAAGCCAAATCCTTCCAGTTTATATACTGGACATGAAATCACATAGTATGGAATATTCCTTTGGCCCCTTTGGGTCCTGGCTGTATCTCCTCCTAACTTCTTGTGCTCCTCCAACTTTCTTGTTGACAAATCATTGATGTAGTATAAACACTACATGACAACAACTGAAAACACCAGTGTGTTATCAACATTATTCTCACAATAAATCCCAACCACAGCACTATACCAGCTGCTACAAAGAAACTGACTTTATTCCAGCCAAACCCAGCACATAAGGTAAAAACTGAACTTGCTGGGTTAGTTCTTAAAGACTGGCATCAGAAAGTAAAGGGGAAAGTTTCGTCAACAAGCAATTTAATTAGTTAATATACTGCAGAGGTGTGTTGTGCCATGTGGTTCAGGTCATAGAATCATAGAATTGTTAGGGTTGGAAGGGACCTCAAGGATCATCAAGTTCTTGCCATGGGCAGGGATACCTCACACTACATCAGGCTGCTCAGAGCCACATCCAACCTGGCCTTAAAAACCTCGAGGGATGAGGCTTCCACCACCTCCCTTGGCAACCTGTTCCAGTGTCTCACCACCCTCCTGGTGAAGAATGTCTACGTAGATCACATGTAGCAGTAAATGCTAGGCTTTAATGAGCTGAATGTGGCTTTAGGGAGGCACACCAAGCATAAGTGGCCTGGCAGAGAGCATGTTCTTGCACATTTTCTTCAGGGTTTCCACTTAAAATCAGCATTTATGGCATTCTTTTTCTGTTCCTTTCATCCATGAAATTATGTTTGGCCCCACAGATTACAAACATAATAATAATAATAATAATAATAATAATGTGTTGATTAATATATTATTAAATTAAACTAAAAATGAAAATACATTTAATTGATTAAATTAATAACAGCCCCATTGTCCTGAAAATGGGCAAGTTCCACACTGTGCTCTATCATGCACAATTCTGCAGCCACTTGGCATTCATAGTATCATAGCATCAGTCAGGGTTGGAAGGGACCACAAGGATCATCTAGTTCCAACCCCCTGCCATGGCCAGGGACACCCCACACTAGATCAGGCCGGCCAGAGCCTCATCCAGCCTGGGCTTAAACACCTCCAGGGACGGGGCCTCAACCACCTCCCTCGACAACCCATTCCAGGGCTTCACCACTCTCATGGTGAAGAACTTCTTCCTCACATCCAGCCTGAATCTCCCTACCTCCATCTTCATTCCATTCCCCCTAGTCCTATCACTCCCTGATATCCTGAGAAGTCCCTCCCCAGCCTTCTTGTAGGCCCCCTTCAGATCCTGGAAGGCCACAATTAGGTCACCTCAGAGCCTTCTCTTCTCCAAACTGAACAGCCCCAACTCCTTCAGTCTGTCCTCATAGGAGAGGTGCTCCAGCCCTCTGCTCATCCTCGTGGCCCTTCTCTGGACACCTTCCAGCACCTCCAGATCCCTCTTGTAATAGGGACTCCAGAACTGGACGCAGTACTCCAGATGGAGTCTCACCAGAGCTGAGTAGAACCTTTATGGTATAAGGGCAGTAAACCACATTAAAAAAATAAAGGCTGAATATCATAGTATCATAGTATCAGTCAGGGTTGGAAGGGACCGCAAGGATCATCTAGTTCCAACTCCCCTGCCATGGGCAGGGACACCCCACACTAGATCAGGTAGAAACTGCTTTAATATTTCTCTGTACTTCATCCCTCTGCTTCAAAGAGATCACCTAGGCTTAACTTTCTTCTTGTCACACCCATCTACTGAAGTTCAAGCTAACTTCATGGCAGTTTCTTGAATTCTCTCCATGACCATAGGTCGGATTTGCAAGCAGAAAGGAGAAAGTTTTTGACTCGGAGCAAGACTCAGGGTTTAGTACCCTGCTAGATCTATATTCAAGTTACCAGGAAGTGGTGGGTTGTCATGGGGAATAAGTGTATAGGGGAGCTGGTGGTGGTTTTGCAAGTCTAATGTTTATTAAAGGCCAGCCCATGACCTTCACTAATTTGAATTGCAGAGTATTTTGGGAGAACTGGATTGTAGTTCTTCCTGTAGTTATCATATGCAGTGCCCCACCTACCAAAGGATAGGTACAGGACTCATCTTTCAGTTACAGACTTTTATATAATGCCTTTCCTGAGAAGCTTACTTTAAGTGTTGGTGCATTTCACACAAATTGCCAGCTGCCTAGCAAAGCTGCTGTAAATGGCTTACTGTTACTGCAGCACATCCATCCTTGACTTGGAAAATAATATGGTTTATATCATTAGTAGTCTCCTAGGATAATCTGTTGCACCTTAGAATCGGCTAGAGCAAATAAAGAAATCATTGCTGTAAAAAGTTTTCTGGAAGACAAGATTCATTTCTGAAGTCTAACTCATGGGGATATCAGTGGCAGCTAATACTTGCTTTATTCCTTCACAGTGGAGAGTGAGATTGTCTATAAGAAGCCTTGGCCAAAGCTTCTCAGAGGCTGCAGAAAAGCAAGTTTCTATTCAGTTGGTATTTTTCAGTAGATCATTCCTTCAGCCAAATCAGTCAATATTTTGAATGTGGTCACGTTTGAACTCAGTCAGTTAACATGAAAACCAGTTTTCATGGGTACCTCTTTGAATGCTTCATTTCTCTTTCTTACTCTTACTTTTAGCCACTCAGATATGTTGCTTTGAGTAGATCTACAATCAGAGCTACTCTACCCACATTGGTAGGTGGCTGTGTGGATACCTATTTTAAAAACCTAAGTAGAGACACACAGTTGAATAGTGATTATGATTTTTTTTTCTTACAGATTCCATTAGCGCTAAGCACTCTAAAAACAATGATGGTTTTGAGGATCTGGTTTGAGGGGCAACTTCACATCACAGGATGTTATTGGTTGGAAGGGATCTCTGAAGATCATTGAGTCCAACCCCCCTGCCAGAGCAGGACCATAGAAACTAGCACAGGTCACACAGGAACACATTCAGATGGGTCTTGAAAGTCTCCAGAGAAGGAAACTCCACAAGCTCTCTGGGCAGCCTGTTCCAGTGACCCTTACAGTGAAGAAGTTCCTCCTCATGTTAAGGTGGAACCTCCTGTGCTGGAGTTCCTATCCATTGCCCCTTGTCCTATCACAGGGTGCAAGTGAGCAGAGCCTGTCCCCTCCCTCTTGACCCCCAGCCCTCAGTTATTTATAAACATTTATTAAATCCCTCTCAGTCTTCACTTCTCCAGACTGAACAGCCCCAGGGCTCTCAGCCTCTCCTCACCAGGCAGTGCTCCAGTCCCTTCATCATCTTGGTAGCCCTCCATTGGACTTTCTCAAGTAGACCCCTGTCCCTCTCGAACTGGGGAGACCAGAACTGGATGCAATATTGCAGGTGAGGTCTCACCAGGCAGAGTAGAGGGGAAGGAGAACCTCCCTGGATCTGCTGGTCACATTTCTCTTAATGCACCCCAGAATCCCTTTGGCTCTCTGGGCCACAAAGGCACATTGCTATCCCATGGACAACTTGTTATAGACCAGGACTCCCAGGTCCTTCTCCACAGGGCTGCTCCCTAGCAGATCACCTCCCAACCTGTACTGGTGCAGTTTATAATTCCTTCCCAGTTGCAGGACTCTGCACTTTTCCTTGTTGAACCTCATCATGTTCCTCCCTGCCCAGCTCTCAGTCTGTCTTAAGTCTTGCTGAATGGCTGCACAGCCTTCAGGTGTCTCAGCCAAGCCTCCCAGTTTGGTACCATCAGCAAAGTTGCTGAGCAGGCACTCACTGATGAGACGTTGAACAGATCTTTGCAAACTAGCCATATGCTTTGTTTTCCAAGTTTCTAATAGATACTAAAATATTCACAAAGCTTTACCCCATCCTATTTGCCTACACAGGCACAACTCAGGACATTAATATGGCGTAATTTTAAAGTAGTTTAGGTTAAATGCATTCAATCAGCATTGCACATAATTATCCAGAGTGAGGGTTGCCTTAATCTGACAGTGCGCTTTGCTTCTAAAATGAAAGCCACCTTAATTGTGTGTAGCAGTGCCTATGTAAGGTTTTGGTGCTCTTAAAGTTCGCTTTGGGTAAGCTCTGCAGTTCTCTTATGATGTACTCATTGTGCCTTTTCTGCTGTGCTTAGTGCTTATTGTCGTGGCAATCACATCTGCACACAGAGAAGCCAGCCTGGCACCATTCTTCCCCAGACTGCCACTTTTTATTTGTCATGGCAACTGTGCAACCCTCTGGGCAGCTCAACATTTCTCGTCAAAACAGCTCTGTTTTCTAAAGAAATCAGCCTTTTGATGCTCTCTCTTGCCCTTATCCAGTCTGAGAGAACACGGTGTTCTCTCAGAACTGACCAAGTGCTGTACGTCATGCTTTAAAACAGCTGCCTCCCAGAGGCCTTTTGTACTCTGACTGTAGGGAAAACAATGCTGCATGGCATTTCTGTCATCCCCTTTCATACAAAAAAAATGAATGATAAAAAAGGCTCAAGACATGTGAGAGACTTGAACTTAATTTCCAAAGTCCCTGTTAAGTGGACATACCTCTGAAGCAGCTTTCATCTTTACCAGAACACTCACACTCCAGAAGAAATTCAAAGAGTTCCCCCTCCTCCTACCTCCCAAAATAAAAGCCTATGGACTTGGATGATTTTCTAGGAGCACATACTATCAGACCCTGCATGTATAATGAAGAACACAAAAAGCAATCCAGAATGCCACTATCTTATGGAGGGTGAGGAACAGCTTCTAGGAAATAGGATATTTTTTTTGTGAGAGATGAAGGAAACCCAAAGACATGAAAACCACACCACAAAGCTGAGTGGTGTAGGCAGGCTAGAGAGCTAGGCCCATGTGAGTCTCAGCAGGTTCGACAAGGCAAACTGCAAGGTCCTGCACCTGGGTCAGGTCAATCCCAAGCACAGTTCCAGATCAGGTGATGAGTGGATTGAGAGTGGACCTGCAGAGAAAGATTTGGGGGTGTCAGTGGCTAAAAAACAGAGTATGAGCTGACAATGTGCATTCAGCCCAGAAAGCCAACCGTGTCCTGGGCTGCATCAAAAGAAGCATGATGAGCAGGTCAAGGGAGGTGATTTTGTCCCTTTACTCTGCTTTCATGAGACCCCACCTGGTGAACTGTGTCCAGCTCTAGGGAGTCCAGAAAAAGACATGGACCTGCTCAAGCAGGTCCAGAGGAGGACCACACAGATGATTAGGGGCTGCAGTACCACTCCTGTGAGGGCAGGCTGAGAGACTTGGGGTTGTTTATCCAGGCAGACCTTACAGTGGTATTCTAGTACTTAAAGTGGGCCTACAGGAAGGATAGGTAAGGACTTTTTATCAGGGAATACAGTGATCGGATGAGCACTAATGATTTTAAACTGAAAGAGGGTAGCTTTAGGTTAGATATTAGGAAGAAATTCTTCCTGGAGGAGTTAGGCTTGCTGAGCAACTTCTCAGCCTGGTGAGCACCAGTGCAGTGCTCATCAGGAACTGCAATTTTAATTTTTGTGGGTTGGTGAAAACACTTACAGAGCAAACTGACAGCTTTTGCATAAGGTCAAACTGCCTATCCAACTCTGATGCTTCCCTTCTGTTTCAGAATGATGAAGATCATCAATCGACTGCACAAGTCTATGATGCTCCTGCAGTATTTTTCCACCCAGTCCTGGGATTGGTCTTCAGATAATATGAATATGTTAATGAGTCACCTTAACACAGAGGACAAAAAGGTAAGTATGTCTTGAATATGGATTGCCAATCTCCAGTTCTCTTCAAGTGCAGCAATTATTTTTGGTGTATTGTTGAGCTTTTGAATGACATTCAGAGTACTGGAATTGACTTTAATCTCAATTAATTTATTTCCTCCTTTGTTTATTAAATAACTTATCAAGAGTCTTCTGCCTGTTACAGTAGAATATTTTCTCCTGAGGTGTATTGCTTGTTCTTCTGAGATAGCTCCATCACTGAAGTCTTTCTGGTTAACATGGCAGTTGTGGTGGATGACCTAGGAAGGAAACTGCTTGAAAGGTTTTAATGGGCACTGCACAGGGAAGCTGCATTAACACATAGAGTCTAACCCTGAACAATATGAAAAAAAGTTCTTGCTTTATTTAAGTCCCTGAAGAGGAATTAATTTGCAGGATGCCAAGCTCTGTTGTAATCTTTATAGGTTTGAAATACTAGCCCTCAAGAATGGGATTGTTAACTGAAACACTGAAAGGAATACAAAGAGAAGATTAGTGATAAACTTGAGTACAACTTTGGCTGGTATCTCCTTGCAAAGAGGTACTTAGGCATTCACATCAAACTGGTCTCACATCATGAGATTTTTGCACAGATTCCTAGGAGTAGAATCAAGAGTTTCCTTTTCTAATCTGCAGTGAAAGTACATGCAGCAAATTCTAAGGGCACTGGCACTGATGTAAGTACAGTAGATTGTGAGAAAGAGACAAAATGAGCATCAGAGAGCTAGAGAGTGGGTTTAGTCTTGCCAGGCTTCTTATGACAACTTCATGAAATGCATGTATGCTGTAAGCCCATAGTTTATGGGCAGCAAAGGTTACTGTACAAATATGACAGGCACACCAGGATCTGTACAGTAGCTAATCCATCTCTGCTCAAGTTACTGCTGATTTGATACCAAAGCTCTTGCAGCAAAGTAAATGGCCTGGATTGGCTTGTGGGTGAGAGGAGGGTCTTGTTCTGAGTGTCTTCCCTTTGAAGACCCTGTAAATAAGAAATGCCGTTCACTTCACTGCTTCATTTAAATAATAATAATAACCATTCTTGACAGCAAAACATCTCCCTCTTTGCAAATCTTTTCTTTGCTCTAATAAACAGAACAATGGCCTGAGAGCATGCTAACACTTTTTTTCCAGTGTAAACATCTGAATTTAACTGGAGTAATTAAAAAATAAAATCTCATTGCAGTACTGATGCCAAACACCAGAGTAACCCATTCCTTGGGTTTCTGTCAGTCTAGCTGCTGAGAGAGAATGCAGTACAGCAGAGAGTAACACTGATGCGGGGGTGTTGACTCAATGTCCAATTCATTTATTTACACTTAATTCTAGTGACACATTAAAAACTGCTTGGAGGTTTTCATATGAATCCCTGTAGCTGTATGGAATGCCATTTTCCTTCCACAGTTTTGTCTGTGCATAAATACATGCATTTATGCAAAAATTGCCACCTGAAAGGCAAACTTGCCTTTATTTTCTGCCAGCTAGCAATAATTTCTGCTTGTCTTGCTCTAATTCCCAGCTGGTAAGATATTAATTAACAGCTCCATTAGTGCCCATGTCTTCTTGGAAACTTGGTGGCTTTAACTTCAGTGGGGGGCAGGGCTTGTCAAGAATGAAGGTCAGTGAAGCATTTGTGCTTAAAGTGAGCTTGTTTTGAACTTGGGTATTTTAACTTCTGTCTGGGTTTTTTTGTGTCTTGAAATCCTAGTTATACAACTTTGATGTTCGTCAGCTGCACTGGTCAGAATACATTGAAAGCTACTGCCTAGGTGCTAAGAAGTACTTGCTGAACGAGGACATGGCTGGCATTCCAGCAGCAAAGCAGCACTTACGAAAGTAAGTCATGCCCAGTGACAAGGGCAAGAGTTCCTGGCTGCTTGAATGGCTTTGGAAGAAAATTATCCTGCCTGCACTGAAACAATTGTTGTTGAACAATGTGGAGATAAATACAATGTAGTTATAGATGTTGTGTCTTCCCAACAAATGACCAAGTAGTGAAACTGCAGTGCATAAGAGGAAAAAAAATAATGCAGAAGGTCTTTGTCATTCAGAATCACAATAGAAAAGGGTCAGATTTAGATTTTGTGAAGCTCCTAGAAGTTTTTTGCAATTCAAAGACAATGCATAAGAAACTTAAGCATGTTTATTTTTTATATTTCAGTTTAAAGTTGAAGTGTCTAATTGCCTGGGGGGAATGGGTAAAACTTCTCCAAAATCAGTAGACGGCTTATGCATTCAGTCCCTGGTGACAGTTTAAGAGTCTGAATGAGCAGTTTGAGATTGTCCTTCTATTCAGTTAAAGGCTGTGCTCCTCCTGTCTTCTGCAGCTGTTTCTCTGTGAAGTGCAGGCAAAATGAGAAGGAGCAGCTCTCTTGGAGTAAGAACCTGATTGCTTCCTTCAAGAAAACCATTCTTGTGCGCTGTAAATGCTAGAAGCATAAATCAGCCTGTTGCCAAGCAAGGAATCCTAAACAAGTGTTTTGTTTATGGGTCACTTTTAAAGGATTCCCAAGAGCCCCTGTAACAAGCCAGTAACTCCCTCATAGCCAAAACTCGCAGTGTAGTGTAGTGCAGGGGTAAACATTTACCAAATTAAAGTGCTCCTGCAAAGGTCCTCTAGCCTGGCACAAGTCCTGCTAAGTGAAGATAGCCAATATACCAAATCAAAGCAAGAAAGTATTTGACCTAGACTATCATAAAACAAGAGAAACCTCTCAGCGTGACTTCTGTTCTAGTTTGGAATGAGAGTGCACAGAACATGAGAGACTTGCAGGCAGGTATTCCACCTACTTCCATAACTCTTCACTGTACCCTAGCTTCAACACAGTCAGTGCTGACAATAGGGACATCTGAGGCACAGTGTCTTCAATAGGAACAGCAAAATGCCCAAGGGCCACTTGTAAACAGGATTTTGCACAAGATTACCTGTAGCAACTGAAGCAAGCTTTTGTTGTTGGTTTCCTCCTCTGTAAGATGCCTCTTTCTCTTCCTCAGGCTGAGGAACATCCGATACGCATTCAACACCACCCTTCTTGTGATCATCTGGCGCATTTTCATTGCAAGGTCACAGATGGCTCGAAACATCTGGTACTTTGTGGTGAGCCTCTGCTACAAGTTCCTTTCCTACTTCAGGGCATCCAGCACCCTCAGGCACTGAAGCCGTCCGTCAGCAACCAGCCTCTTCTAGAAGGACCTCCATCTCCTCAAATCAGCAACTATGGGCATTGGGGTCTGAAAGTAGCAGGAAAATCCACTCCCTCCAACAGCAGCCTGCATTTATCATGTACTGTTATATGTTCACCTTTAACTAATGCTTTAATACATGGTGGTCTTTCTTCCATAGGACGATGCCAAATTTTAAAGCCATAACTGAAGCTTTAGGAACAGGTCAAGCTGGAACCATTCATCTAGAGTCTGATGTGCAAGAGTAAGGATTAACCAAAGTCATTGTCTTCCCATGTATTACCTAGCTATCTTAATCCCATCTTCTTCCTCAAAAGAGGCAAATGTAAAGCCTTGGGAGGAAAGAATGCCATCAGAGAGAAGACCTACCCAAGGAAATTAACCTGCAAGAGGTCTTCCTAAGAGGCTATTCCTTCATTCTCATGCACCGAAATGGTATGTTATTGAAAAACATCATTTCACAGTTTCGGTTTTTCAGAAGAGGAGGCGGGGAAAGGCAGTTACACTAGGCCAGTGAACACTCTGAACACTGTTCAGATCTTGTCTCATATTGCTACTGAGGACTGCTGCTTTCAAGCCATAACTGAAGACACACATATAATTCATGTATCTGTGTTAACTCTACTCACTCACAGGCTACTTTCTCATGGAGAGGTATTTTTTCCCTCTGTGGTTAAGGTTGCAGTCTGTTAACCCCCCCCTGTTCTTGTATTGTCACTTTTGCCTGGAATATTTTTTTTTCTTGAAAAATGCTGTATTTATTCTGAGAATGAAGAGATGACTTCTTAAAAGATTGAAAAAGAACTCAGAAACTCTATTATTTTTGAGGAATAGGTCTTTTCCTCCCCTCTTCAATTTGTCTACAGGAAAGACAAAAACAGCCTGATACTGTCCTTCACACTTTCATTACAGCTCAATCACTTTGCAGTTGATCACTTCCACTGGCAAAGAAAGTGTAGACCCATGTGAAGGAAATCTCATCAGGCCAATTCTGATGGCACTCTTGTCAGTAGGAATTTAAAAGTCAGAAACTTGGTTTTCATTGAGAACAGAAAAGGTTTCATTGACTTCTGTGTTACAACCATCTTGCAATGCATTTTGTCCTACAATGCAGTTTAGAAAGGAACCCAAGGATCTTCCTGATGCTCATGGCTATTTCAGAGACTTGTTCCACCAAAGTATGAATTCCTGCAGGAGGAGAGAGGAAGAGAGCGAGCCTTCTGCAAAGTAGCTGGTGCAGCAAGGGCTTTAGTGCAACACCAACAAATGTATCATGCTATCAGATTTTCAAAAGCAAATCTAGCACTGGAATATTCTTTCTTCAGATAACACCAAATCAGTACTTTAACATTACCAGTTTTTAAAGCAGCTAGTTTTTGAAATAATGCAGTATCCATTTTCTCTTGTCTTTTGTCACGCTAGATGTCTGAAAAAGTAACGTCACCAAAAGATGAGAGTTGCTCTTTCGGGAGATGGGCATAGCAGACTATTCACAAAGCTGGCATTCCTCAGTAACATTGTGTTTGGGGTTTGGCAGCAAAGATGAGAGCAAGTTATGGTGACAATGTATTTCTAACTTAGGCCTCCAGGCTAGTACAAAAGACTTTCTAAAGGTGCAAAGAATTATCTTCCTCCATATGCTCTAGAAATCTATTTTCAAGCAATTACCAAAGGATCACAGGATGTTAGGGGTTGGAAGGGACCTCCGGAGATCATGGAGTCCAACCCCCCTGCCAGAGCAGGACCAGAGAATCCAGCACAGGTCACACAGGAACACATCCAGATGGGGCTGGAAAGTCTCCAGAGAAGGAGACTCCACAACCTCTCTGGGCAGCCTGCTCCAGTGCTCTGTGACCTTCCCAGTCAAGAAGTTCCTCCTCATGTTGAGGTGGAACCTCCTGTGCTGGAGTTTCTATCCATTGCCCCTTGTCCTATCACAGGGTTCAACTGATCAGAGGCTGTCCCCTCCCTCTTGACACCCATCCCTCAGGTACTTATGAACATTTATTAAAACCCTTCTCAGTCTTCTCTTCTCCAGACTAAACAGCCCCAGGATGCCTGCAGCAGAACCTGAGCGGAAACATGGTGTCCAGAATGGCAGCACTCTGGCATTCCCTAGCAAAGACCCCAGTGTTTGACATGTATTCCTTCTGATCTGTGCTTAATGAGGTCAGGTACCCAGTTTATAAAGATGCAGATTTGTTTAAGCTCTTGCCTTGAAAACATGCTTCCAAAATTAAGCCATGCTGATCATTAGATTAGCTGGTTTCCAACTTCAGAAAGCTGGCAGTGCATGCTTTGCATTGAACATTAGCAAAGTGCCACTTCCTGGAAAGCTAGGAGCTGTGGGTTCAGTTGCTAGGGACCAGGAATTTCATGTACAGTGTTTCTGTAGCAGTGTGTATGGTGAAAATTAGCTTCATTATACTTGGCTAACTTGGCAGGGTGAGGCAGGTTGCTGTTGGGATTCCTCTTGAAATACTTCATTTTCTCAAGTACCTGATCAGGTCATCAGCCAGCTTCTAGTTTTCGCTTGTGAAAGGTGAAAAAACCAAAACAGATTATTTTGAAACAAGCATCCATTAAAAAAAAACCCAAACCAAACAAACAGTAAATAATTCTAACTCATGTCCTAAAAGTCTTTTTAAGTGCCTGCCTTACATACAAAGCGAAGCAACAGCTAACAGGCTCTTAAGTCTTAGGCTGTGCACATGTGTGGTGAGTTGGAATTACCCCCCAAAATAAAATTGCCAGACTAGCTCAGCTGGAAAGCAAATGAAGCTGTATTTACAAGCACACTGACATCTGGAAATATGGAATGCAATGAATATGTAAAAAATATACAATATTTACATATATTTGCAATTTATCAACAACAACAAGCACCCCCCTGGACAAAACCAGGGGGCTACTAATAGCTTCCCCCTCCCTGCTCCCTTCCTCCACCCTATATAAGGTAAAATGGAGAGAGGGAAGAGCAAAGAGTAGCTTGTCAGTGCTTAGCCACGACAAGAATGCAGCCAAGCAAAGACCACCAGCTAGTATCTGCTAGAGCCAAGAAGCCAAAAAGAGAAAGAGTTAGTTTATACAACTAACTTTGTTAGTTATCAGCCCAATGGGATTATTTAGATGTTATCATTATTTTCCCTTTACATCCAATGGTAATTTATTCACAGTCTATTACTTTCTACTCAAGATCTGTGGAATTTTCCCAGGCATCAGCCTAAAACTGCCTCAACATGAGAGACAAAAACTTGAGTCTCACAGAAAAAGTCAAATGCTGCAGACCTGCTACACCTACCGTGTCTGGTCTAAGTCATTCATGTCTATGATGACAAAAGTGTCCTGTCTTCCCTTCCCCAGTTCTAGTCATGCCATGCATTCCTCACATATTCCTGGAGACATTCACAGTTCTTTGACAGGCTGCATTGTCCCGGCAAGTAAGAGAGGTATCTTTTCTCACCTGAGCATATCCAGACCCGTTTCCTGCACATACAAAACGATGCTTCAGGTTTCACTTAGCACAGTGGTGGTATTACGTTTTGAAGCTCTTCAGCGTTTTTCTCAAGATAACAGTCACAGCAAAGCTACTACTCAGCCCTAAATAAAACCGAGCAGGAGCTGCTTGGGATGTTGAGGAAACATTGCTGCTGCAGATGGTGTAAGCTCTTCTGAAGACCTTTCATGGTCCTCACTGCACTGAGAGCAGCTGGCTCCAGAGCTCTGGCCTTGCCTGAGGGGAAATCAAGCTGTTGGCTTTTCTTAACACAGACACAACGTGCAGTGAAGCTTAAATCTTTAATCTGTTTTCTTGTGGCTCGAGATGTTTTCAGGTGGTTGGCTGAACCACAGAAATATTTCAGAGAAACCTCAGTGCAGAGACTGGTGCCTGGCAATAGCCTTTGAGTGGCATGACTGGCATCATCATGGAGAGCTGGACCTGGCATGGGAACTTGTACTCACCTCAAGTATTGGCTTACCTTTGATGTTTTAGTCTGTGCTCTTGAGTGTATTTGTATGTGCTCTGAAGAAACACAAGCCTTGAGGAAAGTATCTAAAACAAAACAATGAGTGACAGCCATTCCTTTTATTCCCTGTTCTCTCTCTTGCTCCTTCATGTACACTGACCAGCTTTTGACAAAAGCCAAATGCAGTTGTTAAATCAGAGGTCCTGTGGTGACCATGTACCAGTTAACACAAACAGCTCAGGAGTGGATATTTGGATGTTGCTTATGGTTGATGGCTAAGAACTTTTACTACCTGTAAGATTGAAGCAAGACCAATTTTTTTTTCATCCTATGAAGGGGAGGACAGAGGAACAGAAGCCTTTCTGCAACCTTTGCTGATAAACAGCTGAAGCACTGGTAGGCAAAGAGTATCCAGCTCAACCAGCAAAGGGAAATTCAAGGGAACAGAGAAGTATGAGCTGCCAAACTCAGAGGACTCTTCTTCCCAAGGAGAGGGGAAGAGCTCCATCAGCATTTTATTATCAGCTTGGGTTCTTGTAATCAAATGTTTGAACTAAAGGCTCCTCAATCCTTCTGCCAGCTACCAGTAGGCAGCATGGAGGACAGCAATTAGCAGTCATTCCGCACAGCCACAACAGAAAATGCAACATATCTAAGGGGGTTATTTATTTGTACCTTGTGAAATTGCAGTGTATGTACCCCCTCACAGTGTCAGAAGCCTGGAGTGCTCCTACAGATAACATGTAGCACTGCTGAACCCCATGCACTGAGGTGTTGTGAGTGCTCTCCACGCACACCTGGCTGTGGGCTGTAGCTGTGAACTGCTGTGTGAAAGCAGCTGTCAAAGTGCAATGGGCATAAACTTGCAATTAAGAAATGGGTTTTAAGAAAATTAAATTGCAATAACAGAATCCCTAAAATTAATCCAAATTTAAACAGCCTGTTGACTGACAGCTGAAGATGTTGATCCCCAGCATGTCTTGCCAACACAATAAAATGTCTCACCCCTCCACTTTCTATTCCGGTAACTTTGTCAAGACAATTCTTTCTTGGCAGAGATGGGGGATGATAGACATATTGGTATATATTACAGGTTGTTTGCCTGTTAGCACCTCCTCAAGAAATTTGTTGTTTTATATTTAAAGCATGATAATGTATGCCTGTGTATATAGTGACATCTTTCAGCACCGAGCTTGTCATGCAACATACAGAGACGGTGAAAGGTAGTGGAGCTCCTCTTGAAAGGCCAGGCTTTGCTTGTGTGGTATGCACTGTTCCAATTCAGTTTCAGATGAGGTGATTAAAACCTGTCCCCTTAACGCTTACCTTTCCAGTGTAAAAGAAGCCTAACCTGTAGTAGTATTAACCAAATCATCATCACGAATAAGCAACTGGGAAAAGAGGGAGGGGGGCATTTTTTTCTTTGTAAATAAGCTACAGCTTCATGGTTGAAAGCATGCTGTTGCTTCTCCAGCATTGCCATTCTACTGCAGAAAGCGAGGATAAACATGAATTACAATTGGACCCTTTATTCTAGTGCAGAGTAGATGACATGCTGCACGTTCCCCAGGAGCTCAGTGGTGAATATCCCATTCCATGGTGCTAAATGTCGGTGTGAAGGTGGTACAGACTCACTGAAGAGAATTTGTGTGTGCACACACACACACACATATGTATTTGGGGAATAAATAAAGATGTACTTATCCCACTTTATTGCTTAAAAGTCAGCTATGAAATGAGTTGGTTTGTTCAGATTAACCTGGAAAAGCTTGTAAAAGGTTTCTTGTCCTTACATAATCTTGGAAGACCTGTTTATAGCCAAGTAGGTACTCTCCCACTGTCCAAAGTTTATACAGTTCTATCTGCTATTTCTATTCTCTTGTTAGCTCTGAGACACAACTGTTATAAATATTAATTACAACATTTCTAATGGTGAAAGTGTAATCTTTTCAGCTCTCAAATCAGATGAAACGGTGAAGTCACAAATTATGAGAACCTCAGCCATAAGATTGTTAATAGGATGTTTATGTTATTTTAAACATATAATAAAACAAAATATTTTAAAACTACGATCACTTTGCGCCGCTTAAGTTGCTGCATCTGCCCCGTAGCTGCCACCATCCCGGCACGCGTGGAGTGGCAGCCCCACCTATAGGCAGCTGCCGGTACAAGGACCTTTCGCACAGGCAAGGAGGGGGACAACAAGAAGGGGGAATTCAGAAGTTTTAAAAGTAATGCGAGACTTCAACCCAGATACCTGCGTCCTGGAAACGTCCATCTCTGGTATGCATCCTTCAGAAAGGGATAGGGATGGTTCTTCATCAAGAACAAATTGGTAATAACCCAATCAGCTTCCTGAACAACATATCGTTTGCACCTGAGAATACTAGCCACAATTTGTAGTTTTACAAGGTAAAGACTTTTAATTTACACTTGGTGTTAACACCATAATGCTTTTCTGAAGTAAAGAGCTTTAAAAGTCCAGAGAAATATGGCAGGCTTATATTTCAAGACCCTACTGTGTGTGATACTGTGATACCTTAGAGTGAGACCAGTTTAAGGATGTTATTGCATTGGCACATATGGGTGGGAAGTAATCATGGTTTAAACATGTTTCCAAGACCTGTACACAATAATGCTTCAGGCTGTTGGCTCAGGTCTTAAACTGTCAGTTCTCAGGACTGCCAAGAACATTCTGACTGTGTGACAAATACTTCAAATCGTCTCTGCAAGGCTAATCGGAAGCAGTGGCATAGTAAGATAATGAAATTACCTTCACAAATACCAGAACTGACTAGAAAGTTGTTTGGGTTTTAAGCAGAGCAGTTCTTACCTTTTCCCAGTTCGGGGGGAGGGGGGAAGAATTAAATTACAAGCAAACAAACAAAAAAAACCCCACCACAAAACCATCATCTTTCATGTTGAAATAAAATCTTCACATCTGGGAATTTCAATAGTCAACAAATCTTCAGCTGCCTAAAGCAGAGGCAATGTCTCAAGGTTTGGGTTCAGGTGTTCTATCAGAGTGTCTGCAGACAAAGAGAACATCCCATTTTCCAGAGGTCTCTTCTGTCAAATCTTTGGGGCGGGGGGGAGCATTTAAAACCACCACTCAGCAAAATCCACCCTTCCTCAGTTTTCCCTGAGCAGGGTATGCTGAGAGATTTGCAGAGGGTGTTCAACAGAAATTCTCACCTCAGCTGGTGACCCAAATTCTGTATTTCTGAGTCACTTCTCACTGCAAGCTCCTCCTCTCAAAAAAAAGAATAAATATTTTAGGAAGGTACTTGGAGAAAGCTACTGCATAATTAGTTGGACTCAATGTGTGTAAACTAGCTGGAAAAATCAGGGCTGGTGAAAATGCCCTCAACAATAGCAAAAAGGTGCATAGAAAGGTGTGCTTGTATTTAGATGAGTAAATGTAATCAGAGAACATGAAAGATTTGAGGCAAGCGAGGCAAATGTTTTGCTAGTAATAATGCCGTTGCCAGTTGTCATTGTTTCTGACAGCATTTGCTGTACAAGACACTGAAAATCCCCTGAAAGAAGGCGCAAATACCCCAGACATTGAGTCACATCTTGAGAAAGAACGAACAGAAAGCTTGTGGTGGTGGACAGTCTTGCAGAGAAAGGAAGGTGCATTTACACGTCTGTCTCGTTCTTTCTCATTGCCTCAGGCCTTCATGAGTGAACACGTTTTGGAACTTGAGCAACTACAGAAAATTTTACAAGCAGAAGTAGTAAAAGCTAGAGCTGATAATTGTAGAGTAGTGAATAAAAGTTTGGCTACTTGGAAGTGTGAATGGCAGTAAGTTATTCAACAAATGACTGTGTTTATACAACACTTAAGTTTAAGCAGGAAGGTTCCCTCGAGTTAGTCATGTCTTCACAATCCATGGTCATTGATCATTTTAGCAGATCCTGTTGCTCTCCTCCCAGCAGAGGCTGGTGTGCCACTTCCTCCGGGAAAAAAGACAGTCACCTACTTGCCATGGTACACCTCTGGAGAAACTTCGTGGATAATTCAATGCAAACACACATTTTGTATTGGAAATAATCAGTGTAAGAGCTGTGGGCTGGTGGGATCCAAATGCCTTTTGGGGGGAGGGTGGGGGAAATGAAAAAGGAGTGGGTGGGTTCTGGGTGAAGTAAAGGGGAGGATGGCGGTGCAGAAAAGGAGCAGGTGAGCGACAGATGGGGGCAGCCTCTTGCAAAAGGATGCTTGCAGCCCTGAATGCTGAAAATATTTCGAGGGGATGAAAAACTATTTAAAAGTGTTAGTGTGAGGAGCTCCAATAGCGAAAAACCCCTCATTTTTATATGTAAAAAAAATTTTTGTATGACCTTCCTCCTGTATCTGAGGAGTTGGACTAGATGATCTCTCGAGGGCCCTTCCAGCCCCTGACATTCTGTGATCTCTATTACATAAAGGCTTTCAGAATATTAAAAAAATTTCCTAAGTAGAGGCACCTAGGGTTTTGAAATATAAATATCAATTGTGCAGATATAAATTAAAAATAGTGGATTTTTCCTTTGCGTGTGCTGGCTTTTTCTAATAATTTAAATGGGAAAAAAAAAAGCCAAGCTGAGCTGCTCCCCACGCACAGAATTCTCAGTGTTGCTGCCTTGTGTTTAGTCGTCGGCGCTGCAGTTGCGCGGCGTGCCGCCTTGTCTGTACTTAGTGCTGCCACCGTGTGTTCATTTTGGTACTGCAGCCCTGCAGCTGTGTGTGCCGCCTTGTTTGTACTTAGTGCTGCCACCGTGTGTTCATTTTTGGTACTGCAGCGCTGCAGCGGTGTGTGCCGCCTTGTGAGTGCTCGGTGCTGCCACCGTGTGTTTCATTTTCGGTACTGCAGCCCTGCAGCGTGTGTGCTGCCTTGTGAGTGCTCGGTGCTGCCACCGTGTGTTCATTTCCGGTACTGCAGCCCTGCAGTGGTGTGTGCCGCCTTGTGAGTGCTCAGTGCTGCCACCGTGTGTTCATTTTCGGTACTGCAGCCCAGCAGCGGTGTGTGCCGCCTTGTGAGTGCTCAGTGCTGCCACCGTGTGTTTCATTGTCGGTATTGCAGTTGTGCAACCGCGTGTGCCGCCCCGTCTGTCCTCGGTGCCGCTGCCTCAGTTCTCAATGCCCTAAATGCTTGAAGTGCCTGAACATCCTTAGGGGACGCGGGGGGGGGTGTTTAAAAATTATTTAAACTTGCAGATATTAGTGTGAGGAGTGGGACAGAAATATCTTATTTTTATATAGATATCTTAAAAATTGTATTAATTTGCAGTTAAGAAAGAATCTTAAAACAATTGGCCAGTATATACTGTAGTATAAAAAGGACTTAAGAAGATCAAAACTCATGCTGCAGCAGCAATGGAGCCAAGCTGAGCCAGAAGTAGCCAAGTCTGATGGGGCCAAGCTGGAAGGAGCAGGAGCAAGACGAGTTGTACTTCTGCATCCCTTGTCTGCAGAGGCCTGCATGATGGCTCTAGCCTGGGAGCAGAGGGGTCACAGAGAGCCTGAGACTCAGCATATGACAGACTTTTGAGCAGCCCCTGGTGCTTTTTTTGGGGGGGGAAGGGGGGTGGGGAGAAGTGTCTTGCAGGATTTGGGGAGGTCTCACTCTGGTTTTCAGTGCTGCTGCAGTCCCAGAAGCCCCAGCCATGTCTTCCCCAGGATCTGGGAGCATCTAAATGGGTTTTGAAGGTCACAAAGGAGGTCTGGGGACATCTGAAATGGGTATGGGGATATCAAAAACTCTTTTGGGGGACATCTAAAGTGGTCTGAGGTCCAGGGGCCTCTGGAGGATTCCTTGGCAGCTCCTGGGGCATCTCTGCAGGGTCCTGAAGGAATTGGGAGGGTAAGGGGGCTGGTGGGGTGTGGGAGTGGAGCCCTGTGTGGTTTTCAGGGCTGTGCCAGGTCTCCACCGTGTCTAGATTCTTCTATGGTGTTGCTAGGGATTCTACACTGAAGTGCCATGGACTCACTGCTGCCACCTTGTGGATCTGGTGAGGTACTGCTTGCTGCTACATGCTGCTAAGGGGGGTCTCAGGGGCTTCTAAAGTGCGGAGGAGGGGGGTTTGGAGGTGTCCAAAATGGGTTCTGGGGCCTCTGGAGGCTCCCTTGTGAGCTGCAAGGGGGTGGGGTGGCAGTGTCTCTGGAGGGTCCCAATGGAGGTATGGGGGCTGTCAATGAGGTTTAGGGGTGTCTGTGGCATTTCAGGTATTGGGGTCCCACAGGATCTGGGGAGGTCTTGCTCTGGTTTTCAATGCCCCTGCAGGCCCAGGACCCCAAGACAGGTCCCCCATAGCATATGAAGGGAGTCTGGAGGCAGCTAGGGGGGGTTTGAGGGTAGCAAAGGGGGTCTGGGCACAAAAAAGGAGAGCATTTGGGGTTATAAGCTAAAGGAAAGAGCTTAGCTCCCAAATCCTTTTTCCTATGGCTGAGTTCCCAGGACACTGTCGGCATGATACTTAGAATTCAGGGCTACCACTTTCCTTGCAGACTCTTGAACCAGACATGTGCATTTTTAAAGCAGAGCCCTTCCTCAGCCAAATAGCAAGAAAGCCAAGCTTTGGAGGTAGCAAGCTAAAGCCCCAAATTCCTTTGCTCTATGGGTGAGTTTCAAGGAGGCTGTCAGAATTCCAGGGGCCAAGCAGGATTTGGTCAGATACTAGCCATCTACCCTACGACTGGCCATTGAAACTGCACATCTTTACCTAAGGGGAGACCTGCTGTTAGAACATCTTATGAGCATCTATCTTTTAGTGGCTGCAAACTGTGACTTTGCCCTTAGGTTGGCACTTTGAAAATAGCTGGAAGCCTGAGCAACAAGCTACACCCCCAAGCCAAATCCTTCCAGTTTATATACTGGACATGAAATCACATAGTATGGAATATTCCTTTGGCCCCTTTGGGTCCTGGCTGTATCTCCTCCTAACTTCTTGTGCTCCTCCAACTTTCTTGTTGACAAATCATTGATGTAGTATAAACACTACATGACAACAACTGAAAACACCAGTGTGTTATCAACATTATTCTCACAATAAATCCCAACCACAGCACTATACCAGCTGCTGCAAAGAAACTGACTTTATTCCAGCCAAACCCAGCACATAAGGTAAAAACTGAACTTGCTAGGTTAGTTCTTAAAGACTGGCATCAGAAAGTAAAGGGGAAAGTTTCGTCAACAAGCAATTTAATTAGCTAATATACTGCAGAGGTGTGTTGTGCCATGTGGTTCAGGTCATAGAATCATAGAATTGTTAGGGTTGGAAGGGACCTCAAGGATCATCCAGTTCTTGCCATGGGCAGGGATACCTCATAGTACATCAGGCTGCTCAGAGCCACATCCAACCTGGCCTTAAAAACCTCGAGGGATGAGGCTTCCACCACCTCCCTGGGCAACTTGTTCCAGTGTCTCACCACCCTCCTGGTGAAGAATGTCTACGTAGATCACACGTAGCAGTAAATGCTAGGCTTTAATGAGCTGAATGTGGCTTTAGGGAGGCACACCAAGCATAAGTGGCCTGGCAGAGAGCATGTTCTTGCACATTTTCTTCAGGGTTTCCACTTAAAATCAGCATTTATGGCATTCTTTTTCTGTTCCTTTCATCCATGAAATTATGTTTGGCCCCACAGATTACAAACATAATAATAATAATAATGTGTTGATTAATATATTATTAAATTAAACTAAAAATTAAAATACATTTAATTGATTAAATTAATAACAGCCCCATTGTCCTGCTCTATCATGCACAATTCTGCAGCCACTTGGCATTCATAGTATCATAGTATCAGTCAGGGTTGGAAGGGACCACAAGGATCATCTAGTTCCAACCCCCCTGCCATGGCCAGGGACACCCCACACTAGAGCAGGCTGGCCTGAGCCTCATCCAGCCTGCTCTTAAACACCTCCAGAGATGGGGCCTCAACCACCTCCCTGGACAACCCATTCCAGGGTTTCACCACTCTCATGGGGAAGAACTTCCTCCTCATGTCCAGCCTGAATCTCCCCACCTCCAGCTTCATTCCATTCCCCCTAGTCCTATCACTACCTGAGATCCTGAGAAGTCCCTCCCCAGCCTTCTTGTAGGCCCCCTTCAGATCCTGGAAGGCCACAATGAGGTCACCTTGGAGCCTTCTCTTCTTCAGGCTGAACAGCCCCAACTCCTTCAGTCTGTCCTCATAGAAGAGGTGCTCCAGCTCTCTGATCATCCTCGTGGCCCTTCTCTGGACACCTTCCAGCACCTCCAGATCCCTCTTGTAATAGGGGCTCCAGAACTGGACTCCGTACTCCAGGTGAGGTCTCACCAGAGCTGAGTAGAGGGGGAGAATCCCCTCCCTTGACCTGCTGGCCACACTTCTCTTGATGCAACCCAGGCTCTGATTGGCCTTCTGGGCTGCAAGTGCACACTGAGAGCTCCTGTTGAGCTTCTCGTCCACCAGCACCCCCAAGTCTCTCTCCTCAGGGCTGCTCCCCAGCCAGTCACTGCCCAGCCTGGATTTGTGCCTGGGATTGCCTCGACCCAGATGCAGGACCCTGCACTTGGTCTTGTTGAAGCTCATGAGGTTGGCTTGTGCCCACCTCTCCAGCCTGTCAAGGTCCCTCTGGCTGGCATCCCTTCCCTCCAGCGTGTCTGCTGCACCACACAGCTTGGTGTCATCAGCAGACTTGCTGAGGGTGCACTCAGTGCCACTGTCCATGTCACCCACAAAGATGTTGAACAAGACTGGTCCCAGGACTGATCCCTGAGGGACTCCGCTTGTCACTGGCCTCCACTGGGACATGGACCCATTGACAGCCACTCTTTGGGTGTGGCCATCAAGCCAGTTCCTTATCCATCTAGTGGTCCAAAACTGGTCATGCGCATTTTTAAAGCAGTGGTGATGTTAAAACACTTCCAGTAACCGACTAATTCTGTCTAAAGATTGGTGAGGTTTACTTGGGATTTTAATTGCAAGTACATACAGCATATTCTTTGTCATTTACTGCTAACTGTCCTGTTCCAGAACTCTGGATCTTCAGCGATGGCTTTCCAAGGTGTGGCTACAGAACAAGGCACATAATCGACATACTGTAAAGGATAGGTCTCACTTAACACCTCTGAAGTGATGGGCCACGAAAACTAAGCTAAAGAGTTCATTTGTAGATTGCAATACCACACTGCCTGGGAGGCAAGAGCAGCTACAAGAATCTTCTGCCCTGAAGCATCCTCCAGAGGAGCTACAGCCTCTCTGGGAAGCGCTGCTTTCCCTCTTGCCCTTCAGAAACGTACACAGAAAATAGGGGTAGGGGAAATGACTGCCTGGCCTTCAGTCGCTTCCACAGGGATCAAGGAGAATAACAATTTTTTTAGACATGCAGCAGTTGAAAATTAATACTAAAGAGAGTAAGAATATTAATCAAGGACACTAAGGCTGGTGAGGGCACTGGAGCACAAACCCTGTGAGAAGAGGCTGAGGAAGCTGGGGGTGTTTAGTCTGGAGGAGAAGAGGCTCAGGGGAGACCTTCTTGCTGCTACAACTACCTGAAGGGAGGTTATAGCCAGCTGGGGGTTGGTCTCTTCTCCCAGGCAACCACCAACAGAACAAGAAGACACAGTCTCAACTATGCAGGGGGTAGTTTAGGCTTGGTCTTAGAAAGTTCTTCACAGAAAGAAAGATTGGCCATTGGAATGGGCTGCCCAGGGAGGTGGTGGAATCCCCATCCCTGGAAGAGTTTAAAATAAGACTGGATGAGGCACTCAGTGCCATGGTTTAGTTGATTTATTCAGGTTGGGTGATAGGTTGGACTTGACGATCTTGAAGCTCTTTTCCAACATGGTTAATTCTGTGATCCTCTAATAGTTCAGAAGTAACTAATCTGCTTTGAGTCAATGAGATAAAGACAGTGGAAAGCACTTAGAATTTATTTTCAAATTTTTCATAGAGTATCTCAGAAAGATCTAACTTGTTTTAACAGCAGAACCTAAAACTTGCTCGAAGTAGATAAAGGGCACATGCAGTGACATAATGTCTCAAGGCTTTTCGGAAGAGGGCAACATGAAGTCTTGCTGGTAAGGCAAAGGGACGCCACAGAAACCAGGGGAAAGGAGCAACCTAACAGTGCCATTACTAGAGAGGCAAAAGAGAAATAAGTGTGATAATAAAGATACTAACCTGTCTAAAGAGGAAAGATTTAAAACATCAGAATGCACAGGTGAATAAAACAATGCAAAGATACTAGAAACCAGACAAACAGCTAGTAATGAGGACAGAAAAATGCAGCCTCTTGCATCACATGAAGTAGACATCTATTTGGCAGGTGACATTTATTTAACAAGGGAGGCTGAGAACCAGTTCCCCACCTAGAGTTTCCAACATCACAGCAAAGTTGATGAGTGGACACTGTGATCCCATGCAGTGGTGTTTCCTCTGCCTTAATCATTCCCCCAACTTAATCATTCACCCTTCAGGTAACACAGGTGTAACACCCCTGTGGGTAGCTTGATGTCAAAGTGATACAAAGATCAGTTACTGCAGTACTACCAGCTCCCACATAATTTCTCTGTGTCACTAGAAAACCACCTGCTTTCTCTGTTGGAATATATTGTATTTACAGCAAATGAATGCAAGCAATGATGAGCTGGAGCTCTGAACTAGCCCTATTTGCACCAAAGAGTCAAGCAGCACTGTAACAACCACTACAGACACAGTAAACTGACAGCGTGCTTGGAGTATGAAATTACTCTTTCCTATCTCTGTTACCGTGGTGTTCATAGCTTGCTGGATTTCTGATTGTGCATTGAAACTGCACCTTATGTTTTACAGGTGAGCTATATAGAGAAAAATCATACCTAACTTGCTGTTCAGAGCAGGCATCATTTGGGAGATGCCTTGGGCAACAAAGTGCTCCTTTGGAAGAGGACGTCAGTATCTATCTACAGGAGCTGGTGACAATGACCCTCCTGTCCTGACCCATCCTCCCACCCCTGCTTTTGTAATCTCATTCTGTCCTGGCCTGGTGTTTCAGCTTGCCCTGTCAAGGGCTTCACAGCAAATTTTGTTTCTGTAGTCAGCTCCTTCCTCTTCTCTGAATGCTCCTTTATGCTTGGTGCCTCTCCTCTGTCTGTCCCTTGGCCACTGCTCTCGATGGCACTGGGTGTTACCTGCCTGACCAGTGCTGGCTGAAGGGTTTCACCGCTGTTCTTCCACCTCCGAGCACCCGACCGTGTATTAAATTCATACATTCTGCCAGTAACTTGCAAGGGAGAAAAGAGAAGTGATTAAAATTGCTCCTGCCTTAGTTAAAAGTCACAAGAGATTTCCTTGGGATTGAGTTGAAATGTGAAATGGGAGGCACCTAGAAAATCAGCTGGTTGGGGTGTAGCTCAAGAGGGAAATCCTCTTGCTTGGGTGGGAAACTGGGCATCATGGTGACCACTCAGGGAAGACACTATTTAATCAGTACAAAAACTGGCTCTGCAGTTGGTGGAATGTGAATATTGAAAATATCCCTATTCCAAAAGAGGGGCCTTCTTATCATCCTATTCCTCTATCCATGGGCATTGTAATAAACACATCCATAACTCTTAGTCTTTAGGAATAATTCTCCCAAACCATTTGCCTTGGACTATGATGGCCAAGGCCTTTGCATTTGTATGTTGTTATTTCAACAAGTAGAGTTTCCTGCCCGAGGTAGCAAACCTGTTAGAAGCATAAAATGCTGCATAAATCTTGCAGACCATGTCAGGTCATATAATCTGACTTCCACTTGGGCGGAAGTCTGGCCAGACAAATCAGAGTGCTCAGTCAATCCTGCCTCCTTCTAGACTGTTTTCAAACATATTATTTGGGACCTATTGGCTGTCCCCCAGTCCCACCCTGTGTGTGCTGAGGCCCTCAGGCACGAGACACAGAGCTTGTCATGATAATGCCAGGCCAGGCATTGCTGCATGGGACTCAGGCAGGAGCTGCTTGAATGTCCAGGAGCCTCCTCTTCACCCTAGGCCACTTCTCACAGGACCCCATCACCAGCTTCATTCAGCAGCAAAATGTCTTTCTTGCAGAGGGGCCCCAAACTAAACACTATTTCCCATGAGGTGTCACCAGTGCCAAGCACAGGAGCACAATCAGTTCCCTATGCCTGATGGCTATTACTGCTCCAGATACAGTCCAGGATACTGTTTACCTTCTTGGCCACCTGAGCACACTGCTTGCTCATGTTCAGCCAGCTACTATCCCAAGATCCCTCCCTGCCAAGCAACTTTCCAGCCACCCTGCCCCAAGCCTATGGCACAGCATGGGATTGTTGTGACCCAAACACAGGACCTAGCCCTTGGCCTTGCTGAACACTATACATTTGCCTTCAATTCATTGATCCAGCATGTCCAGATGCCTCTGCAGAGCCTTCCTGACCTCCAGCAGAGGGACACTCCTTATGTGCAAACTTACTGAGGTTACACTTGATCCCCTTGTAACTATCTGTGAAATAGAGCTCCTGCCTGCTCTGCTTGGGAGCAGCAAACTGGAAACACAAATGTAGAACCATATTTAAATGAAGTAACCCAGCTAGTTTTCAGCCAAACATTCACATCCACTGGTAAGTACTTTTTCTTACCTGGGTCTCTCACCTCTCCATCAAAGACAGTGTTTAGCTTAGTCATCGTCTATGAAAAGAGACAAAACATGAAATTAACTCTCTGAGTTAGTTTAGGAGGAGCAGTCACTTGGAAATGGTGACCTCCATGGATGGAGTTGAATTGTACAACCTGCGTATTCCATTCCTGTAGTCTGGGCTTAATCCAAACAGCCAACAAAATCCATTAGTGGTGTAGGGTGTTGCCACTAGATTTCCACAGAAGTGATTTTACAATTGAATTACATGGTGGGGATGGGCAAAACTAGGTTTTGTTTGCAGGTGTTACAGTTTGAATGGGGAACTTTAGCGTAGATCCTGACTGCAATGACTGAATGTAAAATCTCTCTCACTGAGAGAGTCGTTCACCGTTGGAATGTGCTGCCCGGGAGGTGGTGGAGTCACCATCCCTGGAGGTGTTCAAGAGGGGATTGGACGTGGCACTTGGTGCCATGGTCTAGTCATGAGGTCTGTGGTGACAGGTTGGACTCGCTGATCTTTGAGGTCTCTTCCAACCTTGGTGATACTGTGATACTGTGATAAATTACCATTGGATGCAAAAGGAAAATAATGATAAGGTCTATATAATTTGTTGGATTGCTAATGGAGATATAGAAAAGAGGCAGAAACAGTTGTTTCTCTCGCTTTTCTTCTCCTGTCACTTGGGCTTGCATTTCTCTCTCTCTCTCTCTCTCTTCTCATGGCCTTTCCAGTGGTCTCTCTGTTTTGACTACTGTGTGAGTTAACAGGAAAGAGGAAGGGAATTGGGGAGGAAGGTGCATGGGTCCCCTGTTTCCATCCAGGGGGGTCTGAGGACTTATTGTGTTGTTTATAAACTGTATATATAACATTGTACATATATTGTATATCTTGTACATACTCATTACATTTCTTATTTCTGGATTGTAGTTTTCTTGTAAATAGAGCTTCATTTCCCTCCATTCCAAACTCAGCTGGTCTGGCAAGTTATTTTGGGGGTAATTTTCTCCAAATAAGTTTGAACCCCCCACATTAGGCCAGCAGTACTTACCACAAACACTTCTTTCTTAGGTTTCTTCTTTTCTACAGAAATAAAAATACACATTATGAAAACCCAGATTCTTCTGACAGTGACAATAGTTCCTCAAACACATAGACAGTCTTGTTGCTCACATCCTGAGATAGCTCAGATTTATCTCTTTTCCAATGCTGCTCTCTCGTACTGTTTGAAAAGCAAACTTTCTCATAGCATTTTGGAGTAAGAATACACAGTTACCAATGGCTAATCAAAAGTTTAGCCTTGAAAAGTCTTATTCCTTGAGAATGTTTTTTACCTAAGTTAATATGTTAATACAATTAATTTAGTAGATTAATAGGTCTTAAGACTGAAATGACCATGAAATCACCAGTCCTCCCATCAGTCAGCCAGTGTTATTTAGTCTCAGTATTTCCATAGCAGGTCAGACTTATCTGTCTAGAAATGGCTATACAAGGTTTACAGCAAATCCTAAACAAGGATTGTTGTCAAGTATTAGACTTCAGAAAAAAAAAAGTACATACCTGACACATTTATCCTATGATTAAAAGAAAAAGAATAATAAATAATTAAGCATGCAGTTAACAACCATCATAGTTGCACCTCCATAAAAACAGACAAGTGACATCCTGTGGAATTCAGCTGGACTTTTAATCACCAATTCCTAATTTTCTTGCACAGACCATTTGCTTATCATCACAGTTATATCTCCTTACATTTGCTATAATTTCCCAATGTATGTCCAAATCCCCAGAATATCCATAGAAATCCTGATCTTAATTTTAAGAACGCCAGATGCTCCAGACCACTGGACCTCAGCTGTCCCCACAATGAACCAATGCCACTTCTAGGTATTTCCATGCCTTTTGTCAAGCACAAGCTGGGCAAAATCCAGGAAATCTGCAGTTGTTTTGCCAGAGGAAAGAATTTGGCATGAGCACCAAAGTTTGGAAACCACTCTGGGATTTGTTGCTGAGACAGAGCAAAATGCATCCTGCAGCTACCTAGATGAGAGCTCCCCTGGACTGGGAGCCAAATACTAACCAAAAACATGTGAATTTTTGTTCAACACAGTTAGGCTGAGGCACTGGGTGCTTCTTACAAGCACAGGTACCTTTGGAAGACATAAGTGTTACTTTTACCTTCAGCAAATGATAATGTTAATAAATCTATGCACATTTTATCTCATTTCATATAATTGAGGTGCTGGAGTGTGTTCAGAGAAGGGCAACGAAGCTGGTGAACCATTGGAGAGCAAGTATTACGAGGAGCAGCTGAGGGAAGAGGGATTTATTTCTAGTCTGAAAAAGTGGCTGAGGGGGAGATCTCATTCCTCTTTACAACTAACTGGAAGGAGGTTGTAGTGAGGTGGGTGTGGGTTACTTCTCACTGGTATCAAGTGATAGAATGAGAGGAAATGGCCATATGTTGCACCACAGGAGGTGTAAATTGGAGATCAGGAAAAATTTCTTTACTGAAAAAGTGGTCAGGCATTAGAAGACACTCAAGGAGGTGGTGGAGACACTGTCTCTGGATGCATGTCCTATTTAGAGCTTTATTGCTCCAAGAGGGGCAAAAGAATAATGTTCACACAAATGTAAATAGTGGTAAGTTTGTAATGGAAAGTTTAAATGAAAACTCAATTAATATACTATGAAAATTGCAAAGCATAGTAGTCAGCATAGTAAAGCTCCTTTACACCAGACCAAAAAAAACCCCAGGAACACCACTTCCCTTCTCCCAACATGAGGTTCACCAAAACCATCAGGGCTCTTTCTTCTCTCCCCCACATTGCTAGGCTAGTTTCAGTTTGGCGAGGCCTGAACTGCCCCCCACCTTTTTACCCTCACATTAGGCCTAAACTGGCCAAGATTGCACAGGAAAAAAAATTTACTCAAGCCAAAGAGGCCTGGGATACTCCCCCATTGTTACCACAGAAGAGAGTGTCTCCCCGCCATGAGAGCAGAGAGGGAAGATAGATAAAGGCAATAGCTTTGCAGCCAGATTTATGAGGGTGCAGGATTTCTGAGTAGCAATACAGTACTGCCTGTGTCCACCCACTGAGCAGGGTACTGTAGACACTGGAAATCTCAGCTCTGTGGCTTCTTTTTTGGAGGCACCCCGCCTAAGTGGCCACAATGTGTTAAAAAAATGTGTGGACATGTCTCTATGGGACATGGTTTAACAGGCATGGTGGAGTTATGGTAAAGGATTCACTGATCTTCGAGGTTGTTTCCAACTGAAACAATTCTATGACTGTAAGGTTAACACCAAATCACAGTGTATCTGTATCGAAGCAGTGCCCTGTATCAAAGGGCACACCGCTATAAAACCATCAAAGCAGAGATTTCATTACAGACAAAAGTTACCCTGTCATTATCAAGTGTTTCTCTAGCGTGGCATCTGGGAGGACTCACAGATGCACGTTGTCTACTCTTCCTGCGGAGGGCATAGAGTGTGGGTCCACGTTGAGAGCAAGATCCCCAGGTAACCCAGCAGGCCGAGGAGCAGCAAGCTGCCGAGGCTGATGATGAAAGGCACATACCACGCTGACTCAGAGTAGACATTTTCTCTTTTTGTCACAATAGTGAGGGCAGGCTGTTAAAACAAGATAGGAAAAGTTCTTGAACACTGACTCCAGCAGCACCTTCTTTCAGGTTGAATTTCTGCAGTGAAAGACCTGGCCCAAGATCGCCTCAAGTCTATGCAGAGGTTGATAGCATCTGCTCTAATTCACAGAACCAGCCAGGATGGAAGAGACCTCTGAGATCATCAAATCCAACCGATCACCCAACCCAAACTAATCCACTAGACCATGGTACTAAGTGCCTCATCCAGACTTTTCTTAAACACCTCCAGGGACATTGACCCCCACCACCTCCTTGGGTAGCCCATTCCAATGGTCAGTCTCTCTTTCTGTGAAGAACTTCTTTCTAAGACCAAGCCTAAACTGCCCCCTACACAGCTTGAGACTGTGTCCTCTTGTTCTGTTGGTGGTTACCCAATACAAACCCAAAACAAGTCCTGGGATATCCAGACATGATCCCACTCTCTCCTGTGGGAGTCCAGGGGAATGTGGGAAAATGACACAAGAACCAGGAACCAGAAAGTTTGGTAAATAAAGGGATATATTCTCCTTTATAGTAAAAGAGCACATGCACTGACCATGCTTCTTGACAATTTTTCATGTCAATAAATAGTTACTAATATTTGTATTAATATTTGCCATAGTAATTTTGTCATACTCATAATAGCTGGTCAAATGGAGTCTGGTCACAATACAAAGAGGATATTCCACCTTTTCCAAACATAGATTCAATATCTTACATTAAAAGAAGCATGCCTCGTTGGGTGTAAAAGCCTCTGATGGCCTGAGAAGATGAGCACATGTTATTTTTGTTCAGAGAAATCTGCCTTTGATAAGATAATGAATTGTTTTTTGTTTCATTACTTTAAGGCAAAACTGGAAGTAGGTCATCTTCACTACAATAAACATTTTGGCCCTCTTCATAAGAGACATTGACCCCACTGAGGAACTGGATTATTGTATAAAAATAATGACACCTTTTGTTTTTTTTCTGTCTGTGACTTGTTCCAGTAAAGGCACATTTGTTCAGGAGCTGGAATCTCCCACATCTTTCCAAGTGCCTGTGAGAGCCTAAAGCTTGTCTCTCCTGGTGTGACTCAGCAAAGATAAAATCACTTGCTGCTTGCCCAGACAATAGCTGATGTGCGTTGGGCAGAGCCACTGGAAGGACTCTTGGAAGGTGCAAAGATAACATTGCTCACTGGACTGCAGCTGGCCTACAACAATGGCCCAAGGGCCCAGCCATCACGCCTTCAGGACAGGATCATTTCCAGCCATCAGATAACCCAGGAAGGGAGGATGATGAGACAACGGACTCACCACCTGTTTCCTGATGTGTAATGAGTGTGTGGGTAGGTTGATGGAGAAGGAGGAGGCGGAGGCCTCTCCCCCTCCATCTAGACGGCTGTCCAAACTCACCTGAGTACACAGAAAGATTTCCTGGGGAATGATACCTGGACACTTACCTAAAGATGATTTCCCAGAATGATATCCTGGGGAACAACACCTGGACACTTGCCTGAGGACTAAAAAACTGTATAAAAGACTGGAGCAACTACTGGCAGAGAAGAAGAAAATTGAAGAAGAAAAATGCAGAAGGAAGAAGATGGCACCACACGCTGGAAACATCACGGAGCAACGCGATGGATCTTGGACTCTGAAAACCCTCTCTCCGTGTCCTAAGTTCCGCCTGCTGCAACTCATGGAGCAGAAGAAGCTGCCCAGAGGTTCCTCATCTCTTCTACAGCCAAAGCCTCAGCACCGTTTCTCTACAGACCCAACACCTCCTGCAGCACCTTTCCTCCACAGACTCAAACTGTCTTGTGGGGGTGAGGGGTGTGGTAATATAATTCCTTTCCTCTTCTCTCTCTATTTTCTCTCTCTCCCCTTCTGATCCATCCACTTTATTTATGTAATAAATAGTCTAGCTGTTGATATTTTGGCCTTGTTTGTGCCTCTGATTTCACAACACGAGAATATTCACAAGAATGAGTCTCTTTCCCTCTCCGGACCGAGACAGTGCCAGAGGAGATGTTTCTGAGCTGGTAAAGCACTTGAAACTAGTAACTAATTTATTAATAGTCCCATCATGAAAACGTCCTCAAACAGATCAGAAACTACTCATTTGTTCTGCATGGGTCATTAGCTATTGTGGTACTATTGGTGTTGATAATCTAATAAACTCTTGATTATATTATTTTTTTTGGTAGGAGATCTCTAGTCACATTGCATATGAAAATTAGTAGGGTATCTATTTCTTTCCTGTGTAATGATACTTTAAGAAAGCCTAAATAGCCTTGTTCATCCAATCATTAGATAAGATCTCAGATAATTTCAAGATCAGCATCACAAGTCTCTCCTCACTGTGACTCATTACAAGGTAAGTTTTTCTGAGGAGGCTTCTTTTCTACACTGCCAGCTTTCCAGTATGTGATGCCTCAAGCTGCAGCACTGAACACGTGCAAGTAGCAGTGATGAAAGAAACTGCTGTGTTCTTCTGGAAAGTAAACAGGAAGTGGAAGGCTGATCTCACAGAATCAACCAGGTTGGAAAAGCCCTCAGAGATCATCAAGTCCAACCTATTATCTAATACCTAACACCTCATGACGTGGTTCCAAGTGCCACATCCAATCCTTCGTTGAACACTTCCAGGGATATCTCTGGGGAAGCAGATTTAATACTGTGGGATATGGTCTAAACTGTTTGTATTTGGGGTCAAGTACAGGAAAGAAATGCAGGGTAAGTTTTGTTATTTAGCTTAACTTTTCATTTCCAAATCCGATACTGGGAGGAAAAGTATTAGATAATAAAAGGGATGTAAATGAGTCTGGAAGTTTGTATTTAAAGAGTTTCAGAGCAAAATTATCCAGACTTTCTTGTGCTCTTTGGATTTGTGCTCATCTGGTTTTGGTTGAATAGACTCTACCATATCCAGGCCATTATACAGTTACTAGCTTTTTTTCTCCTTCATCAGCATACTCATATTTTCATTCCCACATGCAACAGAAAAAAGAAGAGTGATGCCAAATAAAAAGTCCAATTCTTTACAGTGAGGGTGATAAGATGCTGAACCAGTTGCCCAGGGAAGTTTTGGATGCCTATCCTTGGAGGTCTTCAAGGACAAGTTAGGGCAATCTTTTCTGGTGGAAGGTGTCCCTGCCCATGGTGGTGGGGTTGGAACTAGATGGGCTTCAAGGTCCTTTCCAACCCAAACCATTGTATGAGCTACAGTCAGGTAGAAAATGGATTGGTAATTCTGTGATTCTGTGACTCTCTGCTAGTACAGCAGTGACTGGCAGAAGTGTGGTCTGTACCACTTCTGCAAGGAGCGTGAAGGAAACTCTGTTCAGTTTCTGCAGCAGACTGATACACTCAGCTCCAAAATGAGACTGGTGAGCCAAAGATTACCTGGGATGGCTGTTTGAAGAATGTCAAACGTTGTGCAGGCTTCCACAGCTCAGCTATGGGCTGCTATGTGGGCAGAGAGTTCAGAAAAGACCACATCCCTGCATTTTCTGTCTGAAACCTCAGTTTGATGATGAGCTTGCACACGACTGCTTCAGTTCCTGACTGGCAGCCTGAAGTTTTACATGACAGGATGGGAAGAGAAGAAAAAAAAAAAAGACCCCTCCAAGAAGATTTCTTCTCATTGCCTGTATCAACTTTTCTATCCACAAATTAATGTGCCTCAGTGCTAAAGAAGTGTACAGATGTACAGAGCAGATAGGAGAGATAATAGCTACAAATGCATGAGGTAATTTTATGGTTTCAGGCAAACTTTAACCATTTCCCTTTCCTTGTAAAAAAAGCTGCCAAAATCTTTACAGCTGTGTGGCAGTGGCAGCATGCCCAGCTGCTTTCCTTTTTATTTTAGAACCTGAAATATATAACATACTATGAAGCTGTACCTGGGACCAATGCTTTATGGTGCAAAGTGCGTCAGCCATCTCTGGCTTCAATGTAAACAAAGCACAAGGCTCAGCAGCTCTCAAGACTTGACACCCTGTAGGTGTTTTTTTGGTCTTCATACACCTACCCTCTGCTCTTTGTGAAGACTCAAGATCAGCACATAAAAGAAACGTGGAACTATACATATCCCCTCAGTTTAGGAAGGACATCGAGACACTTGAACGTGTCCAAAGAAGGGCAACAAGGCTGGGGAGAGGCCTTGAGCACAGCCCTGTGAGGAGAGGCTGAGGGAGCTGGGATTGTTTAGCCTGGAGAAGAGGAGGCTCAGGGGTGACCTCATTGCTCTCTACAACTACGTGAAAGGTAGTTGTAGCCAGGAAGAGGTTGGTCTCTTCTCTCTAGCAACCAGCACCAGAACAAGAGGACACAGTCTCAAGCTGCGCCAGGGGAAGGTTAGGCTCAAAGTGAGGAGAAAGTTCTTCACTGAGACAGTAATTTGTCATTCGATGTGCTGCCCAGGGAGGTGGTGGAGTCACCGTCCCTGGAGGTGTTCAAAAGGGGATTGGAGGTGGCACTTGGTGCCATGGTCTAGCCATGAGGTCTGTGGTGACAGGTTGGACTCGCTGATCTTTGAAGTCTCTTCCAACCTTGGTGATACTGTGATACTGTGATGAATTTCATTGAACTTACTGTTGTGGTAGTAACAGTAGTTGGGTTTGGGATAACTCTGATGCTTAAAGTCACCATTCCAGTTTTAATGAGGTGCATAGTTTTGTCCCTGGCAGGCAGTAAATTATCATCTGTTACATAGACACGCAGCCTGTAGATCCATTTTGTATCAAGTCCGCTCTCATAGTCAAACCTTGATGCAAGAATCAGCCGAGATGTGTTTGAGCCAGCATTTGGTGAAAAGGTGAAATGATTGTTCACATTGCCTGCAAATAATGACATCAAAAGTAAACAAACAAATAAAAAATTAATCCTATATTAAAGATCAGTCTCTGCTGCCAACTCATGATGGTCACTCTACATCTATGCAGTGAAATGGCAAGGAATGGCTGCTTGATTTTACAGATGCCATATAAAATAATTTGAAACAATACAATCATAATGTAGAATAAGGCACATATGGGGACAGAACTGAGAGAGGAATGGGGAAACACTTCTTCATCACTGGGCGCACAAGAGATCACCTGAATGACCTAGAGAGCACCCAGAAGGAGCAGCACAAAGCTGGGATGAAGACCTTACATTGTTGCACTGCAAGAGTGTAGCCTAGGACACACTGACACTAGTGGTATCTCCAGAGGCAACTTCAGCCTCTAACCATGGTTTCTCCTGCTGCCTTTAAACAGATCCCCCAGAAGAGACGTAATAACATGAGAATGTTAATTGTCTCCAGAACTCCCCACCCATCATGTTCTTTCCATTTAGTTGGAGATCAGCTTTTGGCTTGGGCTGTGGGTAGGCCAGCACCATCTATTAGTCTCCAAAAAGACTGCATGGATCAGAGCCATGAAAAGGCACCACATGTTGTTCAGTTTTGATCTTGTTGCCCCATAGACCTGCAGAGAAAACAACATTGTCTATTGTACAATACAAAATGGGCTGCTGCTTTGTGGCTCAGAGACCAATTACATGGCACAGCTCACATGCATATAGCCCAAACTGGACCTGTGGTCAGATCTTGGTCTATTAATACAAACATGACCTTGTATGGCTTTGTATGTAAACACTGCTGCTGTAAAGCTCGCCTGCAGCATTAAGGGGCTGCAATAGGACAGAAACTCTCTTTTTTTATGCTCACAGATGACACTTGGACAGTCTGCTTCATCCATCTCAGCAGTCACTTCAGCAGCAATAAAAGGAATTGTGCCAGGAGAACATGTTCCCTTTTTTGTGAAGCCAAAATTAACCCACACTACTGCTGTTCTCCAGGAGAATACACAGTATGACTAGGTTCAAACACCTATTCTTGAAATGGAGGTTTAATGCATATAGCATGGGTCTAGAAAATGTGGGTTTAAAAGTGCACAGTAATAGAACACAGTATAACTTCTCAAGATTTCAGCTGTAATTGGGAGGTAAATTTGACCTTGCATACCACTTTAGCTCATTCTCACATCTTTGTCAACTGCGTAATCAATTGCCAATCAACATTATAGGTAATCCAGTCTTGCAATGGAATGATTCTAGGTAGTGGCAGCAGTAACCCACTTGTGGAGAGACATCTCTTCTTCATAAGCAGCAAAGTAATGATATGGAGAACTTGTGGATCAAAGCTGCCTCACTATGAGGAGAAGAAGCGCATGAACTGCTAGATGCTTATTTACAAATCGAAGCAAACCATCAGCATTCACTGGTATTTGCACTGCTCGCGCTCCCTGACACAGTACCTTCGCTAATGAAGTAACGGAAAGACCTAGGATCAGAGTCACGATCTTGACATTCAATCTTGAAGCCGTTAATATTCGTCCCAACAGCTAAAGTGTCTGGGACTTGAAAAGAGTAGAAATTTGGTGAACAAACTGGTTCTTCATCATTTACTTCCAAAACATTGACAGTTACCTGAAAGAAAAGAGCAACAGCAAGCCAAAGCTCCTCCACTGTGCTGAGCCAGAAACTGGTTGTCTTTGCCCAGTTGGCCTTTTGATCAACAGCAGTTGAAAAGAAGAGAATTTTCCATCTATAATAGCTTCTACTGCGAGAACATAATTTAACCTTCAGTTCTTGTGATCAGCGTTCTTCTGGTAACAGTTCCCTTAGCCTGACCAATGTTCTCAAACTCTGAGGGTTTGAATCACTTCAATTATGTTATAGGCAGAATAAGAAATAACAGTATAGTAAATAATAAATAGTAAATAAATAATAGTATGGTAAATACTAGGACTAACACTAAACTTACTTTCAAAGCTTTCAAATTGCTTCACAGTCATTAATTAAGGATCCTGGCATATTTAATAACTTAGGTCACCAACAGTGGAAGGAAGGAAGACTATAGTCTGTTGCCTGGGACAAAGAAATGATGATAATGGCTTTCTGTGTGGCTAGGAGCATCACAGGTAGCACTGAATGTGCTTAATATCATCTGTGATTAGCTACCTGAGAGGAAATGAGTATGCTCCTCAAGGCTTTTACCCCTAATGTCTGTCAGACTTTAATACACAACAGATGAACTTGTCATTGTTAAAAGGTCTGGGAGCTGAATTTTCCTTAGTCATCACCTTAATACCTATTCTGTCTGGTTCCTGGCTGGACTAGAGAGGAGGCCTGTATTTTCAACAGATGTGCATAAGTTGAATGTGAGCCTGTCATGAAAGAGGAAATGTGAAGAGAAGAAGCATTGCAGGCTTCATTGAAAGAAGTGACTATCAAACACCTCTGTGTACACACAGTCTGTGTATTTTTTCTTCTGAATAAAGTAGGTGTGGGTAGCAAACAAGCACACCCATACTGTTTAAGGTTATCATGGTCCTTAGCATGCTCTTGATTCATGTTGGATAGCAAGGCTTCATCTCAACTGGTTGTGTCCATAAGGACACAGCTCTGGTGGGCTAGCCTCTGACAGGTTTGGGAAGCTTGCATCCCATCCCCAAAGTTTTCAGTATTTCCCCTTGATTCTTGCATTATTTTGAGCACTCTACAGTGAGAAAAGAGCATATATAAAATCAAATGTAAGTTTGAAACCCAACAAGCACTACAAAGGATGCAAAAAGGACTTAGCTACACGGCTACAATTAGATTTACCACCTCGCCTCAACACTTTGTCCTTTCTCTAATTTATAGTACATTTGTAGCCATAAATAACATCTTTTATGGTCTAGGGCACAGAAAACAATTCTGTACAAAGCCCACAGAGTTAAAAAATATTAAAATATTATTTTAATCCTTTTTGTAAAGAAATAAATACTGAATTAATATCATCTTATTCATTTTACTAATATACGAGTCTGTGCAGGGGTGGAGTTGTCTATTTTCAGGCACAATGTTGTTCTTGCCAGGAAGAAAACATGGATAATGGGAAGGAGGGTGGATTTACTCACAGAAGCTGTTGCAGTCTTCTCTTGGTCAGAGGCCTGTACTGTGAGAATGTGTTTCTTTGCTGTTTCATAGTCTAATTGACCCCAAATTTTCAAGTCTCCTTTGGTTGGGCTGATCCAGAAAATATTTGTATAATCCCTGGTACCACCTTCAGACACAATGGAATAAGTGATGACACTGGGTGGCCAGTCCTCGTCTATGGCATTCACTCTTCCAATGCTGGATCCAACTGAGAGACATAAAATCTGTATTTCAATAATATTTTAGGGAAAAAGAATGTACAGAGTTGTTACTCCAAGTGAAAATTGATTGAACTAAACATTGGGTTTAGTGTTTGTTGCCCCCAAAACATAAAGAAATGATGTGAGAAATATATGCCATGCTGCGTAGTGACCTTGTCTGGTATCAATTGTGATAGTTTAAGGCTGTGCCTGGAAAAATTTTCTACAGTTCTTGAACAAAAAGTGATAGAATGCAAGTAAATTACCAAATTTATGCAAAAGGAAAATAATGAGGTGTAACTAATCCCATTGGTCTGAAATCTAACATAAAGTCAGCTGTGTACTCTGTCTCTTTTTGATTTCTTTGCTGTACCTGGCGCTTCTGCTGGTTTGTTGACCTTGCCTGTGTTCCTTTGCTGTGGCTAAGTACTAACAGCTACTCTGTAATTTTCTCTTTTACTTTGTACTGGGGGAGGCAGCAGTCTCAGGCTGTGCCAGGGGAAGTTTAGGCTGGATATTAGGAAGAAATTCTATACAGAGAGAGTGATTGCCCATTGGAATGGGCTGCCCGGGGAGGTGGTGGAGTCACCATCATTGGAGGTGTTCAGGAGGAGACTTGATGGGGTGCTTGGTGCCGTGGTTTACTTGTTTAGGTGGGTTGGATTGGTTGATAGGTTGAACGTGATGATCTTGAGGGTCTCTTCCAACCTGGTCTGGTCTATTCTATTCTATTCTATTCTATTCTATTCTATGGCAGCAGTGAGGGGGAAGCTGTTGGTAACCCTCTGGTTTTGTCCAGTGGGCATTCTTGTGTTGTTTATAAATTGTAAACATTGTATATTTTGTACATATTCATTGCATTCCATATTTCTAGATTATAGTTTTACTTGTGTGATGGGCTACGCCCATCCTGGAAGTAGGTGGGGAGGGCTTGTGAGAGCTTTTGCCCTCCCTGAAGGGTGTTTTCCCCCTGGGAAACTAAATGAGTCTGTTCCACTCCCCCTCCCTGCCCAGCAAAGCTATAAAAAGGAGAATACTGCAGCCATTATCTCTCTTGGCCCCTGCCTTATGCCTGGATGAGGAATGACACTGGTTTCCCTGCTTCCCTGCCACGTAGTCCTCCCTGCTGTACTTTGCAAAGGACTGGTTTTGTATTTCATATTTCTTTTTTCCCATCCATCCTTGTTCCTTGCCCTTGTGAACCCTACCTGTTATTGTTTTGTATATACATATATATATATACACTGCTTAATGAAAATTCTTTACCTCTCTACTTCCAAGCCAAATCCAAATTATTTCTTGGTGAATTTGCTCCTTTCCTTTCTTTTCCTCACTATTGGGAAAGAGGATGGGGTAGGGGGGAATGGGGGAGGGATTCTCAGCCTGGTCCCCATTTGAGCTCTTGAGTCCCAGTTAAGGCTCAAACCACCTCAGCTTGTAAATACAGCTTCATTTGCTTTCAACTGAGCTGGTCTGGTAGTTTTATATTGGGGGGTAATTTCAACCTGCCACGTTAATAAATACCAACATGTGAGGACTATGTAAAGAATTACAAAACAAGTGGTCTGGCATTAAGGGCAAATGCAACCCTTGCACCAACCAACACAAGTTCTTTCCTTGTGACACCCCAAGTGTCCTTGGTGGGAGGAAAAATGATCTGCCCTGCAGACAAAGAGTCCTGCCCTGCAGTTGCTGCCATTTCTTCTGAGGGATTTGAAAAGCAGATTAAATGACTTTTATTTTGAAAATTTATGAAGCAAACTACAGCACTGGCATTTGTAATCTGGAACTGGGGGTCAGAGACATACTATAGAGTTTCCAACACTGAAGCTTTTCAAAACCACTGGATGAAACCCTGAGCAACCTGAGATAGCTTTGGAAACTAGCTTCACTTGATGCTTTTAGAGATCCCTTTAGAGATCACTTATGTAGAGATCCCTTATGTAGAGATCCCTTATGTAGAGATCCCTTAGTGGCCATAGGAGATTCAGAATAAGGGTCAAGATTTATCTAGGATAAATCTAATGAACCTCTTGGTTCTGCCTCAGACTATAGAATAAAACCTGTAAATGAGATTCTGGGGCAAAAAGACTGTGTTTGATACATTAGGTCATATGAAGGAGATGCTGAACCTAGGGAAGGTGCTCTGCAGACTAAGCAGCTCAGCACAGAGCAGGCTGGCAGTCATACCTGCTACCCATAGATTACGAAGGAGGCAAGGTGTTTTCTCACTGCTCTGCAAACATGAGATGCAGGCCTCACTAGAGGACAAAGAAGGATGCTGAAATAGCATGTGAACAGTTTCAACAAATTCAGTTTTTAGACTATGACTGCAGACACCAGCCCCAAGACATAGGAGGAAGTCTCATTTCCCTGGGCTCAAGGAGCTGCTCTGACTGCTGACCGTCAGAGGGCAGCCTCAATACCCTCTCTTCAGACACCTTTTGTACTCAAGATGAGGTAAGCCTAAAGGTGAAACCATCCTGCACCATGCCTAAGCCAAGGGAGTCCTCGGCAGCCTGCGTAGGTCTGTAACAGTTTCCTTGCACCATTGCAATGCCTCCAGAAGGCTGATTCAGCAAGAGCAGAAAGACAATCTAAAACAAGACCTCTGAGTTCAGTTCCTGGCTCTGTCACAGATTTCTTGTGCAATTGCTGAATTTGTCTGTGTCTCAGCTTCTGGCTCTACAGCTGGGGTTGGTGCTGGCTTTGTGTATTTAAGGTAGTTGTGGTGGACATTGTCCTCATTCAAATACAAGAAAATCCATTTAGAACGTAAAGTTGCTTACCAAGATTATTTCTAGCATATAGGTTCTTACAGTACCTTTAGTAACTTCTGGAACATTAAATTCATAAGACAAGTTACTGAAGACTGGAAAAAATTCATTCACTGGTTTTATCCTGATGTAAATGTAGATGTTACCTAGAAATAGAAGGTTAAATCGTAGTTAAACATGGCTGTGAAATTTTCTCATGCGTATATTCAAAACACATTCTCTCATTAGCTCACAGGAAAAACCAAAATAACTGCAAAAGGGATACTTGCTTGAATAGTCAGGACAGGCAATGTCTTGCACCCTGACAGTCAGGAATAAACTTCAACTCCTAGATTGGCTGGGTTTTCCAAATCAATACTTTCAGTCATCTAAATCAAAAAGAAAACCAATTACATTTGAACATTGTCACATAAAGCAATAACAAACACGACATCCTGGTCTCCCCTTTGGATTTATAGAATGGCTCTGCAGGATTAATACGCATGTACCGTCTGATGTTGCTTGAAAATTCAAGACTATCCTTCTGCCAAGAAAATTTCTTCCTCTTTTGTGCAGGAAGTGCTCATGTTGGACCTCTGCCCTCTGCTGGCTATGCCATAACCTGCTATTGCTAAATAGTAACAGCTGAGCTCCTGCTGGCAGAATTATTAAAGGTATTAAAGGTATTAGCAATCAGGTTGCTATTAAATGGTGGTTCCTGCAGATTTAAATTCTAATCTCTTGAATACCTTCTTCAGGAAGGGGGCAGCAGGACTAATGCAAAGGCATTTGCTGTTAATCATCTACAAGATCAACAGGAGGATCTAGTGGAGGACAGGGCACTTCAGATAGCCTGTTACATTATAGATTCACGATGGTCGCCTGTGCAGCAGTGAGAATTATTATGCTAAGGTCAATACTCATTGAATGTATACTTCAGGTCAAAACCGAGAGTGAACTGTAATGAAATAATTTTACTTCTTCTGTAGCACCCTCATAATTTAGAAGAATACTTATTTTTATTGTTTTCCTCTTACTATAGTCATCTAAAGTTTAGCAATCTTTTTAAAGCAAGAAGAAGAAACACCATTGCATTGTATCCAGCAAATGGGGGGACAAGTGGAAAGGGGGAAGCAGTTACCAACATAAGGACCCCATTTTGACATGCAAAGGCACAAGTCCAAAGTAGTGGTGGCATGATTTTAGGCAATGAAGCTGGAAAGTAGATACAGAGTAAGCGATTTCTCCAGTATCTAAATTCGTCATGCTGAGCAGCAAAGCTTTTGCAGTCTGTCATGAATAAATAAATACCAAAATTCTCAGATTACCCATATCAAAATAAGTGCTTCATGCTCCCTAAGAGAAGGATAGGGTTGGTTTGGGTTTTTTCCCAAGTCTCCCTACCACATTTAATTTAAACTGGAGAAAACAGTTCCTTATTAACCAAATTCTGTAGCATAGAATAGTCTTATGTAGTTGTAGTTTATATCTAATCAAAACAGTAATTCTCCAGGTCACACCACTGTGACATGAATTACAGTTTCAGGCAGGAGGTTTCTTGAATCTATACTATTTCATAAACTGAATTCTGAAATGGTACAAGCTTACATAAAGCTGCATAAGACTGACCACAAGTGTCCCAGACACAGCAGACTCCAGAGCGAAGTTATTTCTTCCAAAACCAGATAATCCAGTGAAATTAAATTGATTGTTTGAAGGATCAACATCAATATCATGACAGAAATCTCTAAGATGAAAAAGAAACGTCCCAGCAATTGTATTTTCATTTGCCTCTTCCCTGTTTAAAACAAACACATTTTCCATGAGAACAGCTTGTAGCTCTCTTGAGTTCTTCACAGAATCAACCAGGCTGGAAGAGACCTCCAAGCTCACCAAGTCCAACAAATCACTCAACCCTAAGTAATCAACTAGACCTGGTATTAAGTGCCTTATCCAGGCTTTTCTTAAACACCTCCAGGGACATTGACCCCACCACTTCCCACCATTAATGTTCATTTATTTTCTACGTGAAATCTATGCCTGACCAGACAGGAATTGATGAAGTAAGCCAGGACCAGATCATACTGGTACATATTACACTGGTCTCCTGATGGGATGCTTGCTCTCTTATCGCTAACTAATAGTTGGACCATTTTGATGTTTTGTAAAACCAGCATTAATGGCCTTGTCATGGATAATGAAGGTTGCTGTGAAACAGCTGTGAATGAGAAATTCATATTTTGAAACTGCAGAATTATCTTGTTATGATTCTGGGAAAACTGATTTGGGTTGGTTTTGGGGGGTGCTGTTTGTTTATTTCATTTCCCCCATGTTGCTTTCTTTTCCTAAAAAAGCAGGCACGCTGATGGCACTGCTAAAGTACAACAACAAATGTTTATTTGGTCCTGTATTACAGAATCACACATCTGAAGGATCCTGCCTAACACACAAAATTCCTTCAAGGAACAAACTTAAGAACAGTGCTGATTTTAAATTCAAAGATCCCATTCCTAACTGGGAATATGTATGAAACTGATGATTCCCCCTCCCGCCCCCCGAAGATTTTTGTCTCTTTTATACCAAAATTGAAGCCCACTAGGTAACAAAGAGAGTGTTGTGTTACGGTCACAGATATTATAACTGTGTTGTGGTTTAAGCTTTTCCCAGAGCCCAAAAGCCCAAATGGAACATATTGAGATTGCCTCTCCTCTCCCCCTTTCCTGGTAGGGAAAACAAATAAGGCAGGAGGAGAAGAGAGAGGTAAAACCATGAAAAAACACTCTTGAAACAACTTGGAAGTAAAAAGGTAAGTTTAACAAAATATAGAAGGCATTTGAGTGAAAGGAAGGTTACAAAGATATAAGGGAAAAGGGTAAATAAAAACAGATACAAAATCAGCCACAGATAGCAAAGGATTCTCTGGATGTAAGATGTATTCTGTTAAGATGCACTGCCATTAGGCGTCTGCAACCTGGGTCAGGTTTCTTTGTCCACCCGAGGCTAGGTTCTTTTCAGTCCACCCCCTCCTGGGCTGGGCTTAACCTAGCACACAATGCTCAGGGAACTGGATTCTCTTCCTGCCAGTACATAAAAGTATGTGTTTTAAATGCAAGACATTTCTATTAGATAATATGTGAAAAATTTAATCAGACCCTCAATACCTGAAGGTAGAAGGATTACATTTGGGTGAGTTGTCATTGATATCATCAATCATGATTGTGATCTCCATTTCACTGTAGTGACCAGCGCTGGGACTGTCCTCCACTCGAATTAGTAATGAGATCTTAGGTTGGAACTGATCAGCATCTCGGTCGATTCTTTCAGTCACCTGCAATACTCCAGTTGCTAGACAGAATGCAGCCAAAAGTTAGATGTTTGCCATGGAGAGCAGTAACAAATGCTTATACTGTGCACACAAATGGACAGGGAAGCTCAGCAACAGGTAACAAAGTCTTCTATTATATGCTCATCATGGCTGGTTTCGTTATTTCTTTAAATTATACAAAATGGTTTTGGAAGTTTTACTTAATAACCAGACAAACATTGCTCAAAATATGCCATAGGAGGACTCTGCAGATGGCTTGGAAGGCAGCCCTCAAAGAGCTTGTGCAAGTCAAAGCAGAACTCTTTAGCTCATTCACTTTCTACCACTATTGTTGAAGCATCCTTCAGCATCTCTAAATCTACTCGCAGTTCAACAGCTTACCAGTACAGTAGAGAGTACAAAGGAGGTTGTATATACTTTGCCTTTCAGAGTATAATTGAGGTAGAAGGTGGAACTGCATGCCCAATAGAAAATCCAAACAATTCGTGTCCCAGTGGAGAATCACCCTAAGGATCACCCTAAATCCTCACAGTACTATGTTATGCGGCACCTCTGACAGCTGTCATGAGCGGTTCTAAAGTAACAGCAGATCGAGCAAAGCAGTCTCTGAATGCCAGCCTTAGTGTATGCACTCCAGAAAGCACAAGGAGACATGACTAGCACTCTCTTGGAGGGTCTTGCCTGAGAAGTGTCATGAACTGAGCAATGAAGCTGAGGTGCAGATTTGCTGTGTGCCTGAGTACTTGAGTGGATTTCCGAGAGGAGAGAGGATATTAAGGTCTAACTATGTGCAGCTGTTTGAAGAGCTCCAGAAGGACCACTGCAGCCAAGAGATCATCACTCTCCAGCCATAACTCAGTATTTGTGAAGAAGTTGCCTTTCTTCAAGAAATCTTACTAAATCTGGGTCAAGTAACCCCACAGTTTGATCCTAATAACATACCAAGCATTTCTTATTTCCGGGGCTATCCATAGAATAAAGCAAGTAAATTTAAAACCAAGGAAAAACATTCACTCCAGAGTAGCCACTTATTGTTGTTTTTAAGCATCAGAAAGCACATATATGTTTGCCTTACATGGATTTATGGAGAAATATCTGTTAGAAGATGGGATGCTGAAGAAAAGTCTGCCAGGAGACTCTTCATCATCAGGATCTTTAGCTGTTATATGGGCAACAATAGTGCCTGGGCTTTGCTCCTCTGGAATCCTGTAGTTTCCTTGTTTTCTACAAGATAAAACAAAATTCAACACAGTGAACATCTGTGCTTTCAAGGGCAGCTGCTTGCAGACTTATCTGAGCATCCACTTGTATCAGGAGAGCCCTGGCCAAGCTGAGCTCAGAAATGGCAAATGCATTTCAGAGTAAATATCCCAGTCACTAGCTCTGCCAGCTGAGTTTGGTATGTGGTCATAAAGCATGATACAGCCATACACCTGACTGTCCTTCCCCCACAACTTTTTCTCTGTAAAAATACTTGTATTTTCACAAACTCATGGAAACTGAAGGTGGAAGGGGCTGTTAAGTTATGCATTCCACCTGTTAAGTTATGCATTCCAGCTGTTTGCCTTAATTTCCTCATTTTTCCAAGAGGAAAACAAAATAGATGCAGTAAAGAAATGAACCATATTCTGGAATGAATGCTGGAGGCTTGTATGCTATACTAAAAAGCCCTGTAGTAGGTGGAGGCAAGGAGGAGCAGCCTCATGGTTATCCAAGAGATGAACACGCTCCAACATTCTAACAACATCTTGCTGTCTGATTCATTTTTACATAAAGAAAAATGTTTTGTACCACAGCAGTCAAAAACTTCCTACAAATTAAGGGAGCTTTATAGCTCAGATGTAGTCTGGCACATAATTGTACATGATTACCTTATAGTCAGTGTGAGAAGATGCCCGCTCGCGTTGGTATGAAGGTATGCAATCGTGGCATTTGAGCCACATGCAAAATCAGGCATGGACAAGCACACAAGAACTGTGCAAGGAATTTCTGATGAATGCTTTGCACCACTGTAACATACATAAACAATTCCTACATGGAGGAGGGTGGTCCTCAAGGGTTCAAAAAGGCATAGGAAGCATATTTTAAGGATCAATTCTTTTCAGACTTCTTATGCCATCACTTAGCTAATTGGCTAGTCTGTAATGCCCAGTATAGCAAAGCATGAGCCCTTTGTTGCTCTCTGAACACCAACATAGTGACACATGCAGCAGAGAATCGCAGAAATGGAAGGTCTGCACTTAAAATTTCAGAAATGGTTAAGAAGAAGCAGTATCTTCAACTGTTTTGCCAGCTCATGTGGAAAGAGGCAAGCAAACAGGAGAGAAATCACATAGGGTTTTCAGAGTAAAAACATCTAACCTACAGAAGGAAGTAAAGGAGCAGTTTGTGAAGGCTGCATAAAGAATGTCTGCTGTTATTCTGTTTTGCTCTTGGCATTGGATCTCTTACTTCCTTGTTCTCCTGTCGATTCCAGAGCTGCTCAGAAACAGAAGAGCTCTATTAACATTGCAGACATAAAGACAAATAAATAGAAATGGCAAAATTTGGAGGAAATTGTCTAGAGCACAAGGTGCAAACAGAGGCACAGGAGAAAGATTGATCCTGCATGTACCACCACAGTATGTGGAGTAAGCTGTTAACTTTATTGGCTATTTCAAATGAGGTTCAAGTGAAAACAACAACAAATCCACGTCTGTTTCTAACATTTCACACTTCCATTTATTCAGATTATCCAATCCTTTACCTAGCAAGATCCTTGGCCTTAGCCCAGGAGCTATGCATCGCTCTGGTTCTACAAAATATTTGGATGATTGTTCCAAACAATTGTCTGGAAGCATCATGGCATGTCCCAGGTGCTACCATGTATCCTGTTTTACATAAATGACATCATAAACATTCTCAGCAGGGACCTTCTAATGCTGCAGGATCAGGAGACATAGTGTCTTGTATCCAATCAACATCTCATGCAAGTGAAAAATGAACCAACAACACAAACAGAACTGTGATAATTCCCAAGCTTCTGCTTCAGCAAGTAATTCACTGTGTCTTCCACTGCAACAGAGCCTGCTGGTGACACATATTCTTTCCCATTTCTCCAAAGTTTCAGCAATATTCCTGATTCCATTAGGCTTCAAAACAGTTTTTTTTTAACTTGTCTGACACAATTTCCTGCTTATGTTTCTAAGATCATTGGGGGGTTGTTTAGAAGTGTGTCTGGAACACAGATCAAAAGCGAGCCCTTCTCTTGTCTGACAGTTCAGCATCGGTATGGTGAAATGCACATCTGCATGATGCATTCTGTGTGATCGTATTCACACAAGTTTCATCGGCTTATTTGAACATATCCAAAGGTCTTTGCACAGCTTTAACTTCTCTAAAGACTAACAAACACAACAAGCTTGTCTGGCTGTTCTCCAGGATGAAGGCAGAGACTTGAAACTCTTACGAATATAAAAATAAACAATAGCGGGAAATTAGGGTAAAGCTGTGAAGTAAAACTACAGGAACCATTAAAAAAAAAAAGGCAGAAGTATTTTCTCATTATATTTATTTGCCCTCACGTTATGCCCTCACATCAGTGCCTGTAGCAGTTTGGGCTGGGTGCCCTCTGCTGTGTTTCATACATGGGTTACTTCCTGTGTCCAAAAGTACAGCCCAGTGGGTGGACACAGGAAATCAGATATTTCATACCACCACTCCCCGTGCCACTATAAAATCTCAGTGGGGGTCCTGGCACTTCCTCTTTCTTTCCTCACCACCACCCAGTAATTTGGGGGAGATGTCTCCTGGCCTTGGGCCTGGCTAGGCTGAAGGCCGGGGGGATGGGCAGTCTCAGATCTGGCCAGCTGAGACTAGCCTAGCAGTGGAGTGGGAGTTGGGGGGGAAAGAAGGAGCCCTGGGGGTCTTGGGTGTACCCTCAGGTGGGGATGGATATTTCTGGGTCTGCTTTGGGATTTCTTTAGTCACTGTGCTTCTGGCTCTCTGTAAACATTCACCACTTTCCCTTTAAACTTTCCATCACTTTTGCAATCCGTTTGTCTGAGTCGTTATTTTTGCCTGTGGTGGGGAGGGGGTCTGCCTCAACCCATCACGGTGCCAAAGCAGTAAATCTGAGAAAAAGACTACGTTTTTAATACAAGGGAAGATTTTACTCACGTGGTAAAATAAGGTCTTTCATCATTGATATTAATTATCTTTACTTGCAGTGTTCTAGTCGAGGTGAGTCCGCCTGGATCTGTTACTGTTATATTGAAAAAGTAACTGTCGAATAAGAACACAAAGTAAGAATAGCTCCGTGGCTTGCAGGAGAACATTTCTCTGCCCACCATAAGCTAACAGACAACACGAATAAAAATACATTCTCACCAATGTGACCCATTCTCATAATCAAATTCTTCTGTAGAAAAAATGGCTCCACTTTCCGTGACCAAGAACGGCACCTCTGCAGGCAGCAACGAATACTGAAACGAAGAGAGCAAGGAATTACACTTTGGAGCTTTAAACATTCCTCCACTCGTTCCTTGTCTTGTTATAGTACAGCATTTGCCTCAAACACATGGGGAGTGCAGTTGCCAGCACAAGCACGCATCATCCAAGTGGAAGGGGTTAAGCCATATGCACTTTTCTTGCCAGTGGCAGTCACAGATACTGAACTACACTAACGCCCATACTAATATGCCTTAGATTGGGAGAATGGGATCTCAAAATGCAACTTATGCCCAAAACCACTGTGGCTGGGTTGTCTTAGTTTCTTACTGAAAATGCTCCTTCTTTTCCTGACTTTTCCTGTATTCCTTATAAGGAAGGTAGTTCTTAAAAGATGCTGCCAATTGGAACTGCATGCATCTCCTGAGAGGAACGTGGTAGGCCAGAATTACAAGCCTCATTTGAACTCTCTCCTGCAGAGAGATCAAGTGGAAAAAGAAATTTGGTGCTAGACTTTTATCCTTAGGTTTTACCCCAACGATGTTTGATTAGTTTCTATTTGTCTCAGAAGCGAGCTGTTTCCAACAGCATAGAACAGCATGCATCTCCCCACAGGAAAGTGGTAGGCCAGAATTTTAAGCCTCATTTTTACTCTGTCCAGAAGAGACATCAAATGCAAAAAGAAATCTGGTGCTAGGCTGTTCCCTTTAGGTTTTTCCTTGGCACTGTTTTGATTAGCTTCTATTAATCTCAGAAGTAAGTGGTTTCCAAAGCACAGAACTGCATGCATCTCCTGAGAGGAAAGTGGTAGGCCAGAATTCCAAGCCCCATTTAAACTTCCTTCTGCAGAGACATGAATTGGAAATAGAAAACTGGTGGTGGGCTTTTCCCATTAGGTATTTCCTAGGCACTGTTTTGATTAGTTTCCATTGGTCTCAGAAGCAAGCTGTTTCCAACTGCATAGAACTGCATGCATCTCCTGACTTTTCCTGTATTCCTTATAAGGAAGGTAGTTGTTGAAAGATGCTGCCAATTAGCTGTTCAGATACCTTAGATTATATCCTCTCTGTTGTGGTTTGGTTTTGGGGTTGAGTTATTTTATGTGTGGGTTTTTTTGTTGTTTGTTGTTTTATTGTTTTTTTCTTTAGTAGAACTTACTTTGAGTTTAGCATTTTCAGGGTCAGCTGCATCAGTTTGGTAAATGCATCCTGGAGGGGTTCCTTCCAAGACATAGACAGTGACAGCTGCATGGATAGAAGTATACTTATTGTTAACTGGGTGGGAAACATCAAACATACAGGTGTCATCCACACATGTTACTGCCTGTTTCTTTTCACAGGTAAAATTCTAAAATCATCACAATGACCACAAAGATAAAAAAGAACCAGCTGCTACAGGCAGTCATCACTGAGAGTAGCCATACAATTTGTGCCTTCAGGAGAAAGAATGATTTCTAAATATAGCTTGTTCTGAGCTCCTCGTGAAGGATGAAGTAAAGTGATGATTTGGGCTACAGCTGTGTCAGTCTTTGCTGTGCAGATGGAGTGAACGTAGCTCTGTTATGTTGTCATCATCACTCCTCCCTCTCCCCTGCCAGGAGAGCTCAAAGCCTCTGTTTTTCCTTTATATATATAAGTTGAACAACTTGTTGAAGGTTTGCCTTATTAAGGCTGTACTGAAGTACAAGTTGTACTGCTTTACATGCCAGGAATTCTCACAGCCAGCTTGTCCCATACTGACCCACTCTCAACTGGCTTATCTTTCCTTGGCTAGAGGTATTAACAAAACAACGGATCTTTAGACATTATTTGCTTTATGCCCTTTTGTATCTGCTGGACCTGCTGTTTCCAGACCATTAATTTGCACCGTGAGCCCAGCTGACTGCTGCTGCTCTTTAGAGCAGTGGGAATCCCAGACTAGTGTAACGAGTTGTTCCCAGAGGACAAGAACATGAAGTTTTATGAGAGAGAGAGAGAGAGAGAGAGAGAGAGAGAGAGAGATATGCTTTTTCATACTTGGCTAATGCGCAATTACTGCATAATTGTAGCTGGTACTGTTAACTAAAGCTGCACAGTTAGACAGATCAGACATTTGTGTTCACCCTAGCTGACAGTTTAGACGGGGCACTTATTTCTAATGAGCTCCCACACAGAGTGTGTTTCATGCTCTGCTGATCCCCTGAAGTGTCACATGTAATTATTATTAGATTCCTGCAGCACCCATGATATTCTAGACAGCAGTTACATGCAGAAGATGACACAGCCTCTTCCCTGGAGGAAGATAATTTGCTTTACAAACTATGCATTTTATGGAAGCAGAAATACTTAAGATACATTTGTGAAGCTGGTTGATTTTGAGCAGGCCTGGTTTGAACCTGTCAGAGTTGACAAGCCCTGCCCTCTGCAGCAGGCAGAAGTCAAAGCTGCAGTCATGTTGTTCTGCTTGACCACCTCAACACCTGTGGGTCACAAAGCAGTGCAGGGGCTTCAGCAGCCAGCTCCAAAAACCTACCATAAACAGATCATAGTTTGATGTTTTCAGATTAAAACAGACAAACAAACAAAACCCCACAAACAAAAACAAAAACAAAAGACCCACAAAACCCAAGCAACTAAATACTGTATTACTGAATATTTTTCTGTACAGTGCTGTCTGGACTTCAAACAGGATCTCAGTATCTCACAAAATAATAAGTGCACATTTTTTACTCACTGCCTGAAGAGATTTGTCTCTGTCTGAAGACACATTGTGATTAAGAGGTTATTAAATTTCTGAACATGAAATATGAATTATGAAAATATTATTTTTATTAACCATCAAAATTATTAATAACCAATGAATCACTAATTTACATGCATGTTCTAGTGCACGTTCGTGAAATACATTCCATAAGTGCCTTAGTATTGTAATTAGAATTCAATTGAACTATCTACAGAATTACTTCTATATTTATATAACGAAGGGTGCAGTTCCACCGCTTGGCCACGAGATGGCGACCCGACGGAGTGCGGGCGGCTTCTAGCTATATGCAGCGCTATTACAGTATCGCCAAGGCTGGAAGAGACCTCAAAGATCATCGAGTCCAACCTGAATGTTTCTACGCGTCAGAGATTACTCTGCTAGATGCAGATACTTTGAACTGAGAGTTAGTGGATGGAAAGCACGTGGAAGATACTTTGTAGCTGTTGACTGTGGCAAGGTTGGGTTCCGGCAGAATACTGTCATGGGACTGGTTCCTATCTTTGTCATTCAGGTGCTTCAGAATGGTTAAATCATTTCTGGTCAAAGCCTCAAGAAAAATAAAAGGGTATTTCCAGAGAAATGCACTTGTGTAAAATAAGGCTCTGATTAAAAATAATGTGTTTTTCTCCTCCCATGTTTTCCCTAGGGAGAAATGTTAACTATTTTGCTACCACTGTACACAGCTATAGGGTTGGGGTTTTTTTTCACTCCACCATGAACTTACTTTGAGTTGCCATATTTCCTCGAAACACAGGATCTTCATTTTCATCTGTTACTTGGACAGTCAGTATGCTAAGGTCAGTTGTCCCATTTCTATCTTCAACGAAAATCTGTAAATCAAAGGTCTTTGGCATAGTTTCATAATCTAGGATAGGGTTTCCTGTGGTAACAACCTGAAAAGGAAAAAAGAAATTATATATATATATATATATATACACATATATATACACATATTTATATATATGCACATACATATATATGTACATACATATGTATATGTATATGTGTGTATATATATAACTAGCACATGAAGCAAGAGATGCAAATTATATTCTGTATGAGTGAATACAAGTAGAGTGAGCATTTTAGACGATCTTCTACTGGCTGGAGTATTCTTGGCAGACATGTGAGGAAAAACTCAGTAGAAAGACCACAATGTTGTGGCTTCCTGGAGTAACTCAAGGGCTTCTTGTGTGAGGGACAGTTTGAGAAGACAAAAGCCTGGAAGGAACTTTCCTGCCTCACAGGCAACCCTATGCCTTCAAAGTCAGGACTATGCCTTGCAGCTACTTATCTCTGTGAAGGTTTCAGTCTTCCACACCAAGCTCAAGGACCAGTTGAGGTATGAGGAGACTGAAAACTGGGAGAACACCTTGCAACACAGAAGGGCATCTTCATTATTGCTGCGAGTCAGGAGCACGAGAGGGAGGAGCTCTCACTTGGAGAGTGAGGGCAGAAGATTACAGCGGAGAAGGCTGCAGTCCTTTCCTTGTATAAGTCGTGTCAGAGAGAAGTCTTGTGGGAAACACAGCAAGAAGGCACTTGGATGAGCACACCATATGAGAAGGGGACCAGAATCATTTGGTGAAAATGTCAAACTAATTAAAAAATTTGCATAGGTGGTGAGTTTTGCAGGACTCAGCTTGCTTTATTTTGGAAGTGACTCAAAATCCTTCTAATTCTAGATGAGAGTGTCCAAACAGGAGCTGCACATGGGTTAACTAAGGCACTTTAAATTCACACTTTCTTCACATAAATTAAGATGAAAAACCATTGGGGAGGGGAAGGAAGAAATTTCTGTACATCCTTCTTCACCTCTTAGTTTGCAACAATCACATCTTTCCTTTTACAGAATAAATACAATGATTGTGACAGCTGGTTTTTGCATAGATGCAATTAAAACTTATCATTGCTTCTGCTATTCATTTGTAATTATCTATTACTGTCCAAATACTACCTGAGTCTGTATTTGTAACTCTTTTCTTGGTTTAAGTGCTGGGTGCTGGTGGACGAGAAGCTCAACATGAGCTCTCAATGTGCACTTGCAGCCCGGAAAGCCAATCAGAGCCTGGGCTGCATCAGGAGAAGTGTGGCCAGCAGGTCAAGGGAGGGGATTCTCCCCCTCTACTCAGCTCTGGTGAGACCCCACCTGGAGTACTGCGTCCAGTTCTGGAGCCCCTATTACAAGAGGGATCTGGAGGTGCTGGAGCATGTCCAGAGAAGGGCCACGAGGAGGATCAGAGGGCTGGAGCACCTCTCCTATGAGGACAGACTGAGGGAGTTGGGGCTGTTCAGTCTGGAGAAGAGAAGGCTCCGAGGTGACCTCATTGTGGCCTTCCAGGATCTGAAGGGGGCCTACAAGAAGGCTGGGGAGGGACTTCTCAGGCTATCAGGGAGTGATAGGACTAGGGGGAATGGGATGAAGCTGGAGGTGGGGAGATTCAGGCTGGACATGAGGAGGAAGTTCTTCACTGTGAGGGTGGTGAAGGCCTGGAATGGGTTGTCCAGGGAGGTGGTTGAGGCCCCGTCCCTTGAGGTGTTTAAGAGCAGGCTGGATGAGGCTCTGTCCAGCCTGAACTAGGGTAGAGTGTCCCTGCCCATGGCAGGGGGGTTGGAACTAGATGATCCTTGTGGTCCCTTCCAACCCTAACTGAAACTATGATACTATGAAGATAAGATACTGTGCACTGTCAGCTTACATGACTGAACCTCAGATGAAATGTAAAACTCACCGTGTATTCCAGACCCCCATTTGGTTTAATATCGAAAGCCTCTGTAAGTGGATTTGAATTTACTATGGTAGGAATTATTGCAACACCTTCAGAAGACAACGGAGAAACAGATACATTAAAGGTGTAAACAGTAATACCAGCTGCTGCGTTTTCTTGAACAGTGCTTGTTGCAGGCAAGCCCTCAAGCATCTGAGTTCTTTTTCCTGCAAGATGAAAACAAATGTAAAATTAATTTTGAGACTCTTAGGCTAGTGGCAACACACAGCTATAGCCAAGAGCACAATTAATGGACACAAAGTGGGATGATTCTCTTTTTGCTTGTGAATGGTGACATCATCTTGAGTACTGTGTCCAGTTCTGGGCCCCTCAGGTTAAGAAGGACATTGAGACACTTGAAGGTGTCCAGAGAAGGGCAACAAGGCTGGGGAGAGGCCTTGAGCACAGCCCTGTGAGGAGAGGCTGAGGGAGCTGGGGTTGTTTAGCCTGGAGAAGAGGAGGCTCAGGGGAGACCTCATTGCTCTCTACAACTCCCTGAAGGGAGGCTGTAGCCAGGAGGGGGTTGGTCTCTTCTCTCAAGCAACCAGCACCAGAACAAGAGGACACAGTCTCAAGGTGCACCAGGGGAAGTTTAGGCTGAAGGTGAGGAGAAAGTTCTTCACCGAGAGAGTCATTCGCCATTGGAATGAGCTGCCCAGGGAGGTGGTGGAGTCACCATCCCTGGAGGTGTTCAAGAGGGGATTGGAGGTGGCACTTGGTACCATGGTCTAGTCATGAGGTCTGTGGTGACAGGTTGGCCTTGATGATCTTTGAGGTCTCTTCCAACCTTGGTGATACTGTGATACTGTGACAAATTACCATTGGATGCAAAAGGAAAATAATGATAAGGTCTATATAATTTGTTGGATTGCTAATGGAGATATAAAAAAGAGGCATGTGGTAGTAAAACCAGGGCTAATGGGGGAAAAATAAAAACAACAAACCTTTTCTGTAATTCAGTACTATAATGTTGTCATCTAGAGTGGTGATTGTTATTTGGCCTTCACACAGGATGTTAGGGGTTGGAAGGGACCTCTGGAGATCATTGATTCCAAGCCCTCTGCCAGAACAGGACCATAGAATCCAGTGCAGGTTGCACAGAAATGCATCCAGATGGGTCTTGAAAGTCTCCAGAGAAGGAGACTCCACAACCTCTCTGGGCAGCCTGCTCCAGTGCTCTGTGACTCTCACAGTGAAGAAGTTCCTCCTTGTGTTGAGGTGGAACCTCCTGCGCTGTAGTTTCTATCCATTGCCCCTTGTCCTATCACAGGGTGCAACTGATCAGAGGCTGTCCCCTCCCTCTTGACCCCCAGCCCTCAGATATTTATAAACATTTATTAAATCCTCTCTCAGTCTTCACTTCTCCTGACTAAAAAGCTCCAGGTCTCTCAGCCTCTCCCTTAATCATCCTTGTAGCACTCTGTTGGTCTCTCTCGAGTAGATCCCTGTCCTTTTTAAATCACTGTCAGTTCTGAAGGCATCCTGCTTGCTCTAATGAAACAGGCGAAATGGGACTGCAGTGCCACAGAGAAAGGCTATTTTGATCCCTTGTCTTCACAGAAGCTGGTGTGATGTATTTGATTACCCTGTTTCAGAGCAGAGTGGAAGAAGCCCACAAGAAGAAGCAGCTGCTGCCTGAGCATTTCTAATGATGGAGTGGTGTGCACAGGTGTTGGATACTGGAAAGGAATATAGGCAGCACAAAGATCTTTGGAAAAAATAATCAAAACAACAGACCCTGTCACCTAACTTCTACTTGTGTTTGCTACAAATATGCCTTTATACAGAAGCAAAGAAAATGAGCAAGTTTCTATTACTTCATTGCACCATCCCTGCGCTGCCACCTCTCGGCACTAATCACATTAAAAAAAAAGGCAAGCAACTTTGTATCACACAGACCTGGACATGGACCTGGAAGCAACCTTTTTTGTGAATTACATCATCTGCAGCACCCTTTCTGTCTTAGTCTCTCTAGGATACCCATGTGCACTCCTGAGTAGTGTGAGTTGGCAACAGCTTTGGGGATTGTCCCCTCTGCTTTCAGCACAGAAGAGCTTCTCAGAGGAGAAGCAGGCCCAGAAAGCATTTAGAAGGAGAACAGACAGCTGTGCCATCCAAAAGCTTGGCATGAGCTCCTTCCATCTCAGTCATATCTCTAGACTTGCCCTTCTAAAAATCTCTGCCATTTAGCTTCTGGTTTGCATTGTACTTTATCTCATGAAGAGTGTCTAGAAACCATAAATCAGGACAACTTTTAAGGCATGTCCTGAAACAACATTTTAGTAACCTCTCATCCCTAAACTGCCAAGGTACAGGAGTCTGTAGCAGGGCTGACTGCTGCTGGCTGTGCTCAGAAATATGTCCTGCTTAGTGTGTGTCAAGAGGGAGGCAAACACTGCTCTGTCAAGAGGCTGGACAGGATGTCCATACACTACCAATTACTGCAGACCCATAAAGTCTTAACTATTGCTGAGTGGATAAAAGGTAAAAAACCTGCTGAAGTAACTAGTTTGAGGGTGCTAGGGCATGGTTCCACTTGGATGCTCAGGAAACTAAAATCTGCTCCTTTGCAATGCCTCTGCAGTGTAGGAGATCCCTTTGCCACTTCTCGTGTCTGGGGAAGGATGGCTGACATCATCCAGCACAGAGGTGCTCTGCCTTTCTGCATCCCACCCCAGGAGGTGATTTTCCTTACAGAGTTTTCTGGAGCACTTCTTAGAGCAGCATGACTCCATCAGACATCTCCAGATCTTTTTATAGTATGCCAAAACTCACTGAATTTAGGGAGAAGGAGGGAGCACAGGGAGTGTTGTTCATGTAACAAGCCATACTGTGTACTAGGAGAGTGTGTCTCTGGGATGACCTCTTCTGAGCAGAGTAGGCAGAGCTGAAGCACTGCCCCATAGCTTTTCCACAGCTTCACAGAGCAAAACTCACTCACAACTCAAAGCAACTGCTCTGAGAGGGTATTCTGGAGATAACATTTTGATAAGTGAAGCTGATTTTTTAATATAATCTTTGCACAGTACCTGATACATCTTTCCCCTTTAACAAGCTACAGTTCATTAATGGAAACCATTCTTAAAGTCAGTTAAGTCATTCATAACATTTAGTATAGGTAGAAAAAGAGTGGATGTTTTTATATTATCTCTAAATGTTGCATTGGTTGTTTATTTAGTATTCATCTTTCTAAATAACAGGCTCTTTCTCTTTGTTTTTGACTGAATTTTTTGGTATTATTCTTCTTCTTCCAAATGATTTTACAAAAGCCTTCCTTCTATATCCACAAGTGCTTGATTACCTGCTTAGTTTGTAGAATGGCTGAAGCAATTTAATGCATGTTTTAACCAAATCACCAACTCTAAACTTTCATAGTTTCATAGTTTCAGTCAGGGTTGGAAGGGACCACAAGGATCAGCTAGTTCCAACCCCCCTGCCATGGCCAGGAATACCCCACACTAGATCAGGCTGGCCAGAGCCTCATCCAGCCTGCTCTTAAACACTTCCAGGGACGGGGCCTCAACCACCTCCCTGGATAACCCATGCCAGGGCTTCACCACTCTCATGGTGAACTTTGACAAATGCTGAGTTCAAAACAAAACACTCATGAGACTGACTTTGAGAACTATGTGTGTATTTCAGTCTTATTTACCTGTGATTTGATAATCTTTACAATGTACTTGCATCACACCTTCAAACTTTTCCCTCTCGATATCAATGTGGGTCAGAAAAATACTTCAAGGAAGCTTGAGATTCACATGCAGTGTTCGGATGAGAGTTTTGGAGACATAGGGAAAATCAGGTAACTGAGGGTTGGCAGGTCTTTCAGTTCTTTCAGAACAAAAAGTCACCATACCCAACCATGTAGCAACACTAAATGCTCCCAGAGACAGAGGGGTTTGCAGTTTGACGATCTGCTTTAATTTACTAACACACATAGATAGTTATACAGTCAAATGTCCCGTGTTTTTACATTGGGCAAAGGTCACCTGACTAATATTCCTCACAAGTGTTTTCCTGCCTGGTTGCTTGTTTTACTTCATCAAAGAAAAATGCTATCAATATTGAAAAACAGACCACTGGAGTATGAATACAAGATATTGCTACTTGGAGAGCTGACCTCCTTTCCCAACACTGTCACACCAAGCAGAGGCTATTGATCACAGTATCATAGTATCACCAAGGATGGAAGAGACCTCAAAGATCATCAAGTTCAACCTTTCACCACAGACCTCATGACTAGACCATGGCACCAAGTGCCTCGTCCAGGAAAGTGCCTTAGCAAGAAGTTATACACTCTTCATTATACTGCTGTAATGACAGAGCCTGTACCTCACCCACCTGCAGTGTATCTGCAAGGTTTTGGGGTTTTGGGGTTGTTTTTTGTTTTGTTTTGTTTTTCATGAATTCCACAGTAATCCTATGTAAATCAGTGATCCATGGACTTCTATTTCAGTTGGAAAATAATTGTTACTTGATTTTTTTCCCATCCATGTCTGATCCCTAAATATGAAGCTCCCAACAGAAAGTACAACAGCCAACAGTGTTCTAAAGTTAGCAGTATAATGAAATCATGTTCTTACCAGATACTACTCCTAGCAAAGTGAGGAGAACCACGCTCTTCATCTTTAAGACACAATTCTTCATGGTCCCAGGATGCAAACCGAAGAAAGATTACGGAATGGCTCCACCTAATTTCTTTGTTATGTGTAGAGTGAGAAACAAAACAAAGAACCTGAGTTTCTAAGGGAGTTTCTAAACACTGTCAACTTGATAGTTTGTCAGCTCTGTCAGCTCCATGTTGACACTGCATCCACAGACCTAGGCAACACTTGAGGAAACAATCATCAACAGTTCCTTCACAGCAATTATCTTATCTATGAAAATAATCTGCTGTGCTCTAAATATGGAAATATCATGTTGGTTTCATCTCTCTGGCAAATGAGGCGCTCTCTTCACACACCAGAATAAAATAGCCATGCTTTATTAAATTAAAACAAGAACCTGGCTATCAGAGAGTTAGTTAGACCACACACACTGCATACATGGAGGTGAGATTGCAGCAGATGTATACAGCAAAGTTAGCTTTGCTGTGTGTTTCAGGAGCAGAAAGGACAACTACACAAAATGCACTAGCTCCCTTAGATCAGGCACTTAGGTTAAAGGGGACCTCTGGAGGTCATCTCAAAGGTCTTTTCCAACCTGGTTAATTCTATTCTATTCTATTCTATTCTATTCTATTCTATTCTATTCTATTCTATTCTATTCTATTCTATTCTCTAGTCAAAACACTGCTCAAAGCAAGAGAACATTGCTCAGTGATTTGTCTAGGTCATTCTCAAGGACCTCCAAGCAAACTTAACAAGTCTGCCAAGAAAGAGAACTCAGAGATTCAGCTTTTACACAGCTTTGGCTTGTGAGCTAAGCTCACATATGTAGATGAGTCTGCAAGACACTATGACTGACAGTAGGTCAGAAAGTTCTGTCCTGTGCTCCAGCATTTTGTTTAGCATGAACATGTTAACGGAAAATGCTGAACACCAGCGAGCTTAATGCTGGGGTGGGCATGCAGCGTATGTCTTGGTCCAGAGAGGGAAAGAGATTCAGTTCTTTTGAGTGTTCCCATGTTATGAAATTAGGGGCACAAACAAGGCCAAAATATCAACAGTGAGGCTATTTATTAACAGAATAACAAAAGGAGGAAGAGAGAGAGAGGGGAGAAACAAAAACAGGGAGAAGAGGGAGAGAGCAGGAAAGGGATTATCAGAGGTGGAGAGAGGGTTTTCAGAGTCCAGGATCTGCTGTGTTGCCCTGTGATATTTCCAGCGTGTGGTGTCATCTTCTTTCTTCTGCCTTGCCAGTATTGCTCAAGTCTTTTTATGCAGTTTTTTAGTCCTTAGGTATGTGTCCAGGTATTGTCCCCCAGGAAATATTCCTGTGTATTCCTTGTGTTTGGACAGGGGTCTGGAGGAAGTTGAATTTTTCCATTTCCATTTCCAGACTATTTCTGCTCAGCCTACTCACAGGAAAAGAGACATTTTGCTCGGCCTAAGGAGGATTTTCACACACCTGATCCAACCTCAATTCCAGAGCACTATTTTTATTTAGTTAGTTAAATTAACCTAGTCAAGTCTTATTTCCACCTCCACTCTCTTTAAACAGTACATCTTTATCCACTGCCTTGGTATCCTTTCCTGAAATGTTAAAACACTACCTTAGCATTCTACACACACACACAAACAGACAACAAAAACAACAAAAACCCCACAGCCTTATGCAATATTGCTAAAAGCTTCCCCTGTACCATTTGTGAGTGACATGTTATGAGTTAGTAACCCAACCCATGTGATTATGTTAAAAATCTAGACAGGTATCCTGGCTATCTATTATCTAGCACTGATTTGTAGACATAGAAACCCATCACCTCCTTGATAATTAAATTGTGTTGTCTGTTAATAGGATGTGATTCTATCACTCCAAGAGCTTTTTTAGGGGATTCAGATTTAAGAACAGCCTAAAATCCAGGTGTGTCCAAGCAGGAGTCTGAAAACATTCTTTTCGTCAGTGCTGAAATCAAGTTCTCCTGTTGCTCCAGAAGTTGTACGCCTGAAATCTGAAAGGATTTCCCAGAGAAGAAGGAATCCTGACAGTTTGTTCTGCTACAGAGAATTTCAGCACTTCTTTTAGAAGGACTGGGCATACATAAGGCCTTAAGGTAAGGGTGATTGTTCTGATCCTTCCCCATTCTCCCTGCTCCATTGTGACAAATGTGGACTGAGGCAGAGAGATGATTACAAGGACCTAAGTTTAAAAAAGTTAAGGGCGTACTTGAATCCTCCCTACAAGAGGAAAAGTGAGTCCTCTAAGGCCATGCAGAAAGTCCAGAAAAGCCAAAGTTCTTGGTCTCTCTCCCAATCTCAGTCATGAAAACTGTAAGGCATTCATTGTGTCTGTAAAAAGCACATTGTTGCAAAATGGTTTGTTTCTTTAGGAAGTTCTTGTGCTACTTAAAAGCATTACATTTTGTTCTGTGTGAATATAACATAGAACAGAATAGATTAGAATAAACCAGGTTGGAAGAGACTTTCAAGATCATTGTGTCCAACCTATCATCCAACACCACCTAATCAACTAAACCATGCAACCAAGCACCCCATCAAGTCTCCTCCTAAACACCTCCAGTGACGGCGACTCCACCACCTCCCCGGGCAGCCTATTCCAATGGGCAATCACTCTCTATGTGCAAAACTTCCTCCTAACCTCCAGCCTAAACCTGCCCTGGTGCAGTCTGAGACTGTGTCCTCTTGTTCTGGTGCTGGCTGCCTGGGAGAAGAGACCAACCTCTGCCTGGCTACAACCTCCCTTCAGGGAGTTGTAGAGAGCCATAAAGTCACCCCCTGAGTCTCCTCTTCTCCAGGCTAAGCAACCCCAGCTCCCTCAATCTCTCCTCATAGGGCTTGTCTTCCAAACCCCTCACCAACTTCGTTGCCCTTCTCTGGACACGCTCCAGGAAGTCAACATCTTTCCTAAACTGAGGGGCCCAGAACTGGACACAGGACTCAAGGTGCACCCTAACCAGTGCAGTGTACAGGGGCAGAATGACCTCCCTGCTCCTGCTGGCCACACTATTCCTGATACAGGCCAGGATGCCATTGGCCTTCTTGGCTGCCTGGGCACACTGCAGGCTCATGTTCAGCCTACCATCAACCAGCACCCCCAAGTCCCTCTCTGCCTGGCCGCTCTCCAGCCACTCTGACCCCAGCCTGTAGCACTGCCTGGGGTTGTTGTGGCCAATGTGCAGAACCCAGCACTTGGATGTGTTCAATCTCATGCCGTTGGAAAGTCAGTGATATGAAAGTCAATGAAACACCAGCTTCAGAAATCATTCACTTAAGCAAAAGTAGACAGTGTCAACAACTGCATTGTGTTTTGTGGTTCAAGATCAAAAACATACGGTGGTGTAGAACATTCAACACTTGTGAGAAATTGTTACCTGTCCATTTCAGTCACGTATGTTTCTTGAATTTTAATAATGTGGTTTATCTTTCAATATAAGTTCTAGTACAAGTAAAGATTCAGTGAGATACGTGTTGAGGCCAATTAAATCTTCTGTTGAATCAGGGTATGAACACATGTGGCAATACTTTGTACCTCATGATGCAGTATTTGTCCGCTATTGTAATTGCTTGGCCACCTGAGCTGATGGGTAAACAAGGATGTGAAACACCAAATGATGCAAACGCAACAAGAAAGAATGCTCTGGGGAAATACAGGTACAGAAACGGAGGTTTCTATGTACACAGTGTGATGCACTTCCCTTAGTCAAGTATTTTAGTATCTCAACAACAACTACTTAAAGATGCCTTTCCACCATGAAACATTCTGTCTCTTACATACTTTGTCATAAAAAAGAGATTTCATTATGTTTTGCAAAAGCAACTTTGCATTTTAGCACAAATGAAATCTTTTCTTTTGGCTTTGAGAAAAAAAACCAAACCAACCCACCAACAAAACCAACCAGACAAAACAAAACCAAAACACCCACAACAACAAAAGTGTATGCAATTCACAGAAGGGAAAACAAAACAGACAAACCCCCCACAAGCAAACAGAAAACCCAACAACCCAAAACCCAAAAAAACCACCCCATGGATGGGTACAGGGTACATGGAAGGGTGCAGGAAGGATGTACGCTTTAGCAGCTAGAACGAACCATCATAGTTCTACCAACACTTGAGCTCGCTGAGCCTTCACCCCAAGACATGCAGCTTTTTGATGCCAAAACATAAATTAACAAGTTTTTTTCCCAAGCTAAGAGGCAGCAGTGAGATGACTTGCCCCTCCTTCAGATTCCAGAGATGGACACCCTAAAATCTTCTCACACCCAGCAGTTGAGTTGGATGGCCAGCCTTAATGCAAGGAAAGGTGAGGTCGGTGCATGTCTAACAACAGCACTGATTTCAATTCATGCCAATGGCAGGCAGTGGATTTTAGCCATTTTACTTTTGCAAACCTCTGAGACTGTTTTCTTGCATAAACCACCCTTCAGAGCTCAAGCATTATTTTTTTAATTTTTCTTTTTTTTTGACAAAACCAGGCTAAGATGCATAAGGGATCTAGGCAAGGCAGTGCCTGTGGAACCGCAGCCCAAGCTACTCTCTTCTTTTGTGTCCAGTGGATGTGGACTAATGCTGGTCCAGGTTGCAGATGAGACTATAAATGGATTTTACAGACACTTAAACCTGTTGTGTGGTTGCTGGTTTGTGATTACAGGAATTTAGCCTTTTCTTTTTCTGTGAGCACTCTTTTTCTAAACAAAATTTGGGATATAACAACTATGACTAGTACAGGAATTGTAATGTATGCATTACATTTTATATATCCCTTCTTAACTAAACATTTCTAAACATTTCTGAGCTGAGCTCACTACATTTGACTCCAGCTTTCAAATCACTCAGAGTGTTGTTTGGTTATTTCTATACAATACATGGCAATACAATACAATACAATAGAATAAACCAGGTTGGAAGAGACCTTCAAGATCATCGTGTCCAACCTATCAACCAATCCAACCCACCTAAACAACTAAACCATGGCACCAAGCACCCCATCAAGTCTCCTCCTGAACACCTCCAATAAAGGTGACTCCACCACCTCCACGGGTAGCCGATTCCAATGGGCAATCACTCTCTCGGTATAGAACTTCTTCCTAACATTCAGCCTAAACCTGCCCTGGCGCAGCCTGAGACTGTGTCCTCTTGTTCTGGTACTGGCTGCCTGGGAGAAGAGACCAACCTCTGCCTGGCTACAACCTCCCTTCAGGTAGTTCTAGAGAGCAATAACGTCACCCCTGAGTCTCCTCTTCTCCAGGCTAAGCAACCCCAGCTCCCTCAGTCTCTCCTCATAGGGCTTCTGTTCCAAACCCCTCACCAACTTTGTTGCCCTTCTCTGGACACACTCCAGCAAGTCAACATCCTTCCTAAACTGAGGGGCCCAGAACTGGACACAGGACTCAAGGGGTGGCCTAACCAGTGCAGTGTACAGGGGCAGAATGACCTCCCTGCTCCTGCTGGCCACACTGTTCCCGATGCAGGCCAGGATGCCATTGGCCTTCTTGGCTGCCTGGGCACACTGCAGGCTCATGTTCAGCCTCCCATCAACCAGTACCCCCAGGTCCCTTTCTGCCTGGCTGCTCTCCAGCCACTCTGACCCCAGCCTGTAGCACTGCATGGGGCTGCTGTGGCCAATGTGCAGAACCCGGCACTTGGATGTGTTCAATCTCATGCCGTTGGATTCTGCCCATCTGTCCAGCCTGCATATGCGCTCATTTATGGATGTGGGCTCTTTGATACTGTCTTCTGTATATGACTTGTGCTGCTCTAACAAAGGCCTTTGAGTATTAGTTTAGATGGTGGTACCACCATCTCAAAGAGATAAGTTTATCATCATCATCCATTCATTCTGCTGGCATCTGAAAGGACCAGATAACACACAGCTCACCCTAGCCAGGGAGAAAACAAGGATATCTGCATTCCACCTTTTCCTTCTCTAAAAGTTGGTTGTGTTTTTTGTGGGATTGGATGTGTGGAATCATGAGGAAAATACTCTTCATCCCTGAAACAGCAAACCTTCTGCTCTTCAATGTGTCAATTCTAACATCATCTAACTTTGAAAGTAAAGAAAAGCTTAATCTAGATAAAGAATTAAGCAGTAGAGCATTTCCACAAATCCCTGTTTACAACAGGTTCAAGGTGGGCAGTTATCTTCATGTCATTTGATAAAACCTTGCTGAGTGATACACATAAACTCAATACTTCCTAAATCACTGGAACAATTAATAAAGCAGATAATTTGTAAGCACCCAGAGAAAAATAGTTGGCAACATGGGCTCATCAAGACCAAATCATGCTGAACTAACCTCATTTCTTTTACTGACAGGATAACAAGCTTAGTAGATAAAGGAAATGCTGTGGGCATTCTACATCTTGATTTTAATACAGGATTTGATACAGTTCCATGTAACATTCTTGTAAAGAAAGCAGATAAAAGTTGATTAAATGCAATTACTGCTAAATAAATACAATGCTAGAAAGAAGGGGAAAAATAAGTTACAACAAAACATAAACCACAAACACACAAAGCCCACCACCACCAAAGAAAAACCAAACCACCACCACCAACCACCCCCCCCCCCCAAGCAAGCAGACCCTGAGCAAACGAAAAAAAACGATCCACAGAGCAATTTTAAATGGTTCAGCGTCAGGTCAGGAAGAAGTGTGGCACCAGGTCAGACCCACCTGCCAGACCTGCACTTGGTTTTCTAGACCCCAGGGTACGCCCAGGCAAGTCTGGGCCATGTGCAGGTCACCAGACTCACAGACTCCCAGCCCCATTGTCTGTCTGGAGCTGAACAATCCCCCAGAGGGAGGGGGAAGAGGGGGCCTGAGGGGGACATGTTCTGGGCCTGTCCTGGGCCTCTTTGGCCCTACCACCACACCCCAAGCCTCCACATGGCCACTGTGGGGACAGACGGAGAACGTTGGGTGGTGAGGTGTTGGGGGGAGCCTCTCACTGCTCCCAGTACCCACCTGGGCCAACTTCATGCTGTGGGCAAAGAAGTGGAGGAAGCTGACAGCGTCCCAGAGGCAGCTTTGGGCCAGGCTCTGCTGGTTGCCCATGCAGGGACCCTGGGGAGATGGCACCTCCAGAGACCACCCTGGGGGCCCTTGGGACCACCAGGGAGGTCCTGAGACCAGCAGGAAACTGGGGATACAGGGAGCTGTGGGATGGTGAAGCTCCAGGTCTGGGGTCCTCCAGGAACATCACTGTCCCTGGGGGCCACTAGGACATCAGGAGGTCTTAGATATTGAGGGCCTAGGGAAACTGGGACCTCTGGAACCTCAATGTCCTTGGAGGACCTCCAAGGGACACCAGGATCTCCGGGACACCAAGGCTTCTGGAGACCCTGAGGACCTTCTAGGGAGACGATTGGAGAGGTCCCCATCGGGTTTCACCTGGATATACTCAGTGAGGCTGTGGAGGACCTGCTTGGCCACGGCCACGGCCTTGGAGACTTTGCCTTTGCCCTGCTCATTGATGACCTCCTTGCCTGAGCAGTACCAGTAAAAGTCACTTATGGAGTCCTGCCACCACCAGATGGGCACCAGCAGCCTTGAGGGGACATTGTGGGGACCCACCAGCAGCATGGGGTTGTGGATATGAGGACAGGGTGCAGGCTGGAGGCCATGGTGTGGGGTTGAGCTGTCCTTGGGTCCCCATGGCTGGCCATGGGTGGCCATGGGTGTCCAGGTACCTGCAGGCACAGCAGGTAGTCCACAGTGCAGATGATGATGATGTTGATGGTGTTCCCTGTCTGGGTCCTCAGGTTGTTCTGGAAGTCTAAGGTAGGTTTGGGGACACACCGTGAGGTGACAACTGGCTCCCATGGCCACCTCATAGACACTTCATGGCCACTTCATGGCCACTTCATGGTCTCCATAACCACCCCATGGCCCACTCAACCACCCTATACCTTCATCTTCTCCACAGTTCCTATGCCATGGTCCTGCAAAGCCCCTTCCCTACCCCTTGAACGCCATAAATCTGTCCCCATGGCCAAGTGTTCTCCACACCATGTTCCCCCTTGATGTCCCCTGGTGTCACCTCACTGTTGCTGTGTCCCTCACAGAGGAGCTGCAGCAGTCGGAAGAGGTCCTGGGTGAACTCCTCATCAGACATCCCCTTCTGCCCCGGGGACAGGGACATGGTGGGGACACCCGAGGCTGGCAGGAGAACAGCCAAGGGTGGGTCCGATTGACCAAGGTGGCACAGGGACACCCCAGGGTGAGACTGGGTGACACCAGGGGGTGGCAGAGGGGACACCTAAGGGTGACCCCAGTGGGTGGCAGTTGGGTTTAGCAAGGAGTAGTGGCAGCCAGTAGGGCCAGGGTGGCTGGGGACAAGCAGGGGATAGGCCAAGTGTGGGGGGGTCCCCTTCCAGTGACCGACACCCTGTAGAGCCCTAGGGACCCTGTAAAGCTCCATAGAGCCTATAGAGCTCCTACAGAGCCCCTATAGAGCTCATAGAGTTTATAGAGCCCCTAAAGAGCCCCTATGGACCCTGTAGAGCCCCTGTAGAATTCCTAGAGAGCCTGAGAGACCATATAGAGCTTGCTGAGCCCCTGTAGAGACCCCATCATAATGTCCTCCAGCCCTAGAGACCCTGCAGAGCCTATAGGCCCTACCATATAACCCCCTAGCCTTGTAGCTCCTATAGACCCCCTCTAGGATCCCCACCCACTCACTGCTGCTGCCTTCTGTCACCATCCCCAGGCCCTCTGCTTTGTTCTACCTCTTGAAGGTGTTGAGATCCAGGATACTGGGGGGGGAAACATTAATTAACCACTAATTAGCTCCTCATTAACTCCCTAGCTTTAATTACCCCAGCCCCTAATTAGCCCCACAGCCCCTAATTAGCCCCACCCCAAACCCCATATAATGAACCCAAAACCCATAGTGGGACCCTGAAGCCCATGATGGGAGACCAATGCTCATGGTAGGACCCCAGTGACAATGGTGGGACCCCAGAGCCTATGTGGGGACCTCAAAACACATGCTGGGACCCCAAAGCCCACCTGGAGACCACTATGTCCATGGTGGGACCCCAAAGCCCATGTGGGGACCTTGAAGCCCATGGTGGGATCCCAAGATGTCACCTGCAGGTCTGCATCACAGCCTGGAAGCTCTGGTAGAAGCCGACCTCTTGCTTCTCCTTCAGGTAGTCCAACAATTTCTGGGGGAGAAATGGGGACATGTGTGGGGACATGAGGACATGGAGACACCTGGACATGGAGACATGGGGACACATGGCCATCGGGACATGGTGGGACACATGGCCATGGGAACACCTGGCCACATCTCCCCATCTGTGTTGCCCCCACTGAGGATGGAGATGCCCAGCTTGAGGGTAGAGAACACCTGTCCCCTCGCACCCCTGCCAGCATCAGTCACCATCAGCACCCTGCCACTGCTACCACCATGCCAAGGTAGCTCTGTACCCATCTGAAACTGTGTCCCTTCCACATTTCACCAGTTGCAGTCAGGTCAATTTCCCAGTTTCAGCAATCTGAACAGGTTTGGGCTGAGTGGGAGCAGGGAGGGAGGGGGGAGCTGCGTCTCTTGCATCAGATGCTGAGGCTGGTTGCTGCCCCTCCTGCAGACATTGCCCAGCACCTCTGCTTCCGGAGGCAGGAGGATGCCCACGAGTTCCTGCTCTACACCATCGACGCCATGCAGCAGGCCTGCTGGAATGGCTGTGCCTAGCATGCGTGGCCCTCCTGCCTGTGCCCTCACCAGTGCCCTGTGCCCATGGGAGGGGTGAACGTGCGCCCCAGGTTGAACTCTAGGAGCTGTGGCCCTGTCCCCTGATCCTGAGGCTGCTCTGGATCCTGTGCCAGCTGCCGTGGAACCTGGGCATGCAGCTAGCTCAGGTGCAGCTCTGTGGCTGCCTCTGGAGATCTGCAGCCTTTCTGCTGGCCAGAGCACACTGGAGGGAGCTGTCCTGAGGACATGGGGAGCGGGCCCCCGGGGGTGGCCATGGTGGAGGGGCAGTGTGGTGAGGCCTGGCAGATTGACTACATCACTCTACCTCATTCTCGTTCTGGTAAGCAATATGTGCTGACTATGGTAGAGGCAGACACTGGATGGTTGGAAACTTATCCAGTTCCACATGCAACTGCACGCAACACTATTCTGGGTCTGGAGAGACAAAGCCTGTGGAGACATGGAACTCCAGAGAGGATTGAGTCAGACAACGGAACTCATTTCAAAACCTATCTTGTAAAGAGCTGGGCCAAAGAGCAGGCATGAAGTCGATATTCCACATCCCCTACTATGCACCAGCTGCAGGGAAGATTGAACACTACAATGGTTTGTTGAAGACCACTCTTAAAGCCATGGGGGGTGGATCTTTGAAAACATGGGAGAAGCATTTAGCACAAGCAACCTGGCTGGTAAATAGTAGAGGTTCAGTGAACCGAGCTGGACCGGCACACTCAGATCTGCTACAGAAAGTAGAAGGTGATAGAGTTCCTGTTGTTAGAGAAAAGAATCTGTTAGGTAAAGCTGTTTGGGCATTTTCTCCCTCAGGAGAGGCTAAACCTGTCCGAGGGGTGGTTTCTGCTGAAGGTTCTGGTCACACTTACTGGGTAATGCAGGAGAATGGTGAAATTCAGTGTATTCCACAAAGAAATCTAACTTCAGCTGAGAGAGTTTTAACTTCAGAGTGTTGTACAGATACATCGCGCCCAAAGGAAGAATCCATGAGGAGTCTACAGAGCACAAACCCTGAGAACCCTGAGAGCCCTGAGTCACCTGAGAGTCCCTGTTCCTTTTCTTTGCTTTGTCTGCAGAGAGACAAACTGCTTTCTGTTTTCTTGTTTCCTGGTTTTTGGACTTCTGAATCATCTGCATCTGAGGACAGCCAGAATGGACTGCCAACTTCATTTACTCATTGTAGATATTCTTTTAGATTAGATGGACAGTACTAGCAGCCAATGGAATTGTGTAGAAGGGGTGGATTGGTAGTTTTAGGCTATGCCTTTAAAAGTTAGCTGCAGATTTCAAGCAGAAAAGTAGAAAAATATAAATAAATCACTATTGGGTGTAAAAAGGAAAACAAAAGATTATTCTAAACAGATTCACTGGATAAATGTCTGGAACAAGAGAAGCTGTATGATAACAATTCTTCACATTTCACTTCCCTTTCCATTCCTTTTCTCACTTCTCCTCCGATCTTGGCTGTTCTGCTTTGCCCAGGAGAAGATACAGTGAGGTCTCCCTTCAGCCTTTTTCACATTAACCATGCCCAACTCCTTCAGTCACTCTCCATCAGATTTATTCTCCAGGCCCTTCACAGCTCCCTCTGCCCTGGCTCCAGCACCTCCACATCTCTCTTGGATTGAGCTGCCCAAAACTGGGCATAACACTTGGGGTTTGGCCTCTCCAGAGCTGAGTCCCAGGGGACAATCCCCTCCCTGCTCCTGCTGGACACATCATTGCTGACCCCAGCCAGGATGCCTTTGGCTTTCTTGGCCACCTGAGCACACTGCTGGCTCCTCTTCAGCTGCTTGTCCATGAGCAGCCCCAGGTCCCTTTCTGCCAGCAGCTTTCCCAACACACCGCCCCAAGCCTGTAGCATTGCTTGGGGTTGTTGTGCCCCAAGTGCAGGACCTGGCACTTGGCCTTGTTGAAGCTCCTCCTGTGAACATTAGCCATGGATCCAATCTGTCCAAGTCCCTTTGTAGAGCCTCCCTACCCTGGTGCAGATCAACATTGACACCCAGCTTGGTGTCATCTGCAAGCTTACTGCTGACACACCCTGTGCCTTCATCAAGGTCATCACTAAAGATGTTAAAACAATATCTAAGCATTCAGTGGTCCTGACTGCAAAAACACCAGACTGTGTTTTCAATAAATAATTCCACTTTAATGGCAAAGTAATAATTTAGACAGATACAGTGTGCACACCTGCAAAAAAAAAGAGAAAAAAAAAGAAAGAAAAAAAAGAAAGAAAAGTAGAAGAAAAGAAAAAAAAAGGAAAATCTCTATGCAAGCTGGTTTGCAAGATAGAGGAACAATAAACCAATAGAAAATACATTATCCAGTTAAGTCTGATGACACCAAATACTTATTATCAGGGCTTTACAAAGACTACAAAACTTTTCAGATGATTTATTTCACTGTTTCTGTCTATTTACATGATATGTTACATCAAAAATGTACAAAATATAAAATGTGTACAGACAAATGTTTCACAAACAAGGTCTGGGTTGTAAACGAGGGTGGACTCACTGAGATGTATTGCAGGAAGTTTCGTGTCTGCAGCGGTGTGTGTTTGCTAGGTATGGGCAGGAAAACTTCCTTGGGCTTGCTCAGAGCACAGGGACAGGATAGCTTTCCTCTCCCTGAGTCAGGCAAGGTGTGTGGGTCAGAAATGGATCCAGACTCGGGGGCATGGTGGTGGTCTGACTGAACCCTACATGCATCAAACCAGCTGGAGTTGTATTCGGGCAGTAGCACCGTGTAGGAACCTCTAGATTCAGCGATACAGCTCAGCGCCCTGTGGAAACTTGCACCGATTGATCTTTTGTTCGACAGCCAGGGTGGCTATGAAGAGTTAATAGCACCAAATACACAGCCCGAAGGTAACATCCATGGAGGTGTACAGTAAGTTGTCTACACAATGCCAAAGCCCTTAGCTACCTTCTGTTTTTTATATGCACCTATTTCAACCGTCTGCCTTCGGATTACTCTGAGCACTTGGAAAGCGATCTGGCTGCGGCCTGCCATCACAATATGCGCTTCAAACATATTTTCAGGTCTTTAAGCCCCCCCCACACAATGTATTGGCTTCATAGAGATATTGTAACATGCTGACTGTAGCATGGATAGCTCCTGCATAGTTGTTACAACTGTAAGTACAGGACAAACACACCAGGTAAGAACAGCTTTGAAGATCTGCATTCTGTATTTGTTTGCAACACACAGGAAATCTCAGCAGGTGAAACATCTCTTAACACCAACAGAATAAAATACAAGTTTGTTTGCTTGTTTATTTTCAATTTCATTTGTGCAAGGCTTTTTTTCTCTTTTTCTTTTTTTCCTGCCTTTTAATTTTTTTCCTCATTTTTTTCTCCTTTTTAATTTTTTTCTCCTTTTTAATTTTTTCTCCTTCTTATTTTTAAATTTTTTTTCCTCCTTTTTAAATTTTTTTCTCCTTTTAAATTTTTTTCCCTCCTTTTTAAAAACATTTTTCTCTTTTTTTTTTTTACTTTTTTCCTCTTTTTTTATCTTTTTTTTTTTCTTTTTGTCCTTTTTTTTTTTTTTTTTTTGCCAATATTTACAATACCCACCCGGTAGACTGTGCAAAACCAACCCACTTTTACAGTATAAACTCTTCCTCTTCCACAGTGGACATCACTGCTTCAGTGTTCTTTTATGCTGAATTCTTCATGTACAACAATAGCAATCAAAACAACATGCTAAAAACCAGGAAAAGGAAAGAAAAAACCCAAAACAAAACAACAACCAAAACCAACCAACCAAAAAAACCAAACCAAACCATATATTTGTGCTCATGCTGCATCAAGTGCATCCAGCTCTGCTGGATAAGAATTCAAAATATCTATCCTTCAAAAAAAAACCAAAACCAAGCTCCATTCCAGGGGGCCAAAAAACAGATTTGAGCATTTAGGTGGCAGTGGCAGTGGGTTTGGGTTCCTTGTGTGTTTCTGAGGGTAGGCAGAGCAATCTATTCACAAGATAAAAATACTATATAGCAACTGTTCTTTCTCCTGTCCATTGCTTTAAAAAATCATGATATACAGAGGTGAGGCTACTGTGTTAACTGACCTTTTCTCATTAGGAAATGAAGAAAAAAACAGTGTCAATTACCAATGGTTTAGGAATCAAACCAACTGTAAAACCGGTCTAGAAATCTGGTTTAAGGCAGTGAGACAGCACCATAAGAAATGTTCCTTCTTTCACTGAAAAGGCTCAAACAAATGAAGCCCTAAAAAAGCCTTTCATCAGTGTTGGCTAATAATTGGTAGAAAACCGTTGTTAAGGAGTGGACAGGTGGTTAAAAAAGACCTTTGTGGTAAAAAGAACTTTATAAAACCTGTGAGTCGTGTACTAAAAACTTGATGGAGCGCATCACCATGACCATGGCAGTTACAATTAAATTGGCACTTATCCAGCATATCACAGTCATGTTTTCTGGTGATTGCACAACACTGTTTGTGCTTTCTGAGTTACCATCATCACCCTTGACTCGTTTTGGAAGGGGCAGTAGCATACAAACACCACTGCAGTCCTGTGACCAGCACCATGTGGCACAACAGAGGTTAGAAGAAAATTAGAAGACTGCATTGTTCATGCAGTGCCCCAGGGTAAACTAAAGAAAAAAAACCCAAACCAAACAAACCAGAAGAAGTTGCACTGTAAACTTGTACAGAGAAACAGAGACAGAGAGAAAGAGGGAAAGGCGGGGGGGGGGGAAATCCAGTTTGGCTAACACGTGTGCAATCTGCTTAGATGCCCTCGGTCTAGGGCCCTTTCCAGTTGACAAATGGAGTCTCACTTGACTCCATAGGTATTGAAATGCCTTAAAATTAAAGTAATTCAAGCTTTCCACTTCAATTTTTCCTCTTGATTTTGCAGTTAGCTCTCCTGCCTACCTACGACACACCATTCTCAACCAGGGATCTCGGCGTGCTGCTTTAAGAGTGGCAGTGGTCTAGTGGCAACGGATTTTACCATAATCCTCCACCAAGGTTTGTCCCTCTCAGAGAGCTGATTCCAGGGATGAATCCAAAATGTCATCATGGTGGCTGGTGCTATCACTGTCACAGCTTTGTGCACTCGAATAGTTGGCTGCCTCTTGAAGCCTCATTAGCATATTCATCTGAAAGGAGAAAGCAATGTTTACATAATCTCGTCTCATTTAATGCTGCAGTGGCCATGTTAAAATTTAATTAAGCTCCCTTGCTGTAGGAGATGTGCTGGCATCCAGATGAGAGGACCACACAAAAGGATTTCAGAAAGGGCAGGGTATCAGCAGTTCCTCCTGGCAACCTTTTCATCACCTTCTGGACTTTAAATCAAAGTTTAAAGGTCCAAAGAGCAAGAGGGATACAACAGAGCTGCCTGATAACTCTCTTTAATTCAGAGGTGAGACTGGCTGCAGCTGCAACACTATAAGTACGGAGCAGAGAATTGTTTTCCTGCTGGCAGTGAGGTTTTCTCTTTTCACATCACACTGTTATCTTCTTAATAGAAAACCTTTTGGGTTGGTCTGCCCAAATTCCTGGACAACATGCACCTGCAGAATTGCCTTTAGGTGAAAACAATTAGCAATGTAGTGACATTCATTCGTCATTGGAATGGGCTGCCCAGGGAGGGTGTCAGGGAGTGATAGGACTGGGGGGGATGGAGCAAAACTAGAAATGGGTAGATTGAGATTGGATGTTAGGAAGTTGTTCGCCATGAGGGTGGTGAGAAACTGGCAGAGGTTGTCCAGGGAGGTGGTGGAAGCCTCATCCCTAGAGGGGTTTTAAGGCCAGGCTGGATGTGGCTGTGAGCAACCTGCTGCAGTGTGAGGCAGGGGGGTTGGAACTGGATGATTCTTGAGGTCTCTTCCAACTGTAACAGTTCTATGATTTGTGTTCAGTATCCAATACAGGCTGCATGTGACATGTCTTGTGTCCACAAGCACAGTGCCTGTCTCCCCTCCAACTCCACTGGAGGCAGAGGCAAGCCTTCCATTCACAAATCTCTAGCTTCTGATGTTTAGTCAGTTACAGATATCGATCACAGTGTGCAGGGAACATGAGTGACAGGACAGTGGACTTGGGCTGCTCAGGAATTTTCACCTTATGTACTGGGAGCGTGGTCAAGACACTCACTGGCAGTCAAATCATAGGTCAAACCATCACAGAATCACAGAAACATTCAGGTTGTAAAAGAGCCTCAGGATCACCAAGTCCGAACCCTACTCTACAAGGGTCACCCCTAAACCATAGGCACAAGCACCACATCCAAGCCACCTTGAAACATCTTTCTTTCTCTCTCTGAAATCATTTCAATTAATGTTAGCAGTGATACTCTTGAGAAATGGGTGAATATAAAGTGGATAATCTGAATTGAAAAGCATGTAAGAATTTGTTATTATTATTTGTTATGAATTACAAAGAGAATCATAGAATTGTCAGAGGTGGAAGGTACCTCAAAGATCAGCCAGTTCCAGCCTCCCTGCCATGGGCAGGGACACCTCATACTACAGCAGGTTGCTCACAGCCACATCCAGCCTGGCCTTCAAAACTTCCAGGGATGAGGATTCCACCACCTCCCTGGGCAACCTGTGCCAGTGTCTCACCACCCTCATGGGGAAGAACTTCTTCCTAATGTCCAGTCTGAATCTGCCCACTCCTAGCTTTGCTCCAATATCTTAAGGATGGCTGTCTAAACTGCATTTCCTCTGAATGTGATAGACAGGGACGATAATGTATTTCTCAGTTCTTCCTTTATAGAAGGTAGATGAAGACTGCCCCACTTGGAAAGGTGTTTGTAGAATAAACTGAGTAACAAGTAGCTGAAATGTAGTACCCAAAGATTACATTTATGAAGACTAGATACATCTCTGGGCAGAAAGGAAATGCAAACAGTGTAGGGACATATTAACATAATGGTGATGCCTGACCTCCAGCTAGATTTTCCTTTTATTTTCAGGCTTTTAAATGCATTCTAGCAGGGTTCACTTTAAAGCCCATTTTGGAACAAGTGCCTTGTTTCCATTGTACAGTGCACAATTTAACACCTGGTAGTCAAACACATGCTGAAAAGCTTTTCTTCAAAGTTTAAATCTTACCAAGGGATCTCCCTCTGTATCATTCTGTGGAACATGCTTTGAGGTTGTCCCTTCCTTTGCAGAAGCATGACCTTCATAACCAACATCTTCTGGTCTTAAGTGAAGTAGTGATGGCCATTCATGCTGTAAAGATGCAGAGCTCCATGGATAGGTATCAGCTACCCACTTGGAGGGATCTTCCCAGGGTGCCCTCTTACCATACATCTGTATTAGGGATATAACACAGGTAAGTATCCTACAGTTTTCAGTACCAGTTGTAACAGCAGACAAAAGTAATTAAAAACCTCTAAACTATCTTAGCAAGTGTTTTGTTTTCAGATGTGCTCAGCATTTGGATATAATAAGGCACCCAAAAGACCTCATCTCCATTAAAACTCCTTCAATATGTGGAGTACTTGCAAGCTGGAAAGCATTCCACAACTAGTGACACTTGTAGGCAATGGTGGGAGCCACAAGTTCTTAATACAATGTGAAATGTGACCTTTAGATAATTTGCTGAAGGTGTATTGGTGAAATCAACTTAGAACTATCTGAAACATTCAAGTTGATTAGATTTTGGTTGAACTGAATTAAGAAATGCCAGTACAGATTGTTCTCTTCTAGCAGAATGGGACACAGAAGCAGATGTCTGTCCACACCTCAAGTTTGAGATCATTCACAAGGTTAAGAGATGTTCACAGAGGATACATTTCCTTACTACAAGCACAGAAATGCTCACAAATCTGGAAGGAGGTCAGAGGAAGGAAGAATGATAATATTGTAAGTTTATGAGGTCTGGTAGCTTCTTCACTAAAATGCACCCTTCTCCACATTGTTGTTCATAAGCAACATGTTAAACAGGAGTCCCTTCCTTGGTTGCTGTTTTACAGATTTCCTTTAGCTGTGACAATGACTCATCTGGATAGGGAGCCATTCACTAGGGCTTTCTGTGATTTCTCCCAGCTCAAGCAGCCTCACATAATCCAAGGAGCAGTATAATATTGGCAAGGCATACACTCCTGGAGGATTTAGATGGGCTGCATCCCTAAGGGAGGAAAACACTGATGGATATTAGTACTAAAGCCAGGGAGATGAGTTGTGCTTATCACTGCAATACCTGCTCCCAGGCATTTGCTGAATCCACAACTCCAGGTTAGGCAGCCAAGTTCTCTGTATTATGTACAGAGATACTCAGACTCCTTCTGCCCTACACTGAGGCTAGGATGCTACAACAGGGATATGCCTAAATAAACGAAGGGAAAACGTTTCTCAGGAAGGCAGCAGACTAATTCTGAGCAGCACTTCCTCTCCTCTGAGCCATTAAATCCTTTCTGGAATCTGCAGCAGGGCTTGTAAATAGTATGTCTGATAAGTAAGTTTGCAATGTGCCAAGCTAGAAAGGCATTTTCTACCTGTCTCGTTCCAGGAATATCTAATTATCTCTCAGGGGAGACCTTGCTCTCTACAACTACCTGAAGGGAGGTTGTAGCCAGGTGGGGACTGGTCTCTTCTCCCAGGCACCCAGCACCAGAACAAGAGGACACAGTCTCAAGCTGCACCAGGGGAGGTCTTGGCTGGAGGTTAGGAAGAAATTCTACACAGAGAGAGTGATTGCCCATTGGAATGGGCTGCCCGGGAGGTGGTGGAGTCACCATCATTGGACATACCTGAAGTCCTTCTCTCACAGCTTCCAGAAGATATGGCACCAGTGAATAGTTCCAGAGGTCTGTGAACCACACTCTGGAGCCATCAACATCCATAGGGCAAGGGAGGAAAAGGCGGGGACCTGAGAAATCAAACTGTATGTTAAAAAAGGTAGAACTAGGGAACACCCTAAAAGTAATCCTCGGTGACTCAAGAGTAGCATTGGAGCAAACTGAAGGCAAGATGCTATTAGCAGACTAGACCAAAGGAGATATCAGTCTTCTGTTATTAAAAATGAATTAGTATCACTTCATCCAATTCTAGGGCCTGATGAACACTTGGAAGTTTTATGGGCAAAGCTATGTGAGAAGATGACTTCTTTGCTACCCTAGCTACTCCACTAGACGATTTCAGGTCCATGTGTATCTCCCACCGGCTAGTTTCCTGAACGGACTGACTGAGCCATTCTATTAGGGTAACGGTGTGAAAGCAAGAGGGAAAAAAGGGGGGGGAAAAGCTTAAGAAAGTTGCTGTTGAGCCAATATTTTTGTACATTTAATTTGTAAAAACCATGATCATTTACCTGCAAGTCTTTATCAACCAAGGCAGAAATACCAGGAAATAAATACTCCCCTGTTAAATTTGCTGTTTTAATGTCAATCTCGCTGGCAAGCAGGCAAATTCCCCACACTGATGTTGTGCATCTCACTGAGAGATGACAAGTTTCAAAAACACAATATACCCTCCACAAAACCTCTAAAAGGCTCAGCCTGCATCCCCTCAAATCAAACCACTCTGCCAATGGACTCACCAATGGTTACATCTGAAGAGCTGTGTGTTTCTAGGAAGCTGTTGAGATGATGCCACGTTTTGGGGATCCAGTCAATGATTTTCATGAGCTCATTATTGCGCATGTTCTTTTCTATTTCAGTCTCAATCAGTTTCCTTCTCAAGTATCTGCCCAAGAAACCTTTAACAGGCTCTGTGTGATTAGCACACAGCACCCACCTGGGTAGAAAGGATAAATGTAAGCTAACAATGAATAGCAAATACATCACTTCCTCTTACATCTACAGATGAAGGTCAATGTCATAACCGTCTGAGTCTCATTAGTGAGCAAGTATTAAATTGCTCCAATGACCTTCCCACTGCTCCAACACAATCATTAGAGGTTTCAGCAGAAATTCAAAACACTGCTGAAGACAACTGGAATTCAAGCATGCAACTGTCTTGAGCAACTGGCTAGAGGTACCTTCCTGGTACCTTTGGCAAGAGATACTCATAATGAGACTTGTCAATACAGGAGAGGGACAGACGTTAAAATACTTTTACAGAATCACAGAATGTTAGGGGCTGGAAGGGACCTCGAAAGCTCATCCAGTCCAACCCCCTGCCAGAGCAGGGTCACCTAGAGCAGGTCACACAGGAATGCATCCAGGAGGGTTTTGAGTATCTCCAGAGAGGAAGACTCCACAACCCCCCTGGGCAGCCTGTTCCCAGTGTACTTTGCTGTGATGAAACACAAGAACAATGTTTGTCAAAGAACTGGGCTAGGAAGCATGGTGCTGTGCAAAGACAGCCACAGTACATACTGAGTGGACATACCTGAAATTGTGATGCAGCTCAAGGTTTGGTGAAGAAGAAACTCCCTGGTTCATAGTTCCAATAATGTAGGGACTGAAAAGGGAAAAGTAGTAGTTTGTCTGAGGGAGAATCCATTCAGATATGCAGAGAATATTCTTTCTTCCTCTCTGCACTAGGCCAATTTTAAGAGTTTTTGGACATCTCAGATTTAAAATATTTCTAAGGAACCCTTTTTTCAATGTTTATTCTTGTGTGATTTCCCTTTGTGCACAGTTGTGGTTTACTAGTGCTTATCTGTAATAAAGAAATAAATGAGGCAAGACTGTCCTTGTGCTCCTCATAATTTTACTGTATGCTGAGAGTTTAATTTCAGAGCCAGTGAACCTCATAAGCAAGGGAAGGGAAGTCCTATGATGACATTGCTACAGGCCAGGAGAAGTTCCAGACACATTATTTTTATTCTTGCTTGGCCATAAAGGACAGCCAACAATGCACTGCTGCAGGAAATACAAGACAAATTCTGCACAGCATCTTTCATGGATTCACAACTACCCCAAATTCCACTATTATAAAGTGAATTTCTTCTCACTCTCCCTCAAGCTGTCCTCATGGTGCTAATGAGCTTGTGTGATCTGACATGTGGAAGGGCTAAGACCCTAACTCAGTCAAGCGTTTAAGTACTTCCTCAAATTCTGTGGTACTTTTATACCCCAATGAGTTCCATGGGAGTCATATAAACAAAGTGAAGATACTCAAGCACTTGCCTGAAGAGGGTTAAAGGTATTCAAGAGCATAAGGGCTTTGCTGGCAGTCTGTGGGGGTCTTAAGTTTACACTGGGACATTTTATTTTGCAAAGGAACTAGCAGGTGTTACTGCTTTAATTGCAAAAGGTGTGTGAAAGGGGAGAGAAAGGTTTCTACCTACCATTTATTATATTTACAGTTGAGGAAACCATTGAAGATGTCACTTAATGAACTGATGTGGTGGAGGTTGTCAAGAATTATCACCACAGGGAGATCAGCACCGTTGTTGTCAGCACTGCATTGCTCAGCTAGGTTTGCCAGGTATTGTCGCAGATCCTTAAGTGGGACAATGAAAACAAAACCAAGAAAAGATTAACCTTATTAAACCATAGATATGATTTCAGTGGAACAGACTCTCAGAAAGATAAAGAGGCTGCTACAGAGTTTCCCCACTGCAGACCACTCAGCTGGATCAGCACATGCAGGAAGACTTGCTTCTGAGACAGGGCAATGCTTTTCTAGCCATGTGCTAGGAAAGACAGTGTCATTAAACATAAGGCAAGTGACTGAAGTAGCCACATTCCTATTTGGTGGACACATTCCTTTCACAGAATCACAGGATGTTAGGGGCTGGAAGGGACCTCAAAAGCTCACCCAGCCTAACCCCCCTTGTCAGAGCAGGATCACTTATACCACATTACACAGGAACACAGGTAGGTCTTGAATATCTCCAGAGAGGGAGACTCTACAACCCCTCTGAGCAGCCTGTTCCAGGGTTCTGTCACCCTCACGGGGAAAAAATTCTTCCTCACATGGAACTTCCTCTGCCTCAGCTTCCACCACTGCCCCTTTTCAGCTGTTACCTACCTTGCTTGACTTGTGATCAACGTTAAAAGTTGCAATTGCATCCTCAGTTTTTTTCCTGCCAGATTTAGTTATAACATATTCAGCCAGTCTGTTAGCTAAGTAGGTCTTTCCTGTGCCACTGGGTCCTGACAGAATAATTCTGCGATGCTCCATCAGTAAATTAAAATACCGCTGGGTAATTGGCTTAGGAATTAATGTGTCAAACACAAAACTGTCCAGACTGTTTTCTTCCACTCCTGGAAACAGAAGAAAAGAAAAATGGACTGTCTTCATCCTGGATAAAATAGGCATTGGCTTGACCCAACACCTGATGCCATGAGTGTTATGCTCAAAGTAAGGGAAGACACTTCTGTCTAAATGAAATTCCTATCAAGGGTTTCATGAGTGTAGAAATGCTTCCCTCTCACCAGGCTGGAAAATTCAACAGTGGTGGTTGCATGTGGTGGGTGGAAATCAAAATAAGCATGAGGAGAAGGCTCACTGAGGCAAAGCTGTGTCTTTCTGACACTACAGTCAACCATGACAAATAAAAGGTCAAAGTAAAGTGACAGCCACAGGATATACTGGTTGTCGGAACAATGTACACATGGTTCTTCTGAAGGCCCCCCTCCAACAGAACATCCCTACAGCTTTTGCACTGGAACTGGGAAAAGCTTAAATGTTTCTTGCCATAATCTGTTTTAGGGTTGGTTTTGCTTATCTATCTTTTTTTTTTTCCCCTGCTATTCAGACATTTTTACTTTTCTGTGCTTTGTCAGGCAGGCAGAGGACAGAGATGTCCTTAGATTTGTATCAAAATGCTGCACTGCTGTCATTTGTGAGATAAATGAATCCTCATACTGGAGACAAAATACAAAATGGCCAAGCATAAGGAAAAAAGATAAAAATAAAATGAAGGGATGGAGGACTGCAGTGAGAACTCCACAGTATCTGCAAAAAATATTCTTGGGGTTTTACCTTTCAGGTTCACAGTGATGATGTTATTATCTCCAACCAGATAACCACAAGGCAGCAGTTCAGGCACTTCTAGGCTATGGCCTCTAATTACATCCCCTATGCAATAGCTAGCAATGCAGTCAGAGCTTAAACCCAGGCTGGTAGTTGGATCCACTCGGAAAATATATTCCTGAAATGATATGAAAATGTAAGACATAGAAATGGTTATTGAATAAAAGCATTCTGAAAAATATTCTGGTCCAGGTGAAGCCACTTGACAAGTGACTTGCAGTCACATTCAATAAAGAACTGCCTACAGTCATGGAAAAGAAAAAAAGAGAGACAGCCATGTGGGGATTGGAACAGCAATAGCAGATGAAACAAAGAAAGATGACTCTGTGCAAGTAAGCTCAAAGCTTACTTGCTGTATAAGAAAATTTACTATCCAAGACAGTCCTGATATTGCAGGTAAGAAAGCAGAAACAATTTAGACTAGCAAAAGGAATGTGTTGGTTATTTTAGTGTGGCTTCAAGACTTGCTATCTTTACCTATATGTCAATGTTAGAATGAGCTAATCGACACAGCTCTGGTCCTTGTAACTTTAGTGTGCTACGACACCGATCTTCAGGCAGGTATAAAAGGCCCCCAGATGTTCTAATAAATGTCTTCAGTTATCATATTGGAGTCTGTGATCAATCTGCCACGTCACAGCCATATTAAAATTAAAGTTTAATAGTGGTGCTAGCTGTATGTCAAACCAAAAACTTAGCAAGCCAAACCAACAGTACAGAAAACTGAATGAATATCAATCTTTCAGTGTCTTACCTTGAAGAGACGTCTGATCACACCATCTAAAACATCCCATTTTGTTTTTCCACTGACTCCAATTGATCCTATCAGATAGGTATGTGGCTTTTGATCCTACAAAGACAGATTTTGGGAAACTGGACTAAAAAGGGTGGCAATGAGCTTTCTGTGAAGTTCCACAATTTTCCCAGTGACAAAAATTATTTGGAATGTGCTGTTACAACTTTGCTCATCATCTCTGTGCCAGAAATAGGTAGAGATAATATTACTTTGGTACCTCTGTATAAAGAAGGATATTCAGTGTGTCATTCTGCATATTGATTGCATCTATGTTTATAAAGTGCTGAAGGTAAATAAAACTTCCACTGTATTTATATTACTCTCTAATTCAGCACATGAATACACAACAATGCAGTTCTAAATTGATTACCTCAGCAGCATATTCACAGTTGCACCTTAAAGGGGTCCAAGGCACAGATCTAATAACTTTTAAATGGAGACAGCAAGTTCTACAAGTTCCTACTACTTAAACTGAAAACTGGTTGTGTCTTAGCCACCACAATGGCAGAAGGAGGCCACATGTCATTAGGCTATGGAGAGTGGTAATCGTATTGAGCATGGATGATATAGAAGAGAGCTGCTGCTATTTTTAGGATGCTTCCCTTTATTTCTTGGCTGAAAATACTGGAATAAGTTGAGCTACAGTCCTGCAAGACTTGCCTGAGTTATAATTCTGCATCTTGACCTTTGGGTAATGAACTCACCTTGGCTCGACCATAGCCCTTGTTTATAGTGACTAAAATTTTCACGCTGTGACCTTCTTTGTGGGGTGCTCCATCAGTGGCATCATCCAACAAAATATCTGCAGTAAAAGAAGGGAAGTCATCAACCTGACAAGTCATAGCAGTTACATTCATACAATCAGTTCAGTGAGTGTTCAAAGGGTTTTCCAGTCAAAAATTTTCTATCTTTGGACACTCACTGTGCCCTTTAGAACATTTTAAGGAGAGAACCATGAAATCCTTACATCAAAGCATTTGTCACTAAGTATATATATAATTTCTCTTTCCAGCTCATTTCTTTACCTTCTGTTCACATGGCATGGATAGAATCTTTTTTTACTCTCAACATACAGGCTCACAAACAGTGTCCATTAGAAAATTACTTTGCAGTCCTTCAGAATATGAGAGGCTGCATTCAGTCATTCCTCTGAGGAAAGGTCTCATTTTTCAGTGAGGTGAAGAGCGATTCTGACCTGCTCTGAGCCTCTGTTTTTACCTCCTTACTAACTCCTAAAACAGGAAAGCAGGAGGATCTATTTCCTAATGAAGGCTGAGCCTGCAGCTATATTCAAGGGATAAAACTGCTGTCTTCCTCTAGAAGCTCTCTCACAGACTTCACTGTTAGACATTTAAACTGTTCTTCAAATTAGGACAGATTATGGATTTGCATCTTCTTCACAGGCCAGCACAATAATCCACTACCCTAAATTCCTCTCTCTCTTATTGTGGTGACTGAAAAAAAAAAGCATCAACTTCATGTCACAGTCTGCACAAGGTCAGAGTTCACCCAAATGAAATGAGTGCCATTAAGATTCAGTCATTTGCTCAAAGCAAAACCATAGAAGACTTAGATATAGAACTTCAATGAATATATAAAGAAATTAGTCTGTGTTTGAAAACACACCCAGATCAGAAAGTAGATTCTTCAGTTGGAGTGTGCTGTGGGGTTACTTTTTGAGGGTTTGTTTGTTTATTCTGGTTTTGGTTTGGTTGGTTGGTTTGTTTGTCTGTTTTTTTAATTGAGCAAAGGTATTTTGTTATGAGCTCAAACAAATCCATGCTTGTTTTGTTCTGGGCAGACAGTTGTGGGGTTTTCTCCTGCCACCAACACTTAATATTGTTATTAATTTACCTTGTGTTTTGGCATATTTGACAAACCCTAAGAGTCTCCATGATGTCATTGTTCATCTGAGGGCAGTTTACAATGTACCTGATCTTCCTGTGCATTTCTTTCAATCTCTAAATGACCCTCATGCAGCCATTTTAAATGTGTTCTTTCATAAGTCTTTAGGAATGAGGAATTCCTTTGTGGCTAGGTAAGCTGTGCCAGGGGAGGTTCAGGCTGGATGTTAGGAAGAAATTCTTCCCAGACAGAGAGATTGGCCATTGGAATGTGCTGCCCAGGGAAGTGGTGGAGTCACCATCCCTGGAGGTGTTTAAGAAGAGCCTGGATGAGGCACTCGGTGCCATGGCTTAGTTGATGAGATGGTGTTGGGTGATAGGTTGGACTCGATGATCTCAAAGGTCTTTTCCAACCTGGTTAATTCTGTATTCTGTAAAAAATTCCACTTTTCTGAGAGCAACAAAACAACACTCGAATGATCAGAAAGGCTGGAGTCATAATCGAATTAAATACTCCACTCCTCATTAGGCACTCTTGTTTCTTTCATCTCTCATCCCTTTGTAGTTACTTTGCATGCTAGAAAGGCATTTAGAACCAACAACAGAAAACTCTGTAAAGCTTATAGAGCACAAGCATCATTCTTATAGAATCACAGCATCATGTAGGTTGGAAAAGACCCTTAAGACTGAGTCCACTCACTTCTCCCAGTCTTCCTCTTCTTTCTCCTACTCCTTTCCCCCCTTTCCTCCTCTTCCTCTTTTTCTTTCAGCTTTTATTTCTTCTGTTCTTTTGCTAAACATTTCCTGATGATTCTATTAATCTTAGTTCTTTTTTGTTATCTTTCACCTTCCTGTGTTCTTCTCCCTGCTTCTTTTCTCTCATCTTATTCTCCTCCTTTTCTTCAGACTCCTCCTCTTCTTATTCCTACATGTTTATTCCTGTATCAAGACAGAGTTAATGCCAAGTGACAAAGCTAATAGCTGCTGCTCATGAAAGAGATTCTGTAACTACCATTAAGGAAAAAAAAATCTTCTGGGTTTAGTTTTATTTTATTTTAAGTGTGTGTGGATGTGTGACCAGGAACCATAGCTAAACTTCCCCCCCTCCTCCCCCGTTTCTGCAACACTTCTTGTTGTACTGAGGCCTGACCCAGGCTCATCCACTCTGAAAATTAAACCTGACATAAAATAAAGCAGGATAATAATAATTTTATTAAGTACTTATTCTCAGACAAAATCTGGTATGAGCCAGAAAAAAAGATAATCAAATATCTGTATAATCAGTGTCTGGAAAGATAATATCAAATTACAGACAGGCAGCTTGGCACATTCCCAGCTGTACTCTTGCCTACACTCTTTCTACAATCATTAGCCACATTTTTATTGCTTCCAGAGACTGCATTATTCTTTGTGTGGAGTCTATGTTAACGAGTGTTTCTTTGCTTCTGCTCTGCTCCTGGTTCTAATGGTGCAGACAGCACTTCTGTTTCTTGGCTACATTATCAAAACAAGTGTAGAGGCCTTATAAACCCTATGGCATGGAAAATAATTGTATGTTAATGTTCAGGAGGCGGTCCAAAGTTCTGCTTGCTTTCTCTCATTCACTGAAGACAGTGAGACTGCTTAATAAGCCAGGCAGGGTTTGGCTCCTGTGGTAAATGGTGATTTGGTCCAACACAGGCTACCCAGATAGACAGCATTTAAAAAGACTAAGGGGTAAAGCTGAGACTAATTTCTGCCCCAGCTGCATACATGACTTGAAGCTGAATGATAAAAGATCTATAAGCAATAAAAATGAAGCTTCATGTACTGTGCTCATATTTATCCCATAGGCAAAAGAGAATATATCTATCCATCCATTTATCTGTTTATCCATCTGTCTATTATCTATCTACTTGTCTGTCTGTCTATCTATCTATCCAATCTATCCATCTATCTATTATTCATTTCAAGTAAACTGTAAACTTGATGATCAAAGAGTGTTATAAACTAGGTAGGAACTAAGCAAACATAACAAACAGTCTGTTACTGTCATTCAGAGCCTTCTCAAATCTACATTTTCAGAATTTACTGCCAACATTCTTCCTCATCTCAATCAGTGAATGCATATCTGATTTTTACTTGAGTCTTATGAAGTTTCATAACTTGCAGGCATACTTGTTATCAGAGATTTTAGTTTGCTTATAAATATACCTTCATTTGCTTCCAAAACCATCTGAGCTAGTCAGGTGATTTATTTTGGGGGTAATTCTCCAAAGTAATGTGTGTGTGTGTGTGGTAATTCCTAAATCCAACACACTTGCTAATTGCTGAGGCATGTATGCATGCAAAATATATTTACCTGATGTTACAGATTCAGTGATGTTTAAATTGTTCAGAGAAAGCCCTAGTGACTGCCGTGAGGAAGAGGACGATGTGCTGCTCGAAGACTCTGATGATGGCCGTGCAGGCTTGCCAGTATTTCCAGTCTCTGCCTTTAAACGATCATTTTCAGCTTTCAGTATCTCAATTTCATTCTGGTGATTCAAGAGAAATCAACATCAAAGCACAGGAGGTTATTCTTTTGGAAAGCCACTGGAGGCAGCTATTGTGGTGCTGGCTGCTGGCTGCTTGCCTGCAGTTTGCAGCCTTCGTGGCACGATGTAGTACTATATATTGTAAGTATAATGCTGCCTGTGAAAACTGGATTGTCTTCAATTCTGAAATGAAGCAGGGAAGAAAACCCTATAACCTTGCTTTAGCTTTTGTTTTCAAGACAGGGGGTTGGAACTAGATGATCCTTGAGGTCCCTTCCAACCCTGAAAATGCTATGATTCTGCATTTATTGTACAGCTGACCATACTACAAGTGTGGTGAGAATTTCCTGAGCTATTCTCTGTTTTATAATCTACTTTATATTGCCAAGTATCTTAGGAAACAGGTAAGAAATTTATTGCTAAACTCTTGGACAGGTCAATGTTCCTAAGGTCACTGAAAAATTACATGCAAGACATTAAATGCAAAACACAAGCAGCAACTTCACAGAGGAGACATGAAAGGAAAAATGGACGATTAGAAACTGATGGTTTGTTTCATAACTCTTGCTGTCTGATAAGAGATTTTTGATCATTCAAACATGAAATTGTTCACATAAAAAACAGCAAACTGTCTTTGATGACAACATACAGAGACAGATGAACCAGTAAATCCTCTGTGGTGCCAAGTGATTATTGCATGTACAACAATAAAATGAAAGCAGCCTGAGAACAGCCTGGTACCAGCTAAATGGAGCTGCCAGTTGCTTCACAAAGCATGGTACAAAGCAACTGCTCATTCTTGCAGGAGGTTTTGCACAGCACATTTATTTCCACATTCACTGGAATGTCTTATTCTCTTTTGAAGGCTGTACAGCTACGACAGACTGAGGGAGTTGGGGCTGTTCAGTCTGGAGAAGAGAAGGCTCCGAGGTGACCTCATTGTGGCCTTCCAGGATCTGAAGGGGCCTACAAGAAAGGGACTTTTCAGACTATCAGGGAGTGATAGGACTAAATGGGATGAAAGGTGGGGAGATTCAGGCTGGACATGAGGAACCGTGAAAGGCCTGGAAAGGGAAGGCCCCGTCCCTGGAAGCGTTTAAGACCAGCTATGCTCTGTCCAGCCTGATCTAGACATGGCAGAACTAGATGATCCTTGTGGTCCCTTCCAACCCTAACTGAAACTATGAAACTATGAAACTAAAAATATAAGGGATAGCCTTCACCCTGCAACAGCAGCAAAAAGATTAGATCATATGGGCAATGGTAAGGAGATAGTGAAAGGGAAGGAACAAACTAGCCAAACAGTGAGGGAAGGTAATGGATGACTGCAACAGTTTAGCCTGAGGTTCAAATCAGAGGCTATGGTGAAATGAATCACGCAATCTCCATCTACTCTGCATTACGCATTCAGCTGAGCTTTAGATTTTTAAGGTGCAAACACACAGTATCCATATATTATTCTCACAAGTCCTACTTCCCCCCCTAATTCTCATCAGTGTTGCAAAACATCAGATTTTAGCAACTCCAAGGTGGCTGGGTGTCATTTTGGTGAACTAGTTGCTTCTGCCCAGTTTTGGTGAACTTCAGCTCTGGAGGCCTGTGACTACAGCAGGGAGTACACCTGGTATAGGCACTCATAGGTTAGTGTAAGAATATGACCAGCTGATAAGCCTTAATGTCTTCTTCTCCACCATTAACTGTGTTCCACCCCCCTTACAGTTCCTGAATACATTTTAGTGGCTCCAGATAAAATTCTTTACTTATGCCTTGACAACTGAACCCCTATTTATGGACAAGTTCTTCACTACATTCCAAAAGAGCTCAGATCTACTAAAGGACCCACATCACATTGTGTGGATGTTGCAGATACATTTGGGTACCCAATGTGATACTAGGCACATGGACATGGGCAACAGAGTTGAGTTCCATAAAGCTCAGTGCTCCCCTGCTTAACATTGCCATTTTTTCTGCTTCATTTCAGCCTCATGAAAGTAAAAATCTGAAGAAAAATGTGTTCAGGAAGGATTTGGAGAGGTGTCAAAAGATAATGCAATGAAATTTTAGTGATGCTGGGTATAACAATTTAGCTCAATTTTACATTCTTTGCTTCAACAAGGCATGACTGGCTTTGGACTCAGAAATGATGACAGAATAAGCACATATATTTCACACCCCACCCAGGCCCAAAGACTGAAAGCTCTGTAGAGATCAATTCATGATCTGATGGTCTCTCTTGCTGCTTTCCCCAGTCATAGGCTTTAGATAACAAATATCCCTTGGGCATGGATTATGTATCTCTCAAGGTGAACACTTCTCATACTCATACCCAGGGAGAAAAGGACCTGGGGGTACTGGTTGACAGCAGCTGAACACGAGCCAGCAGTGTGCCCAGGGGGCCAAGAAGGCCAATGGCATCCTCGCCTGTATCAGGAAGAGTGTGACCGAGCAGGAGCAGGGAAGTCATCCTGCCCTGTGCTCAGCACTGGTTAGGCCACACCTTGAGTCCTCTGTCCAGTTCTGGCCTGCTCAGTTTAAAAAGGACATCGAGACACTTGAACGTGTCCAGAGAAGGGCAGCAAGGCTGGGGAGGGGTCTGGAGCACAGCCCTGTGAGGAGAGGCTGAGGGAGCTGGGGTTGCTTAGCCTGGAGAAGAGGAGACTCAGGGGAGACCTCATTGCTCTCTACAACTCCCTGAAAGGAGGCTGTAGCCAGGAGGGGGTTGGTCTCTTCTCCCAGGCACCCAGCACCAGAACAAGAGGACACAGTCTCAAGCTGCAACAGGGGACGTTTAGGCTGGAGGTTAGGAGAAAGTTCTTCCCAGAAAGAGTAATTTGGAATGTGCTGCCCAGAGAGGTAGTGGAGTCACCATCACTGGAAGTGTTTTAAAAGAGCCTGGATGAGGCACTTGGAGCCATGGTTTAGTTGATTAGATGGTGTTGGGTGATAGGTTGGGCTTGACGATCTCAAACATCTTTTCCAACTTGGTTAATTCTGTGTTCCATATTCTTTGGAAGTTGTGTCAATCTAGTGAGTTACTTTCTGTCAACAGTTTTTTTTTGGTACCTGGAACAAAGTACTGGGAAAGAAAATACAGCAGGCACACATTTGGTGTGCACCCCTGCCATCACTCCAGCTGCTGCACTAACCTGCATGCGGTTCATGGCTTCCCGGATCTGATCCAGATGGTGTGCAGAGCTGAGGGCTTCGAGACGAATGTCTGTTAATTTTAGCTCCTTCTCCCTCAGCTCACTTTTTAGCTGAAGAATAATTTCAGCCTCTGCCTCTGTGCACTCGCAGATCCTAAAGTGGAGCAGGAAACAAGCAGGAGATTAGAGGCAGGTTCTCCCCCAAGGCAGCATCAGTACTAAATACCCTGGTACAGAAAATGCTCACTGCTGGTGATAACTAGGAGTGAAGAATGTTAATTGATATGAAAAAGCTCAAATTGTGGATTGAAAAAAGAAACAATAACAATTCTCACCAGATGCAATGATCAGCTTGCATTATACCTTTCCAGTTTTGTTAGATATTTCACTATGGCAAAGAAAAGTTGTTCAAATATGTTCAGAAGATTATTTTCCTTTTTTTTTTTGAGTGCATATAACCCATTGATTTTCACCCTTAATTCCTAGGTGCACCCTTAATTCCTAGGTTATGATTTGCCCCCTCTACTCTGCCCTGGTGAGGCCACATCTGGAGTATTGTGTCCAGTTCTGGGCCCCTCAGTTCAGGAAGGACCTCAAGGAACTGCTTGTAAGAGTCCATCAAAGAGCCACAAAGATGATGAAGGGAGTGGAAGATCTTCTTTAGGAGGAGAGCTTGAGGGAGCTGAGGGCTCTGTAGCTTGGAGAGGAGGAGCCTGAGGGGTGACCTCATTGCTGGTGATAAAGATGTGCAGGGTGAGCACCCAGAGGCTGGAGCCAGGCCCTGCTGGGTGATGCCCAATGCCAGCACAAGGGGCAGTGGTGGAAGCTGAGGCAGAGGTAGTTCCACGGAAACAGGAGGAAGAATTTTTTCCCTGTGAGGGTGACAGAGCCCTGGTACAGGCTGCCCAGAGGGGCTGTGGAGTCTCCCTCTCTGGGGAGATTCAAGCCCTGCCTGGAAGTGTTCCTGTGTGACCTGCTCTAAGTGACCCTGCTCTGGCAGGGGGGTTGGTCTGGACTATCCTTCAAGGTCCCTTCCAGCTCCTAACACTCTGTGATTATGTGACTCTTAAGCAACAAAGAACAAGAGGACACAGTCTCAAGCTGCACCAGGGGAAGGTTAGGCTCAAAGTAAGGAGAAAGTTCTTCACTGAGAGAGTCGTTCGCCATTGGAATGTGCTGCCCAGGGAGGTGGTGGAGTCACCGTCCCTGGAGGTGTTCAAGAGGGGATTTGATGTGGCGCTTGGTGCCATGGTCTAGTCATGAGGTCTGTGGTGACAGGTTGGACTTGATGATTTTGAGGTCTCTTCCAATCTTGGTGATTCTGTGATTCATTCTCAGTTCGGAAACCTTAATGATGGTGATTTGAAAATGCCTCCAAAAAAAATGGATTAAAAATTATATCGATCAGTAGACAAAGTAATAACAAAGGATGAGTATCTTGCAAAAATCCATAGATACTTAGAAAACAAAATTAGATTTTTAGTATAGCATGAAGAAAGGAACATAGTGTTTGGCCTTTACTAAATGGATATGACAAAGTTGCTCATGGTGTAGGAAGGGCACAACATAAGCTTTTGGATATGTGTTTGGAAAGAAGTTGTACTTTTTGGGTAAAAGTTGTGAAAGAGGGACAGAATGAACTAAAACAAAAAGAGCTGCTGAAAAAGTAGCATGTAAATGGAATAAAGCTCCATTTGCAGAAAGGGACCTGGGGGTACTGGTTGAACATGAGCCAGCAGTGTGCCCAGGGGGCAGAGAAGCCCAATAGAATCCTGGCCTGCATCAGGAACAGTGTGGCCAGCAGGAGCAGGGAAGTCATTCCGCCCTGTGCTCAGCACTGGTTAGGCCACACCTTGAGTCCTGTGTCCAGTTCTGAGACCCTCAATTTAAGAAGGACATTGAGACACTTGTATGTGTCCAGAGAAGGGCAACAAGGCTGGGGAGGGGTCTGGAGCACAGCCCTGTGAGGAGAGGCTGAGGGAGCTGGGGTTGATTAGCCTGGAGAAGAGGAGACTCAGGGGAGACCTTCTTGCTCTCTACACCTCCCTGAAGGGAGGTTGTAGGCAGGTGGGGGTTGGTCTCTTCTCCCAGGCAACCAGCACCAGAACAAGGGGACACAGTCTCAAGCTGCACCAGGGGAGGTTTAGGCTGGAGGTGAGGAGAAAGTTCTCCCCAGAAAGAGTAATTGGCCATTGGAATGTGCTGCTCAGGGAGGTGGTGGAGTCACCATCACTGGAAGTGTTTTAAAAGAGCCTGGATGAGGCACTTGGTGCCATGGTTGAGTTGATGAGTTGATGGTGTTGGGTGATAGGTTGGACTTGATGATCTTGGAGGTCTTTTCCAACCTGGTTAATTCTGGATTCTGTATTCTCATGAGTAATCTGACCAATGGATGGTGCACAAGATTAAAAGATCACAGCTTTTGACAGTTGTTTCTGAACTGCAAACAGCCACACTTGAGGAGGTCTATTTCACAGTCTATCTCATTTGGGAAGAAAGGTCTGCCAAGGGAAAGACTTACGCAGAAGTTGACTGTGATGGTTTCATCGATGTTGCCCCACACTCTCCTGAGCTGTGGGGCAATTTAGGTGATGAAGGAAGAGAGGAATCTGTCAACTCTTCTATGTCTGAATGTGAAGAAGGAGGCTTGGTGGACTTCTTCTTTCCAAAGGCCTGTTTGAAAGAGCTTCTTAGCTGGAAAACAAACACAGAAGAAGATTATTTTCCTCATTGTGGTAATGTGTGTATAGCTCATGTTTCAAAGAGTTAGTTTGCAGATGCCATCCTAGCCACTGCCTGAGGTCAGTATTCAGAAGCAAGGTATTAACATATGCAACACAGTATCTCTAAAAACATGATACAGTGCTTTGGTTTGTCTTTATTAATCCAGCGCAGCGCAAATGCAATGGTATGGAAAAAGGGCAGGATCAGGTGGGAGAGAGGTGCTCATTTAAAGCCATCAAGCCCCAGGGGAATCCCATTACCACGTCATTCCCTTCAAGGACTGGCTTTAAATAACCACTTTGCATCTAGGTACAGGCAGAACCTGCTGCTGCCAAATGCTGAAATCAGAAGAGAAGTCCAGTTTACTGGGTTGGCCACTTTACTTTGCCCATTGAAAACTGAATAGCCAAACTGTGCCGGTGCTATGGTTTGGATCACAAGCAAGAGGGTTTAAGCTGGGACGTGAGGTTTACTTTGCTGTACTGCTGAGAAGAGTGTTAGCTGAAAGGCATGTACTCTGCTGCAGTTTCCTTTAGAGCAGTAAGATCTCTGAATGTACAAGCACTGCCTTTTCTCTCTAGAAGCTCTTACCCAGTATTGAAAAGGGACAGAATAGCCAAAGAGCCATTTATTTCAGGAGCCGAGGAGACAGCAGTTCTGTCTGCAGTGAATTTTAACTAGCCCATTGGTTTATACCTTTGTCTAAATACCAGAGTTATTCATCTTAAGAAGAATGTGGTTGTTTTCTATTGTTTTTCTGAAAGTTGCTCTAATTGAAGTTGTATGGAACTCAATGACAAACTGGTTTCTCTATTTAAAAAAGATGAGGTATTCGAATATGTTATTTTCATGATACAATTGGAGAGTGGGGAGTGTGACCAGTGATCAGAGAAAAAAGGATTAAAGTCCTTTCCAGCTCATAATATCTAATGAGAAAGAAATGGATTTTGGCTACACTCCCCCTTTCTACAGTCTAAACTTTGAAATTAAAATGAATAAAGGCAAACTGAGAAGACATAGAAGATAATCCGGTTTTAGAAGGTATAAAAGCCTACTGCCAAAATAAATAGCAATCATGCCAAGATAGGGTTCTTTAGAGATGCATGCCAAATTGTCCATGGTTTATATTCACCTCACTTCCTCTAGAGTTCACCTTGCAGAAACATGAAAGAGTGTGGAATTACAAATCAAGGGAATGAAGGCTGATCAGTATTTTAAAACAAATGTTTATGCAGGTAGTACTTATAAAACAACAATAACATCTTCTGGTCATTTACTGAAAGCATTTGATGGAACAAATGGAGCAGGCAGATGCCACGGAGTGCTATGTGGCATCTGTGTGTTCCATTTCACAAGCATCTTAATTTCTCTAAACACCATACCACTTCTACATGAGAACAGATTTCAACTCTCTTCAGAGCTGAGTGATATATTTCAGTCAAGCCTTTGAATCAAACTCTTGATTACAGAAATGTCAAACAAGGTTTCAGCGTAGCCCAGAGGTAGTTTTTGACACAACAGCTATTTTTAGGCTCTTTGTTTGTTTGTTTGCTGCTAGTTTTGGTGGTGGTGGTGGGGTTTTTTTGTTCTGTTTTGTATTTAATTACTCTGATTTATGAAATATTTCCCCACTGATATTTAACAGTTTTTCATTTGCTGGTAGTGTCACATGGATCCACATGAATTGCTTCATATCCATCGGGCCCCACAAGCATATTGTTGATTAAATGGACCGGTAGGATACTCAGGCACTAAGAAACAACATAATAGCTAAAAGATAGGTGTAAACCTGCTGAGCACTTACCCAGTTTTTCTTTTTCTTTTTCTTGGAGTCAGCATCATTACCACTGCCAATGCTGGAATGGCTGGTAGCACTGTTGATGCTGGAAACACTTTCTGAAGAGTGTTGACGCCTTATACGTAAATCTAAAGGAAAGAAATTACTGTGAAATCCATCTGGCTTTCAATAGAATCATAGAACCAATGAAAAGACCTCCAAGATCATCCAACCTATCACCCAACACCACCTAATCAACTAAACCATGGCTCCAAGTGCCATGTCCAGTCCTTCTCTGAACACCTTCAGGAATGGAGACTCCATCACCTCCCTGAGCAGCACATTCCAATGGCCAACTACTCTTTCTGGGAAGAACTTTCTCCTCACCTCCAGCCTAAACCTCCTCTGGTGCAGCTTGAGACTGTGTCCTCTTGTTCTGGTGCTGGTTGCCTGGGAGAAGAGACCAACCCCCACCTGCCTACAACCTCCCTTCAGGGAGCTGTAGAGAGCAATAAGGTCTCCCCTGAGTCTCCTCTTCTCCAGGCTAAGCAACCCTAGCCCCCTCAGCCTCTCCTCACAGACCCTTCCCCAGCCTTGTTGCCCTTCTCTGGACACATTCAAGTGTCTCAATGTCCTTCTTAAATTGAGGAGCCCAGAACTGGACACAGTCCTCAAGGTGTGGCCTAAAATAATAACCATTCTTGTAGCTGTGTAGCATCTTCCTCCTCAAAAGGGAGACCAAAATAACAGAAATGGCATTAATGCTTGCAATGGCTTCGTGAGGGACTTTTGAGGGTGTCAGGTAATGATAGGACAAGGGAGAATGGAGCAAAACTAGAAATGGGTAGATTCAGATGCTTGCTAGGAAGAAGTTCTTCCCCATGAGGGTGGTGAGACACTGGCACAGGTTGCCCAGGGAGGTGGTGGAAGCCTCATGCCTGGAGGTTTTCAAGGTCAGGTTGGATGTGGCTCTGAGCAGCCTGATCTAGTGTGAGGGGTTGGAATTGCATGACCCTTGAGGCCCCTTCCAACCTTAACAATTCTATGATTTTATGATTCTAGTTATTGCAGCCTGTAAAAAGCTACATGGAGAGGTCAATGGGAATGCCTAAAACTAGGCTAATGCTTAGGAGCTTCTCCAAACTGGGGTCTTGCACAAAGGCAAGGACACAGCACAGCAATCTGTGCAGAAATAACCTCCTAGCTAAACCATTTGTGTTACAGAAATACACACTACAGTTCTTCTGAGGTGTATAAACACTACTTGAACTGTGGCAGGCCTAATCAGGGTTAAGATGCATAGGGGATTGAGCTGAAAATTCTAGACACATTTGAGTAAAAGATAAATAATAAGGGATTGGACACTGAATGATAACAGTAGGTAGGTTAATATAATTTTACTGCTGTATTGAAGACCTTATACGTTGCAGCAAAGTTTCTTTGTTGTTCACCTGCTCGCTCTTGGCTTCTCTCTCTGCTTCTGGATTTTAGGCTGTGCTGTCCTCCTTCTGACCTTGGTAGCTTTAGCTCTAAAGGTACAGGGGGAGCTGAGAAAGAGCACGTGGTTTGCATAGCTGTCTTGGGGCCCTTTGCCCCCAAGAGGGAACAAAGAGCTGAATCAAAGGTGCAGGGAGGTCCTGTGTTGCTGTTGTGCTGTGTATATGTATGTAAATACACTCCGTACATCTTTGTTGCCCTTTATACAGTTATATTTAGTTTCTTTTGTATATACAAGTCTATTTTCACTTCCAAATTCTGAGTGTGGTGAGATAGAATAGAATAGAATAGAATAGGAATAGAATAGGAATAGGAATAGGAATAGGAGTAGAATAGAATTAAACAGGTTGGTTAATTCTTTTGAGATCATTGAGTCCAACCTATCACCCAACACCATCTGATCAACTAAATCATGGCACCAAGTGCCTCATCCAGGCTCTTCTTAAACACCTCCAGGGATGGTGACTCCACCACCTCCCTGGGCAGCACATTCCAATGTCCAATCTGTCTTTCTGGGAAGAACTTCCTCCTAACATTCAGACTTCACAAGTGTCTTGCCTGAGAGGGATTTCCAAGCCATAACCATTTTGCATCATAGATTTCACTAGTGTCTTTCTTGGGTGTACCTCATTACCTAACTTCAGTGACAGGGGTAATTCTTACCACCTAGCAGTCAGTTCCTGGCTACCCAGTTCTGAGAAGACATGCTCCATGAAATCTGATAAACAGGAAGCTTATGCAAGGCTTCCAGAGCTGGAAACATCATAAGTATCCAAACCAGGCAGTGGAGAATGTGCTTGGCCTTCCAACAGACTTCCCAAACCAACAAAAAAGTAGCAATTTAGTCTTCCTTCTGAGGAGAAATTCTGCATTTATTGTAATAGCAACAAAAACCTACCTTTGTGGGTATGATTGGGACCGTTCAAGGCTCCTTGAATAGCAGCTTGTGCAGCAGAATTCTGGGCTTTCAGCATTTCAATGGTTTCCCTTAGCTCTATAAGCTCAGATTCCTGTATGAAGAGCAAAGAAAAGAGAGCTTAAAATGTATGGCACAAGTGCAATGTCTGCCTAAGCTAAAAGAAAATTGCAGAGATTTATGTGACACTCTGGGTAACATAAGGGTAATACCAAAGCAGAATCCATTTCTTCTCTCTCTCTCAAAAAAAAAAAATCCACTGCGTTTCTATGTTTCTATATAAAGCAATTATTTTATTTTTATGGAGAACAAAATGTAGAATCACAGAATGGTCTGGTCCAGAAGGGACCTCAAAAGGTCATCCAGTCTGACCTCCCTGCAGTCAGCAGGGACATCCCCAACTGGATCAGGCTGCCCAGGGCCTCCTCCAGCCTCACCTGGAAGGTCTCCAGGGAAGGAGCCTCAACCACCTCCCTGGGCAACCTCTGCCAGTCTTCCACCACCTTCATAGGAAAGAATTTGTTCCTCACATCCAATCTAAATCTGCTCTGCTCTCATTTGAAGCCATTGTCCCTGGTCCTGTCCCTGCAGGCCTTTGCAAACAGTCTCTCTCCATCCTTCCTGCTTCAGGTATTGTCAGGCTGCTCTTAGGTGCCCCTGGAGCCTCCTCTTCTCCAGGCTGAACACCCCCAGCTCCCTCAGCCTGTCCTTATAGCAGAGCTGCTCCAACCCCCTGATCATTCTTGTGTCCTCCTCTGGCCCCTCTCCATCAGCTCCATGTCCTTCCTGTGTTGAGGGCTCCAGACCTGCACACAGCACTCCAGGTGAGGTCTCAGTAGAGCAGAGCCAAGGGGCAGAATCACCTCCCTGGATCTGCTGGCAATGCTTCTTTGGATGCACTTAACAAATCATCATCATCATCATCTTTAATAAGGACTCATTTAAAAGGAGTCTCAATTGAAAGCATAAAGTTAAGAGAAATCCAACCTATGTATTGTGAAAGAAAGCAAAACCATTTGAATTACATGTTCTGCTAAGTCAGGTTACTGTTTAATGGAAGAATCTCAACCTGAGTTTGTGTATTTTCCAAAATACTTTATCACTACATTATCATTCAATTAAATATCACTACATTGTAATTCATTTTTTAAAAGTCTGCTTGATAACAACTGCCCAGGAAGCTGAAATAAAATCCCTCTACTTGAGTGCAGGAAGTTTTATATTAGAATGCACAGCCAATTTAAATAAAAAAAAATATCTTTCTTATTGCTGCCTCAGACTCATCCTTCCAGCCTGTATTTATATAATGAGGAATTTAACCTCAACAACATAGAAAGAAGGGAAGGAAAACAACACCTTTTTGGGAATGAAGCTTGAAGGTGACCTGTTTCAATATCACTGCTTAACCTCCTCTGGAAAGGAAACCTTCTGAGGGATATCTGAATTCATAAACAGTTTTGGTTTCAAGAAAACACCATTGTGGGTTTTCTGTTGTTGTTTGGTTCCTTAAGATTAAAAAAGCAAGCAAGACACATATTTTCTATGTTGTTCACAATGAGTCTCAAAATATTCCACCGGTTGGTGCTCCACCAAACTGTGAAACTTTTTTTTTTAAGTCACAGAATCACAGAATTTCAAGGGCTGGAATGGACCTCGAAAGATGATCCAGTCCAACATCCCTGCCAGAGCAGGATCACCTGCACCAGATGACACAGATTACAGTCAGATACTTTGATTGCAGCAGTGACTCCATAATCCTATACTGATACACAATTTCTTGCACAGTTTGGCTCAACAAGGTCTTTCCATTGATAGGATACTGTTCAAAATGAGTAAGGGCAGAAAGTTGCAGAACTGAAAGCCTGGAAGGTGCTGAACTCCTTTATAATAGTGAGATTAATACAAAGGCTCACATTCAATTCACTGGCTATCAGGTTTACATTTTGTCCCCTCCAACAGTCAAAACAGCACAGTGCAAAGCACAACTGTTTACTCATGAATAGGTTACCTGACCTCCAGGAACTGTCTGAATTGAGTCATTTTTCTCTACTTAGAAGTTCTTTCCTTCCCATAATTCTATTACTCCGACACTAGTGGCAGGCTGAAATGAAGCACTCCAGCAGGTTCTGATCAGTCTTTGTTACAGGATCTTTCAGTATGGATTAAAAGTAGACTCCCATATGTTTTAATTACAATCTGGAAACTAAAGATGTTGTCTTCCAGCTGCTCTCTGATATTGTCCATGTAAACCTGATGCTGCACAGTTGAACTCGCCTGGAGCTTCATGAAGGTTTGCTCACAACAGCCACTAAAGAAAGCTCTGTCTGCTTTACTGTCACAGCTGCCACTGTTTCCTTTCAGTACTTTTAAAAACAAATCTCTAACACAAGCTGCTGATTGTGTCCCACATTAAAGCACCTGCTTCAGTACAGCTACCTTTTGTTCAGCTGTCATTGTTAGGCTTTGCAACCGGCCTGTCATGTTGCCCAAGCTTTTTTCAAAAGCTGCTACTAGATGAGCCTGTGAAAGAAACACAAAACAACATTTATGGTGACAATGGCACAGTTTTCCCAGATATGCAAGGTTTTGACAATTCCCCCCCCCCCCCATTCATCTTCTGCAGCACTTTTCTATTACTTTCAAATGCAGACTGAGGTATCTTGGATAGGTGAAGCAGAAACAGGAAAGTGAGCCCAGTGTCCCTCAGGCTTCTTTAGCTCCCATGGAGATTAGCTGAGGTATCTCTACCTGGAAATGAATTATGGATTTCATACTCCATGTCAGTTTACTGATATATTGGCCAAAAGAAGTCTCTGGTCAAGTCTAGGAGCAATTATTTCCAATTACTGGACACTTCACAATGGAAACTGAAGTACTTTATCTTAAAAGGTAACTTTTAACCTCACAAAGAAAAGACTCCAGAGGAATACTGAGACTTAAACAAAAAAGTATCACAGTTAGTTAAGGTCATCACTTAGTCTATTCATCTTACATTGATTATATGTGTGTGTGTTGCATGTATAAAAGTAATTAAAAGCCTGTATAAAATAAAAATACAGTATTTACACACCTGCCAAAATGCATACATAAAAGACAGGCTTGTAAACTCTAAGTTCCACTTCTCAAGAAGTAAAGCAATAAATCTGAAAGTGATTAAAAGATTTTAAAACAGTAAAGCTTTGTTTTATTTTCTAACAACCTATAACCTAAGCAAGCAAAACTAACAACATCAACTCCTCATCAGTTCTAACCAACATTCAGCTTTGCAGACAAAGGCACAAAGAAAGCCACAAGCTAAGGCAGCTTGCACAGGTAAAGGAAAGTAATAACATGTTTTTAATGAATTTGCATAAAGTCCTATGCAGTCCTCTTACAGCACCAAATAGAATCATAGAATCAGTTCAGGGTTGGAAGGGACCACAAGGATCATCTAGTTCCAACCCCCCTGCCACAGGCAGGGACACCCCACACTAGATCAGGCTGGCCAGAGCCTCATCCAGCCTGCTCTTAAACACCTCCAGGGACGGGGCTTCAACCACCTCCCTGGACAACCCATTCCAGGGCTTCACCACTCTCATGGTGAAGAACTTTTTCCTCACATCCAGCCTGAATCTCCCCACCTCCAGTTTCATTCCATTCCCCCTAGTCCTATCACTACCTGAGATCCTAAGAAGTCCCTCCCCAGCCTTCTTGTAGGCCCCCTTCAGATCCTGGAAGGCCACAATGAGGTCACCTCGGATAAACAGAAGAAAATACTTAATTTTCCCTTTATCACTTCAGATGTGGTAATGGGCAAAGTTTACAAACACAGGCACTAGAACATACTTGAAAGTATAATTCACAAACAATGTATTTCCATGCTGTTACAGCTTGAAGGGGGAACTTCAGCCTAGTTCCTGACTGCAAGGGCTGAAAGTAAAATAAAATCACCACTGGATACAAAAGGAAAACAATGCTAAGGTCTATACAATTCATTGGCTTGCTAATGAGGATGGAGAGTAGTGGCATAAAAAGTTTTTCCTCTCTTCTTCTGTTGCCTGTCCTTGCACCTTCTCTTTCTTTCTCCCCTGGGGCCTTGCCAGAGGATCTCTGCTTTGACTGCTGTGTGAGGTAAAGGAAGGAGGGAGGGAGTGGAGGAGGTGAACAGTCCCCTGGATCCATCCAGGGGCATCTGAGGAATTTCTGTGTTGCATATAAATTGTAAATATACTTTTATTGTATACATCCATTGTATATTTGGTACACATTCATTGCATTCCATATTTCTAGACTGCAGTTTGCTTGTAAACAGAGCTTCATTTGCTTCCATCCCCCAATTTATTTTGGGGATAGTTCTCCAAATAAGTGTAATTTTAACCCACCACATATGCACAGGTAGATGAACTGATTTTCCTCAGTGAGAAGATTTATTTTTTATCATAGCAGTACAGGCACAGAGAGGGCCTGGCAAAAGTTTCAGTTACAGATGTGCATGCTTGTACAAGCATAGCTGAAATTATTCAAAGGTATATGATTGTACTGAATCTGAGATATTATCAGAGTAAGACACAGTCCAAAAAGTATTCTGATATGCATTTTAGAATAGAATAGAATAGAATAGAATAAACCAGGTTGGAAAAGACCTTTGAGATCATTGAGTCCAACCTATCACCCAACACCATCTCATCAACTAAACCATGGCACCAAGTGCCTCATCCAGGCTCTTCTTAAACACCTCCAGGGATGGGGACTCCACCACCTCCCTGGGCAGCACATTCCAATGGCCAATCTCTCTTTCTGGGGAGAACTTTCTCCTCACCTCCAGCCTAAACTTTCCCTGGTGCAGCTTGAGACTGTGTCCTCTTGTTCTGGTACTGGTTGCCTGGGAGAAGAGACCAACCCCCACCTGCCTACAACCTCCTTCAGGTAGTTGTAGAGAGCAAGAAGGTCTCCCCTGAGCCTCCTCTTCTCCAGGCTAAGCAACCCCAGCCCCCTCAGCCTCTCCTCACAGGGCTGTGCTCCAGACCCCTCCCCAGCCTTGTTGTCCTTCTCTGGACACCTTCAAGTCTCTCAATGTCCTTCTTAAATTGAGGGTCTCAGAACTGGACACAGTCCTCAAGGTGTGGCCTAACCAGTGCTGAGCACAGGGTGGAATGACTTCCCTGGTCCTGCTGGGCCACACTGTTCCTGATGCAGGCCAGGATGTCATTGGCCTTCTTGGCCCCCTGGGCACACTGCTGGCTCATGCTCAGCCTACTATCACCCAGTACCCCCAGGTCCCTCTCTGCCTGGCTGCTCTCAGCCACTCTGTCCCCAGCCTGTAGCACTGCATGGGGTTGTTGTGGCTGAAGTGCAGCACCTGGCACATGGACTTGTTGAATGCCATCCTGTTGGCCTCTGCCCATCTGTCCAGCCTGGCCAGGTCCCTCTGCAGAGCTCTCCTATCCTCTAACATATCAACACCTGCCCCCAGGTTGGTGTCATCTGCAAATATACTGATGATGACCTCAATATCCTCATCCAGATCATCAGTAAAGATACTGAACAGGATGGGGCCCAGCACTGATCCCTAGGGGACACCACTAGTGACTGGCTGCCAGCTGGAAGTGGCACCATTCACCACCACAAGAAGGAAAAGAGCCACCTTGCTTTGTACATTATTCCTCAAATAAAAATACACAAGTTATATACATACATACATACATACATACATACATATATATTAGCCTAATGTGTCTTCCACTTCCAGTGGCTTTTGTGTTTTGTAAATCATTTTGGATGATCACAGGCTCACAGGATGTCAGGGGTTGGAAAGGATCTCTGAAGATCATCGAGTCCAACCCCTCTGCCAGAGCAGGACCACATAATCCAGTGGAGGTCACACAGGAATGCATCCAGATGGGATTGCTATAGACATTTCAGGATATTACAAGCTCCTGATTCTATACTTAATAAATTTACTACATGCTTACTCCTTGTCAGTTCTATTATTTGTAAATAAAACATTTACTTGCTTATAGTTAAAGTGGTCAATCTTTCTGCAGGGGTGCCTTAGACAGCTTATGTAGTAAAGGATACATACCCCAGGGACTAGCTTTTGGTAAGCACAGGACTAGATATATCAGCAGTTTCCTAAGGATTAACTAGCAATCATGTATATTCCTGTTTTAAACTTTATAACTTAGTCCTTATCCTCAAAGTTGCAACTTTAAAGAAAATGAACCTGGAACATGTGTCAAATGCACCCCTGAAACCTGTTCATCAATACAAAGTTTTACTAGTTTGGAAACTACAGCCTCTGGTTGTTTCCACTACTCTACTCCTTGAGTATTTCACTTTAATAATTAGCTACATATTATAAACATCCAAACTAACTGAGGGTGTTTAAAATCAAAAAGGTGATGACCAGCGACCCAGAACACAATCAGAGGCAAAGCAGATGCAGTAAGAGCCAAATGTCTCTTCATTAGATGTGTTTAAACTGGAAACTAATGGAGCTCAGTGTTCCCTGCCTCATAGAAGAATCTATGACTTGGCTGCTGTGTTGTACCTTGGGAATAACAGTGGGGACTAATGGTTTGAAAAGAGCAATCATTTGCTTAATTATGCATTGCTTTGGTCTGCTTTTCACAATCAGAAAGTAATAACCACTTCTTTTTTGGTATCTAACTATGCATATTTGTGCAATGTATTTTCCTGCTCATAGCCAGAACTTCAGCTTATAATGTACATCCATAAATGACAAGGAACTTAGATGAAAAGTTAAGGATTTCATTAAAAAACATGCTAAGAACTAAAAAGCATAATTAAAAATGTCAAAGTTCACTGAAACTATGAAGTTATTGTTGGATGGTCTTTAGAGAAAGCCATGTCACACCTAAGGCTTATTACTGAAGTTCAACCTATGACAGAGTACATTGGAGGAGCACACTAAAGGTTTTCATCTTCAATGTAATCAGATCAAAGTGATGGAATTTTCCTCAACCATTTGAGATAAAGGCTTTCAGGTCTTGATTTCCTAATAATAAACATGATTAAAATGCCCACCACAGAAAATGACTCAAGAAAAGACCTCAACCTTCAAAACCTGTTGCTCATTACTTTAAATGTTCAACAAGGATCAGTGCAGAGTCCTGCAGCTGGGCAGGAAGAATAAACTGCAGCAGTACAGGTTGGGAGGGGATCTGCTAGAGAGCAGCCCTGTAGAGAAGGACCTGGGAGTGCTGGTGGGCAACAAGTTCTGCATGGGACAGCAATGTGCCCTGGGGGCCAAGAGAGCCAATGGGGTCCTGGGGTGCATTCAGAGGAGTGTATCCAGCAGATTCAGGGAGGTTCTCCTCCCCCTCTACTCTGCCCTGGTGAGACCTCCCATGGAATATTGCATCCAGTTCTGGGCTCCCCAGTTCAGGAGGAACAGGGATCTGCTGGAGAGAGTCCAAGGAAGGGCTATGAGGATGATAAAGGGTCTGGAGCACTGCCTGGTGAGGAGAGGATGAGAGCCCTGGAGCTTTTTAGTCTGGAGAGGAGAAGACTGAGAGGGGATTAATAAATATTTATCAATATCTGAGGGCTGGGGGTCAGGAGGGAGGGCACAGGCTCTGCTCACTTGCACCCTGGGATAGGACAAGAAGCAGTGGATGTAAACTGCAGCACAGGAGGTTCCTCCTCAACACAAGGAGGAACTTCTACACTGTAAGGGTCACAGAGCACTGGAATAAGCTCCCCAGAGAGGTCGTGGAGTCTCCTTCTCTGGAGACTTTCAAGCCCCATCTGGATGCTTTCCTCTATGACCTGAGCTAGACTGTATGGTCCTGCTCTGGCAAGGGGGTTGGACTCGATGACCTCTTTGGGTCCCTTCCAACCCCTGACACACTGTGAGCCTGTGACCCTGTGAAATGTCTGTTACAGCAGAACACAAAGTGTTAATTGGACATTGTGAGAGACTAAAGCTTGTCTCTCCTGGTGTGACTCAACAAAGATAAAATCACTTGCTGCTTGCCCAGACAATAGCTGATGTGCGTTGGGCAGAGCCACTGGAAGGTGCAAAGATAACATTGCTCACGGGACTGCAGCTGGCCTACAACAATGGCCCAAGGGCCCAGCATTCACACCTTCAGGACAAGATCATGTCCAGCCATCAGATACCCCAGGAAAGGACAATGGATTCCCTGATGTGTAAAGGGTGTGTGGGTAGGCAGATGGAGAAGGAGGAGGCGGAGGCCTTCCCCCCTCCATCCAGACGGCTGCCCAAACTCACCTGAGTACACAGAAAGATTTCCTGGGGAACGATACCTGGACACTTACCTAAAGAGGATTTCCCAGAACGATATCCTGGGGAACAACACCTGGACACTTGCCTGAGGACTAGAAAACTGTATAAAAGACTGGAGCAACTACTGGCTTTGAAGAAGAAAATTGAAGAAGAAAACTGGAGAAGAAAAATGCAGCACCACACGCTGGAAACATCACGGGGGCCAACACAACGGATCCTGGACTCTGAAAACCCTCTCTCTCCGTGCCCTAAGTTCCGGCTGCTGCAACTCATGGAGCTGAAGAAGCTGCCCAGGGGACCACATCCCTTCTACGCCAAAGCCTCAGCACCCTTCCTCTACAGACCCGACATCTCCTGCAGCACCGTTTCTCTACAGACCCAACATCTCCTGCAGCACCTTTCCTCCACAGACTCAAACTGTCTTGGGGGGTGAGGGGTGTGGTAAAATAATTCCTTTCCTCTTCTCTATTTTCTCTCTCTCCCCTTCTGATCCATCCACTTTATTTATGTCCATCCACTGTATTTATGTAATAAATAGTCTAGCTGTTGATATTTTGGCCTCGTTTGTGCCTCTAGTTTCACAACACGGGAATATTAATTAAAAACCTGAATCTCTTTCCCTCTCCGGATCGAGACAGACATGCAAATTAATAAACTTTGCTGCCTTTCCCTGTTTATTTATTCAGAAGTCTTATGCAAACTTGTCACCAAAGAAATAGGATGTAGCAAAAAGAACAAAAATTAACCAGAAAAAGGCTAGAGTATCAATATACTTACATGTGTGTGTAGAAGTATGTAACATATGCTTGTCTATATTCCCATTGAAGGCAAGAATTTGAATTGAATTATTTAAAGGCAAAAGAATTCAGAAAGGAAAACAACTGAAATAAATAGAAAGGAAATTCTGACTTTCAAAATGGTCAATGGAAAGCAAAAAATCTTGTACACGTTTAAACTAATTAATTGATTTTGCATTGGTAATCCTCAGTTTCTGAGGATTACTCACATTATCCACAAGGATCCATTCTTTCATTCTCACAAAAGCATTTAAGAGGTTGTCTTTGTTTGTTTCTTTGTTTCTTTGTTTCGATTTGCTTTTCAATAGAGCCAATGTCCCATTCTACAGGAATCTCTGTGTTAGATTAGGTAGTTTCATTCGTGTATATAAATAACCTGAATACTGCAAGTGCTTTAAACCCTGTTTATTCTAAAGCAAAAATATACTTTCACAATTGAATGAAGCATTTATACTTGGAAACAGATATCCTGGAGTCAGAGTTAAGAGCATTAAGGGCATTACTGGAAATATACCTGCTGTAAAATATACAATGTTTACCATGATATACATATTAGTTGTATAGCTGATGCACAGCTCTTAATGTTTAGATTCATTGCATATGGATTAGTTTTGACTTCTATTAATAGCTGAAATTCCCAATGGAAATAGCCAGAGAGATATTCTCAGGGAAGGACTCACTGCTAAGATGGCTGACTTGATTTAAACCATTTCTCTCCTACTACACAATCCCAGTCAGTCAAACCCCAAATATGTCAGCTCAGCTTTACAGCCCATCCTGACCATGACACTGCGGCTAGCTGCTGACACACTTTGTGATGTAACTTGTGGTGCTCAGCTCTATAAAATGAACATAAATAAATAAATTTCCTCCTACCTGACATGGCTGAATGAAAGGAGGTGTGAGAGCCCAGAAGGGATCAGGCTGATGGCAAGAAGCAACTCTACATCTGGTGACGTTTTCTGCTCACCACCTGTGACTATCTTCTAGTTTGGCTGTAGGATAGTGGTTCAGAGCTGGCCAAACAAGAGTATTAGCCAGTGAACCCCCCTCCACATTCTACTGGCATCCTGAGTCTACTACAGTTTGTAAGCATGCACCCTTCAGCTTTATCCAGTACAAAGCCCTGATCAAAGTCCCTTCCAACAGGCTGGGTTTGGACTGCTCGCTGGAATTTGAGCCCTTGTCAATCACATAGCAAGCTGCTGGTTGGACACTTTCTGCCCTGGAAAGAGACTCTTTCTTAATTAGTACTGAGATTTGCCCTTCCCCATGATCAAAACACACACCAAGGGAAAAACATCCATCACAGATGCTGTAAATTAAGCATCTGAACAACAGCTGGGCCCTGCTTGAATTTAATCATCTGCAAGCAAAACTCTTTGGGGTTAATCAGGTGAAATAAACTGCTGAAATCAAGCACAGTACTCGAATCCAGCCAAAGGAACTTAGATAATAAATGGAACCAAATAATAAAAAGTCTCAGCAGGGGCTTCCAAAAAGCCTGAGAAATTCTGCAACTTCCAATTGACAGTTTTTGACACAAAATAATATATGAAGCAAAGGTTTAATGAAATAGGTCAAGTTTCAGCCTGACAGTCTTTTAATGACACATGCACTGCTGCTACCAACAGCCTTTTGTGGTAAAGCAAAGAAATACAAAGAGTGATTAAATAAGATTAATAAGATGCCCTCTCTTCCCCCTTTCTTCCTCCCTACTTATATCACAGTATCACAGTATCACTAAGGTTGGAAGAGACCTCAAAGATCATCGAATCCAACCTGTCACCACAGACCCCATGACTAGACCATGGCACCAAGTGCCACGTCCAATCCCTTCTTGAACACCTCCAGGGATGGTGACTCCACCAGCTCCCTGGGCAGCTCATTCCAATGGCGAACGACTCTCTCAGTGAAGAACTTTCTCTTCACCTCCAGCCTAAACTTCCCCTGGTGCAGCTTGAGACTGTGTCCTCTTGTTCTGGTGCTGGTTGCTAGAGAGAAGAGACCAACCCCTTCCCGGCTACAACCACCTTTCAGGTAGTTATAGAGAGCAATAAGGTCTCCCCTGGGCCTCCTCTTCTCCAGGCTAAACAATCCCAGCTCTCTCAGCCTCTTCTCATAGGGCTTGTGCTCTAGGCCTCTCACCATACTTTAGCTCAGTTCTACAAAGGGAAATAGTAATTCAAGCCCAAGATGAACTGTGAGGAAACAGTCTGGCTGCTAACATAGTGTGGAAAAAAGTGCTACCTATTTCCAGACACTGAAATCATGAAAATTGGAGGAGCTTAGGACTAAGGTGAATGCATTTATTGCAGAGGCATCAGAAAGGACAGGAATTCTCAAGTCAGCAAAGGCACTGCAGAAAATACTCTGTTCAGACAGTTTTCTACCTGTCAGAGATGGATGCATCTGCAGAGAAGATAGGCAGTGACAAAACTTTTTACTGCATTTTACTTTATGTTTATTCAGGTTCTAACTTACTGGTGTGGAAATGTGACTCAAACTGAGAGTCTCAGTAGGACTATCCATTTAGAGATAACTAATAGAGATAGCTAATTAATTGCTTTGATTTCTTCTCTGAGGATAAATTATAGTGTTGGGGGTTTGTTTGTTTGTTTGTTTTAATTAGGACTATTTCTCCTCTAGATGCCAAGGGCTGGTGAAGTATTTGTCTTAGATTAGGAGATAAATGATAAATGAATATATGCAAGTAAGGCACTGCTAAGACAGTAGAGGTTCACCAAAATTAGAAGCCCATAAGTTTGTCAAATTAAATCAAGTATTGCTAGTTAAGCATAGAATAGAATAGAATAGAATAAAACAGGTTGGAAGAAACCTTCAAGATCATTGTGTCCAACCTATTATCCAACACCACCTAATCAACTAAACCATGGCACCAAGCACCCTATCAAGTCTCCTCCTGAACACCTCCAGTGGTGGTGACTCCACCACCTCCCTGGGCAACACATTCCAATGGGCAATCACTCTCTCTATGTAGAACTTCTTCCTAACCTCCAGCCTAAACCTCCCCTGGTGCAGCTTGAGACTGTGTCCTCTTGTTCGGTGCTGGTTGCCTAGGAGAAGAAACCAACCTTCGCCTGTCTACAATCTCCCTTAAGGTAGTTGTAGTGAGCAATAAGGTCTCCCCTCAGTCTCCTCTTCTCCAGGCTAAGCAACCCCAGCTCCCGCAGCCTCTCCTCACAGGGCTTGTGCCCCAAACCCCTCAGCAACTTTGCTGCTCTTCTCTGGACACGTTCCAGCAAGTCAACATCCTTCCTAAACTGAGGGGCCCAGATCTGGACACAGGGCTCAAGGTGTGGCCTAACCAGTGCAGTGGACAGGGGCAGAATGACCTCCCTGCTCCTGCTGGCCACACTGTTCCTGATGCAGGCCAGGATGGCATTGGCCCTCTTGGCCACCTGGGCACACTGCAGGCTCATGTTCAGCCTACCATCAACCCGTACCCCCAAGTCCCTTTCTGCCTGGCCGCTCTCCAGCCACTCTGACCCCAGCTTGTAGCACTGCATGGGGTTGCTGTAGTTGCTCTCATAATTTTTATGATAGCTATATAATCAATGGCATTTAAATATCAGTTCTGTAGTTAGACTATATTTCAGGGGCTTATTCCAATTATAAGGTTGCATATAGACTCTCATTTCCAAGCTGCATTTTATTCCTGATATTGAAGTGATACTTGGTAGAATTGATTTGCATAATGTGCTCTAAGGCCTAACAGAATTAGTCCTAACAAACCTTTAAATGGTCTTTTTTGGTCCTTTGGACTTATGGGGAAGTGTTTTTATTAATGCTTTACATCTCCTGTACCAGAACAATCAGAGGATTAACTCAGAACCAGGCTTCTTGTAAAATACTCTTCAACCTTTGGTTTTTAAATGAAAGTATGGTAAAAAAACCAATTACTTATAATATACTGTAACAACTATTTTTCTTTTGAGATTAATTTTGAAGGTGCCTAACTCCCTTGTTCATGCCTGGAGAATTTGAAGTCTATACATTTCATGCTCCTGACAAGTTTAGTTTTGAGGGAGTTTCCACATGTTTGGGATTTGGGCAAAGGGAAAGATTTCTCTGGTACCCTTTCAAAAGCCCATGTGCTAAAAGGATCAGCTTCAGGCTTCCTTAAAGAGTATCTCCATGGAGATGGATTAGAAGGTGAGTGACACAGTGGAGAGAGTGTGATTAAAATGACCATTATGTAACATATGGCATGCATACATCTCTCTCTCTCTCCCTACCTATGCATGCATACAAGCAGATAGAGGTTTACAAATATGGTGCTTCTGGCTAGACAAAACCAAAACCAGATCTACATGTATATATTTTCAGCTGTCCTGTGGAAAATGTTACCTTTCTGATTCAAATAGTAGACAAGCTATGGATACTCTTACTGTGCATTCAGAAGTCCAAAGGCAGTACAGAGGACCAGATCCCCAGCCCTTCCAATGCGAGCTGTACAGGTTAAACCCATTGGATTTCTCATCCATGCAGCAGAGTTAGTTTGAGTGCAAACCAAGTAAAAAATGTAACTGCCCATGTTTAGCTTGCCTGAGTTTCTTTGAAGTATGAACCACATCTGACTGCAGCTTGGAGCTAACTTTGACAACTTGCTGGGAGTAGGTAATATTATTTTAAACCAGTCTGTATGGTGTTTACTGCACACAAAGGAATACTGGAAAAGATATAAGCAACAACTTCCAAATAACACTGGGGAGGGATTGGACAAAATTTGCCCAGACAAACCTCATTGCTTCAGGAGTAGAGAAGAATCTCCTGCCATTCTCATTCTGTTGGGCTTGTTGCTGTAAGGTAGGCTACAGCATTGATGGAGTGACTGGAAAAAGGATCAAGACTAAGATGAGCCATGTTTCAACTCTTCCTTTCAAAGCATTATCCAGGAGGGTTTTGACTGTGTCCAGAGAAAAAGAGTCCACAACCTCTCTGGGCAGCCTTCTCCAGTGCTCCAGATCTAGATCGAGATCCAGTCACCCTAGATCTAAATAGTCACTACATCTACATTTTGAAGAAAGGTACTCTGTAAGCTGCCCAAGGTGGCAAGAACTTGCTTTCTTGAAATGAAAAGGAATACTCTCTTGCGAATACATTGCAGCTTTCCTTGGCAATGGTAACTATAATTACATCCTGAACTTCACTTCAAAATCACTATACAACAGATTGTCCAGTAACTATCTGGTAACTCATCTGAAACCTCAGTAAGCAGACAGGTGTACAGCCCACATTTCCTATCTGACATTATTTTCTGATGACATGTTCAATCACTAGTATCACCAGTGTGTCACAACTGGAAGGAACATTAGGAAGCTCTCTGTGAAGTAGCTGTTTCAAATAGCTCTAAATCAGCAAAGATACTGCAGCATATGAATTCTATATACAGTTGTACATAGGGCTTCCCTCCACCTCTGTCAGCATTTTTGCAGGGTTTACCCTTCTGAATTACACTATAACAAATTCCACCAGAATCTGAAATTCTTTGGTTGTGTCTCCTTACTTTTGGGCTTCTTTTTAATTCATTTTGAGGAAAGAGTGAAACTGTACAGGACTGTTGCAGCCTGTGCTGAGGGCATTTGCTGGCCATGTGCAGGTGCAGGATTTCTTAGCTGACCAATTCCTTAGCAGGCTGCCTAGAGCAAAACAATCACATTCCATGGGTGCCAAGAGCAACATCCTCACGTTGGCACCCTGGGATTGGAACATGCTGCAGAGGCCACCTCCTGCACATGCTGGCACCTCTCATTGGGAAAAGATTGTAGCTTATAGATGTGGTTGGGTTTCACTGGTTAAGGGTTTGGTAGCAAAGAGTATAGAAACAGCCACTCTGAGCAATGGTTACCCTTTGGTTAGGGACTTAGGTTAGGAACAGCTTGGAGGGTTAGGGCTGCTAGGGGCTTCTGCTTCTGTTAGTGAGCTACTTCTGGCCAGGTGCAGGGATGCTGCTAGGGATCTGCTCAGGACGTCTGTTAGCTGCTTCATCTGTTCAGGGCTTCCAGGATGTCTTCTGTAAGTGGGACTCTGAGACTGTAATGTTGGGATCTTACAACACAGCAATAAAGGACCTGTGGGAGGACTTCTGAGATTCTCTGCTCTCTGCATTTCTGGAATCTCATTGCTATATGGCAGCAGGGGTCTTGCCTCCATTCATCACCCAGTGGCCCCTGAAGCAGGGAATACAAGATCACAGTATCACAGTATCACCAAGGTTGGAAGAGACCTCAAAGATCATCGAGTCCAACCTGTCACCACAGATCTCATGACTAGACCATGGCACCAAGTGCCACATCCAAGCCCCTCTTGAACACCTCCAGGGACGGTGACTCCACCACCTCCCTGGGCAGCACATTCCAATGACGAATTACTCTCTCAGCGAAGAACTTTCTCCTCACCTCCAGCCTAAACTTCCCCTGGTGCAGCTTGAGACTGTGTCCTCTTGTTCTGGTGCTGGTTGCTAGAGAGAAGAGACCAACCCCTTCCTGGCTACAACCACCTTTCAGGGAGTTGTAGAGAGCAGTAAGGTCTCCCCTGAGCCTCCTCTTCTCCAGGCTAAACAACCCCAGCTCCCTCAGCCTCTCCTCACAGGGCTGTGCTCAAGGCCTCTCCCCAGCCTTGTTGCCCTTCTCTGGACACGTTCAAGTGTCTCGATGTCCTTCCTAAACTGAGGGGCCCAGAACTGGACACACTACTCAAGGTGGGGCCTAACCAACATTGTTGTTATGTCCAAAATGGAAACTCTTCTTTCCATTTCTACTGTCTTTCATTACAAGATTTCTTTGGCTTGAAGCTCAGGCAACACAGACATTTCATGAAGTCATGAATATGAAAACCACGAAAAGCATTAAACAGTAAACGTCTCCCAGACCAGGTGTTAAGTAGGAGCTACTAACCAGTCTGATAATATATTCATTCACACTCTTTATGAACACAAGGAAAAATACTTACATTTGCTGAAAGCTGAGAGGTAAGGGTAGCAACTTTCTCTTGTGATGCAACCAACTCTCTCCGTAGTTTCTGAATTTGCTGAAAAAAACCACAGCTGATGTGAGTATTGCAGCAATTTCCTGTTGTTGTGCTTTTCCTTGTTTGTTTAATTAATCAAGGGATCATGAATAGGGTTTACAATGGCTTAGTTTCACATTTTACTCTCAGAACTACTCAGTTATTAAAGGTGGCACTTTAATAACTACAAGTTATTAAAAGGTGGCACTTAGTCCTGCTTCAGCTCTCTTCTTGCAATAACTAAGGTATGAGCTAGGATCCCAGTGAGCACATATGGGCAAGTGCTTTGTTATTTCATATGTGCAGTCCTTTTGTATGTTAAAATATTTATTTATTTATTTATTTACATTATTATATGTTTCTTTATACCTCCAGGGATGAGGCTTCCACCACCTCCCTGGGCAACCTGTGCCAGTCTCTCACCGCCCTCATGGGGAACAACTTCTTCCTAACATCCAATCTGAATCTACAGCCCTAGAGAAAGGGCGATGCAATAGGGAATTGTCATCCACAGCACAGAGCTGTGGCATACTTGTTCAGCTCCTTTGCTTTAACTTTCAGAGAAAACAGCTTAGAAATTTCAGGCAGAAAATATACTGAAAGTACACTGCATCAAGTAAGGAAGATGATGTCTCCTCAAAATATCTTTCAGTTGACTTTGGTTGAAGCAGTAAAAATAGGAGCAGAATTTGGAAGGCATGTAGCTCTGCGGAGTGAAAGTGGCTCCCTTGGTGCTGCACTTTATTGCTGCCACTCCTTGATGCCCTTTTAACACAGCCAGGATTTCATTTTGAGAAAGGCTGTAATTGTACCCAGCTGCTGACCTGGGCTTGTCACCCATTCCCATACACAGCAAGCAGAAAGAAGCTGCTCTCCATGTCATTTTTGACTTATATCTGAAATCGATCTGCACTGTTCTGAAACTCATTAAGGTGGTCAGTGTCAGAAATTGAATATAATGCAAAATGCGAGGGGGAGAATTTCAGAGTGACCATTTGAAGTGTTTTCTCCTGCAAGGCAGAACATTAACCTTCAATTGCACTGTCCATTAGATCAAGTATAGCGTGGCATTAGGTCTCAAATCAAAGGTATCATAACTCCTCCATCCCGAAGCCCAGTTCTCGCTGATCCTTTTCACCTTTTCAGAACCTCAGTCAGGAGGTATTCTTCAGCACATTGCTATGAAAACACCTTCCAGTGCACCAGAAGATGCACCAGCTTTTTACCAACCCTTTTTAAAGAGTGGTGCAAAGTCACAGGCTGTGCTGTGCCCACAAGCTCAGCAGTTTGGCAGTAGCAGGTAAACAACAAACTTGAAAATAACATAATGTGATATACAGCCATAAAAGTGAAGAAAAGTTCTTACCTCTGAATGTGCCTTTTCTTCTGCCTGGAAGAAAACAAAGAAACAATAGCTTAGAAGCAGTGTGCAACATAATTGTGATAATAGAAAATAAAAGCCAGCTATGCTGAAGTGAAATGAATAGCTTCATGGATCGGTTACATTGAAGGCAGATATGCAGTAAAAACATTAAATGGAATTCTTTTCAACTTACATGGCGAGGCTCCAGCTGAAACCTGAGAGTTTGCCAGCATGCTGACAACATGAAACAGTGGAGGAAGGGAGAACAGGGACAGAACTGCAGAAAGGGCAGCTACATTTCTGAGACAAAGAAGAAAACTTGCTGCATGGACCTTAGCCTTCACAAGTTACCAGCAAACCTTCACACCATAATCATAAAATCACAGAATTGTCAGGGTTGGAAGGGACCTCAAGGATCAGCCAGCCCCAACCCCCCTGCCATGGGCAGGGACACCTCACACTACAGCAGGTTGCTCACAGCCACATCCAGCCTGCCCTTCAAAACCTCCAGGCATGAGGCTTCCACCACCTCCCTGGGCAACCTGTGCCAGTCTCTCACCACCTTCATGGGGAACAACTTCTTCCTCACATCCAATCTCAATCTACCCATTTCTAGTTTTGCTCCATTCCCCCCAGTCCTGTCACTCCCTGACACCCTCAAAAGTCCCTCCACAGCTTTCTTGGAGCCCCCTTCAGATACTGGAAGGCCACAAGAAGGTCTGCTGGGAGCCTTCTCTTCTCCAGACTGAAGAGCCCCAACTCCCCCAGTCTGTTCACATAGCAGAGCAGCTCCAGCTCTCTGCTCATCCTTGTGGCCCTTCTCTGGGCACCTTCCAGCACCTCCAGATCCTTCCTAGAACAGAGGCTCCAGAACTGGACACAGAGCTCCAGGTGGGGTCTCAGCAGAGTGGAGCAGGGGGGGAGAATCCCCTCCCTGGCCCTGCTGGCCACACTTCTCTTGCTGCAGCCCAGGCTCTGCTTGGCTCTCTGGGCTGCAAGTGCTCACTGCTGGCTCCTGTTGAGCTTCTCCTCCCCCAGCACCCCCAGGTCCTTTTCTTCAGGTCTGCTCTCAGCCAGTCAGAGAATAATATCAAGATTTTCAGTTACCCTTTGGCAATAACACATAGAGATCTTGATCTTTAGTTAGCACGTTGTCTGAATCTCTAGCAATCAGGCTGCAGAAATCTACTAGCACAGGCTGCAGAAAACCACTAGAACCAAGGCCTAAGGTGATGTTTGAGATATCTCATACATACATTTGATTGCCATGCTTATGGAAAGCAAGCAGCTTTGGAACTCCTGCTTAGTGATTTTAAGTAAGCTAAAAAAGCTCTTGTGCTCCTCCCTGAATCTAGTAAGAGCTGCATGCAAGTTACATGTGCCATAACCTTGTGACGCTCTCCCTTTCTGAAGGAAACGGGGCACTGTACCTTATCATTGAACAATTAAATTGCTCTCTGCTTTCAGCTCATACTGATTGCCAGTCTTTCTGTACTCCACTTGTGCATCATCTTCTGAATAATTGCTGAAAAGTTTAATTTTTTTTTTCTCAGTGGATGAGAGGGATCAAGCAGAAGAAATTCTGATGGATCTGAAATAATCCCTAAAGGTTGACCCTAGCAAGTTCGTCATACCAAGTCCCTTCTTGCCATTTAAAGCATTCTCTAGAACTTCATTAACTTGTCTACATAACCAATAACTTAAGGAGAGTGGCTTAGAGGCATGTGAATTCACACTCAGAAATTTTAGAAGATACCCCACTTACTGTGTAAACTTGGATAAAAAGTATAAAGTTTGTTTGGCAGGAAAAATGCTGTTCTCTAATATCATGGGTTTGATATTTCCAAGATACTGTATAATCTTGAATCACAGAATCACAGAATGTCAGGGGCTGGATGAGACCTGGAAAGATCATCCAGTCCAACCCCCCTGCCAGAGCAGGAGCACCTAGAGCAGGTCACACAGGAACACATCCAGGCAGGGCTTGAGTATCTCCAGAGAGGGAGACTCCACAACCCCCCTGGGCAGCCTGTACCAGGGCTCTGTCATCCTCACAGGGAAAAAAATTTTCCTCCTGTTCCTATGGAGCTTCCTCTGCCTCAGCTTCCACCACTGCCCCTTGTGCTGTCCTTGGGCATCACCCAGCAGAGCCTGGCTCCAGCTTCTGGGCACTCACCCTGCACATCTTTATCAACAGCAATGAGGTCACCTCTCAGGCTCCTCCTCTCAGAGCTACAGAGCCCTCAGCTCCCTCAGGCTCTCCTCATAAGCAAGATCTTCCACTTCATCATCTTTGTGGCTCTGTGCTGGACTCTTTCAAGCAGTTCCCTGAGGTCCTTCCTGAACTGAGGAGCCCAGAACTGGACACAATACTCCAGATGTGGCCTCACCAGTGCAGAGTATAGGGGGAGGAGAACCTCTCTTGACCTGCTAACCACAGCCCTTCTAATCCACCCCAGGATGCCATTAGCCTTCTTGGGCACAAGAGCACATTGCTGGCTCATGGTCAGCCTCCCATCCACCAGGAACCCCAGGTAATATAAACAAAAAGTATTAGTAAATTTTTGCTACATTACACAACATCAGAGCAGAGCTATTTCAGATTTACTGACTGGGTGCTGCATGCCTCCTGCACACATCATCTGATTTTTAGCATCTCTCAGTTTCATAATATTATTCTAAAATTCGGTATCAACATTTGTGTTGCGATTTTTGGACACCTCACCCCTTGTGACTCGATTGCAATGTCTTGTACTCAGGGGAACAGTTGCAAAGATTTTTTAGAATAGAATAGAATAGAATAGACCAGGTTGGAAGAGACCTTCAAGATCATCACATCCAACCTATCATCCAACACCACCTAATCAACTAAACCTTCAACCAAGCACCCTATCAAGTCTCCTCCTAAACACCTCCAGTGATGGTGACTCCACCACCTCCTTGGGCAGCCCATTCCAATGGGCAATCACTCTCTCTGTATAGAATTTCCTCCTAACCTCCAGCCTAAACCTCCCCTGGCGCAGCCTCAGACTGTGTCCTCTTGTTCTGGTGCTGGCTGCCTGGGAGAAGAGACCAACCTCTGCCTGTCTACAACCTCCCTTCAGGTAGTTGTAGAGAGCAAGAAGATCACCCCTGAGCCTCCTCTTCTCCAGGCTAAGCAACCCCAGCTCCCTCAGCCTCTCCTCATAGGGCTTGTGTTCCAAACCCCTCACCAACTTTGTTGCCCTTCTCTGGACATGTTCCAGCAAGACAACATCCTTCCTAAACTGAGTGGCCCAGAACTGGACACAGGACTCAAGGTGCGCCCTAACCAGTGCAGTGTACAGAGGCAGAATGACCTCCCTGCTCCTGCTGGCCACACTGTTCCTGATGCAGGCCAGGATTTTGACTCCCAAAGCATGAGCAGGGAGCTTTGGTTTGAATGTCACTCATATCTCCTGTGCAGCCAGTCAGTAAGCACATTGTGCCCTCACCTAAATAATTCAGGAATGGTCTGGATGGACTGGAATTGCTTGCAGCTTGCTGCTTAAGTCCTGGACAAAGCTGGCATGTGTATACATACTGACATGTGTGTACATGCACTTCAAATGGTTCAAGAGAACTAGGAGAGGCACTGCCGTGGTAGGAACTGTGCATGGATGCAACCTATTTCCCAAGCTAACATGAGCTCAGCATTGAGACAAGGCTACTGAATTGTACAAATGCATCACACTACATGGGTTCAGTGTTCCCAGGCAAGAACTGGTGTGGGCTCTGGGCAGAGCATTCCATGTCATTCCCAGGGTATCAGCTGATACTGTTCAACACCTGAAAATCTGGAGAGGAGACAGACTATTCATGGTATGAAAGCAGAAAAGTGGGGTACTCTCCCATGAGCAAGGACTACTACAACATACAATTATTGTTAGTGAATAGGTTGCAAAGCAACTGTTGTGTATCAGCAAGGGAATGTCCAAGGGTTTAAGTCTTCCCAGTTGGGAGAACAACTGCAGCAACCAACTATGCAGAAGAGCACAACAAAAAGATACCAAAACAGACAATGAATGAATGAATGAATGAATGAATGAATGAATGAATGAAACCCAGAACTTCTGCTTGTGCTAGAATCTAATTATCACCCAATCCAATTAACCAAGATTAATCTTTTTCCCTTCCCTTCCCTTCCCTTCCCTTCCCTTCCCTTCCCTTCCCTTCCCTTCCCTTCCCTTCCCTTCCCTTTCCCTTCCCTTCCCTTCCCTTCCCTTCCCTTCCCTTCCCTTCCCTTCCCTTCCCTTCCCTTCCCTTCCCTTCCCTTCCCTTCCCTTCCCTTCCCTTCCCTTCCCTTCCCTTCCCTTCCCTTCCCTTCCCTTCCCTTCCCTTCCCTTCCCTTCCCTTCCAGAAAAGACACTCTTCTCTCTGGAAATCACATCTTGACCCTGTTAATTGCCACAGAAATCAGTACACACATTTAATCTGCAAATGGCCTCTCCCTTACCCTGCAGCTCTCTCATGTCTTTCAAGAAATGTACCTCCCAGGGCGAGAGGACAAAAACACTTAGAAAATTGTGCAATAGGAAAGCGAGCTGAAAATGAGCAAACTCACTCAAAATGATCAACTACAGCAGCACAAAGGAACATCCCCACCCACCCCTTTAAGGAGAGACTGCTAAAACTACTGCCTTCTTTTTTAGCTTTCAAAATGTTAAGCATCCCTGAGGCAGTCCCATAAAAAGATGAGGATAATGCCTTCTAAAAGTAGCACGATAATAAGAGCAGAGCTGCAAATAAATGCTCCTGCTTTATGGCAGTACAATTCCAACCCTTCTAAACACCCAAGTGCTAAAATTTTCATGAACAATGAACAAGAACAGAGGCAGGCAGAAGTTGGTTTTTTTTTTTTTTTCCCAAATGTCAATACTCACTGTAGAGTAGAGAGAGGAGGTGCTGGAGACAAGTGATAATGAGGACCCGTGCACTTTTAAAAGAAAGAAAGAAAACAGCATGAAATATTGATGAAAGCATAAAATTCCACACCCCCCCCTTATAGCTCAACAGCTAAACATCTTTTAAAAATGAGAACCAGTCTTCCACAGAGAGCAATTTTCAGCTATCAGCACAGAAAGGCTACTGATAGTTTTTCCTGTACTTGAAAAGATTCCTCTATAGAGAAAAAAGCTGGCTCCTGCATATGAAGTAGGAGAGCAAGTCAGTGAGACTCTGTATTCTTAGTAGCAAACTAAGCATTACTTTTGTTGTTCTGACAAGAAATCACTTGGTAAATACACTCTTTAGAGAAACCAGAGGCTGAGCTGTTTGTACACCTGCCCAAAGCTGAGCAAACTGGTTTTAACAAGAGGCTGTGCTTTGCAAAACAGTTGATAGTCCCTGGGGTGAGCTCCCAAGCGTTGCTCAGCTCAGTGTAGACCTGTGAAGGGATACTGCCAGATGTAGTTACATATTTCTACTAAGCAGCAGCAGTCAGCTTCAGGAGCACTGAGTGACTGTTGCAGGACTTCAACTCAAAAGGTGGAGTACCTGGCCTCCCTGAAAATGGAAAGTAAATACTAAGGTGAAATAGAAGGGAACACTCCTGCCCAATTCAGTGTCATCTGCAAACTTACTTAGGGCACTCAATTCCCTTGTCCAGATGATTGATTAAGATGTCAAACAGAACTGGCCCCAGTACTGAGCCCTGGGGAACATCAGTTGTGACTGGCTGCATCTGGATTTAACTCCATTGACCACCACTCTTTGGGCCCAGCCATCAGCCAGTTCTTAACCCAGAGAGTTATCCACCCATCCAAGCCTTAAGCAGCCAGTTTCTCCAGGAGGATGCTGTGGGAAACAGTGTCAAAGGCTTTACTACAGTCTAGGTAAACAACATACACAGCCTTTTCTTCATCCACTAAGCAGGTCACCTTGTAGTGAAGGAAGATCAGGTTCTTTAAGCACGAACTCATGATGACTGGGCCTGATCATCTGCTTGCCCTGCATATGCTGCATAATGGCACACGATGACCTGCTCCATGACCTTCTCCAGCACCAAGGTCAGACTGACAGGTCTGTAGCTCCCCAGGCTCTTCTTCTGGCCCTTCTTGTAGATGATGTAGATAAGCCAAATAGTCTTTAAATCTAGTTTTGTAACTTGGCAAATATTTACAGATGAGGTATACTGACCACTGAAACCCTGTTGTCTTCAGCCTGTCTTTGGTTTTTGGTCTCTGCTTTAAATTTCTCAGCTAAACTCCTATTCTGGTCTGGTATATGGCAGCTGTACCCATTACCTCACTTCTTTCACACTAAGTTTCCTCAGAACTCCTATCTTAAAGAAATACATTTGGCACAATTTCATTTTAATCTCTAAAGATCATAAATTGCTGAAAGCTGCTTATTATTGCTGTATTGACTTTCATGTACTCAGGCTGATCATCATTATCCACTCCAGCTGGATATGGAACAGGACCAACGAGAAAGCTTTCGTCAAAGCCACTGGTGACCATGACTGAAATTCTGGATTTAACACCTCTTTTCCTATGCATAAATTATTTTCTCTGTTAATTCTTCCACTGTTTCCTTTCATAATTCTCCTGTTGCTCAGCAGAGGGTCTGTAGTCCTCTCTGCCCTTGAGTCATGTGGAGTGCTTCTGTGCAGTCAGCCATCCGCTCTGTGCTGACAACTCACAGCTTGATCTGCCCTGCACCCTACTGCTAGTGTTACATACCCAGATGTCTGCCTGACATGCCATCTAAAATGGAGAAGGATTTCAAAAGCCAAAGTATTAGTTTTTCCAGTCCTCTAGGACATTTTCCCCTGTTTATCTCGTAACTATGAGCTCTGGGGCTAGGGAATGTTCTGTTGTTTTTCTTTTTTAATTCACCTGGTTTATATTTATATTGTCACAGTATCACAGTATCACCAAGGTTGGAAGAGACCTCAAAGATCATCAAGTCCAACCTGTCACCACAGACCTCATGACTGGACCATGGCACCAAGTGCCACGTCCAGTCCCCTCTTTTGAACACCTCCAGGGATGGTGACTCCACCACCTCCCTGGGCAGCACATTCCAATGGCCAATGACTCTCTCAGTGAAGAACTTTCTCCCCACCTCAAGCCTAAACTTCCCCTGGTGCAGCTTGAGACTGTGTCCTCTTGTTCTGGTGCTGCTTGCTAGAGAGAAGAGACCAACCCCTTTCTGGCTACAACCACCTTTCAGGGAGTTGTAGAGAGCAATGAGGTCTCCCCTGAGCCTCCTCTTCTCCAGGCTAAACAACCCCAGCTCCCTCAGCCTCTCCTCACAGGGCTGTGCTCAAGGCCTCTCCCCTGCCTCGTTGCCCTTCTCTGGACACATTCAAGTATCTCAATGTCCTTCCTAAACTGAGGGGCCCAGAACTGGACACAGGACTCAAGGTGTGTCCTAACCAATGCAGAGTACAGGGGCACAATGACTTCCCTGCTCCTGCTGGCCACACTATTCCTAATGCAGGCCAGGTTGCCATTGGCCTTCTTGGTCACCTGGGCACACTGCTGGCTCATGTTTAGGTGGCTGTCGATCAGCACCCCCAGGTTCCTCTCTGCCTGGCCGCTCTCCAGCCACTCCGACCCCAGCCTGTACCTCTGCATGGGGTTGCTGTGGCCAAAGTGCAGCACCTGGCACTTGGATTTGTTGAATGCTATCATATTGGACTCTGCCAGTCATCACATGCCAGTGCAAGATTGATGTGATAATGTCATGTGTATGAATCTCTATTAGATTTTAGTGTGTGTGGGGTGTCTGAGTGGGGGTTTTTGTAGATTTGTGGCTTTATTTTTGAATGAAAGGGTGTGAGAGCTTTGTGCTTATGGGAATTCTGCAAATAATTCACCAGAAATGTCAGACAAGAGAAAATGTTACAGTGCATAGAATTAGCTGTCAGGTACTCTGTGGTTAAAAAAAAATTAACATTAAAAACAATGAAAACCAAACCAAAAAACATTCCCAAAACTCCAGGTGTTGTGCATAGCATTAAAGAAACCAGACAAACAGAAACAATCTGCATAAAGAAAGTAGTGAGGTCAGATTGAAGGACAGAGTTTCAATATAGAAATTCCCACAGTGTTTCCTGTAGGAGGCTGTAGGAAAGTGGGGAAATGAATCATACAATCAGTCAGGGTTGGAAGGGACCACAAGGATCATCTAGTTTCAAGCCCCCTGCCATGGGCAGGGACACCCCACACTAGATCAGAGCCTCACCCAGCCTGGTCTTAAACACCGCCAGGGACAGGGCCTCAACCACCTCCCTGGACAACCCATTCCAGGGCTTCACATCTCCCCACCTCCAGCATCATTCCATTCCCCCTAGTCCTATCACTACCTGATATCCTGAGAAGTCCCTCCCCAGCCTTCTCATAGCCCCATTCAGATACTGGAAGGCCACAATGAGGTCACCTCGGAGCCTTCTCTTCTCCAGACTGAACAGCCCCAACTCCTTCAGTCTGTCCTCATAGGAGAGGTGACACAATTTCAAAAGAAAGGGCATGCTAAGTAGCATTGGCATTTGGAAAAAAAACTGAAATATAGGAGTAAAGAAGGATAGAATCACAGTAGTCAAGGTATGCTCAGATACTTCAAATTTAGAGCCCAAAATAATAGAATAGTTTTACGAGAATGGCTTCCACCCCTGCCAAGTTTCTGATAGAGGATTTGTCCAGGCTATGACATACACAGCACTGCACAATATTGTGTGAGAGAAGTATCTTCCATGAGTGAGGATAAGGACATCCTGTGAGTCCAACTCAACAGAGTTCTAAAAAGGTTTCACAAAATGATTCAAGTTTTTGTCTTGCAGAAGTAGTATTTTTAAATATTGCTCCATTTTGAAGGCCTATTTTGGAGACCAATTTGGGGGCCTATTCACTGATCCAAACAGGAACTCAGTCTTACCTTCTTCCATGCTGTCCCTGAATGAACCTGAATGGCTAATTGCTCGTGGCCTCTCTTCTAAGGATGTAGCACTGCCGCAGAGCTGGGAGTCATCGTAAAGATCAAAGGAAGTGTCTTGTGCAGGGATGCTGTTTGAACGCATCATGCTGGGTCCAGGAAGGTTAAACTGAGATAGGTTGGTGGGACTCACTGAAATACAAAGCTTTATTAATGAAGCACATTGCCATCACAGGAATTTTGGTGCTGCACAAAACTGTCATGTAGGACTAGTGTGGTTAGGTGGACTTCACACTGCTGAGAAAATGAAGGCTTTTATTCTTACATACAATGCCACAAGAAGAGATGAAGCACATGATCTCTAAGGAGTTGGAGTCAGATGATACTAATCCTGTAAGACACATGGTAGCACTAACACTAGTGTCTGAATGCACACTTTTTCACTTGGTCAGCTCAAGACAGAAAAATGAATGGGAAAGATTGAGAAGTTAGAAGTTAAAAAAATAAGAAGTCTAAGTATTTTGTACAAGTCATGAGTATTTTGTATGTCATGAGTGTTTTGTATAAGTCTTAAGTGTTTTGTGTAAGTCCTAAGTATTTATTTTGCATAAGTCATAAGTATTTTGTATAAGCAGCTCTCATAATAAACCAGTATCTGTATTTCATTGTTCTACACCTATGTTACCAACTGCTGCTAAGATCATAGTTTATTGGCACATGCAGAATACATTTTTCCTTTGGTTTTCCAGGCCAGCACCTACAACTATATTAGGTGAAAATTCCTCTACAGGCTAATTGAATCCCATCATAATAAACAGGAGCAGTGCAATCACTCATGTCTGAAACCCAGAAGAGTGCTGACGAACTTTCTCTAAGTGTTTGTGGTTTGTTTGCCACCAGTAGGAAGGAAAGCCTGGTCGTGGTTCACATGGACTAGATGAGCTCAGTACCTAGAACAAAAGCTAATTTTCCATTCAAGTTGAGCCTCAATGTCTGGATTTTTTTTTTTTTAAGATCATGCAAGATGTGCCTACCAGAGCAGCTGTGTTGTGAGAGCAAATTATTCCACAGGGCTATGATAATGGAAAGATGAAAAGGAGAATGACAACATAAATTTTAACACCCCCCACCCCCCCCCCCCCGAAGTTATTGCTTTCTGTTGCAAATATGAGAACTGTGAACAAAAATAAAAAGAAGATAACTGTAAGCAGAAATGACAGAGTGAAAGAAACACTGCTTTGAAAGAGCTGTTTTGAAACCTCTAGCAAGAACATGGAGGAAATCCAAAAGAGCGGCTTGCTCAGTCATTGTCCAATTTGATTTGTTAAAGTGGCTGTGCTCAACTTCTTTACCTCTATGTAATACAGACCAATGTTTGCATGTCTGGTCAGATTTCACCTGAGTGACTGCAACCTACAGATGCCACAAACTGTGCCAGAGTGACGGAAGTGGAAATGTACCGAAGGCCGCTGCCTCAAACGCAAAAGCTCATTGTGAACTTAGGTATGTGCCCAAGCGTGGTGCAAATAAATGGTCTTCTAATATGCATTAAATTAAAACAAAACCAAACCCCCTTTATTAACAAAATTAGATTTGTGTGGGATTAACTTGAAACAAGATCCAGGTGAACCAAATCTAAACCTGGACTTGTAATCAGGTAAACCTGAAATGTGACTCATCCCAAAATATTATATTGCTGAAAGGCCAGGATTTGGATTGAGACCTGTTAGAGCCAGGTTCTAACTGGAAAGGCCTATCTCAAAGCAAACCTGTATATGGGGGAAAAAATAGCTCTTAGTGTCTGGGTTGACATTGACTAAAATCACTGGCAAAAAGTCCAACTGTCTGTGAAACCTAAAAGGTGAGAACCTTTGAATTAGAAGCTAATTTCCAACTCTGCCTCACACTTTCTTCTCCTTGGGCAAAGTCATAAAGAACTGGTGCTTTCTTAATGTATGCCAAATAGGAAGGACCCATGGCCACTGGATGAAAACCACCATGAGCTTCCCTTCAGCAGTGAGGAGCCACGATACAATGATGGAAATGTGAAAACAAACTGTCTGGTCTGGCAAAAACACAAGCAGCTGGATTTTTACAGTCCTATTCTACAGTGGGAGGAATAGTGAAGGAAAATGGCTTTTACCCAGGTTGGAAAAGTGATATTTTCCAGTTGCTGATGAAGACATAGCTGAAGGAGAAACAAGCGGGGACTGACTGCCAGTGTCCTGCAGGCCTCCAGTCGAATGGGAGCGTAGCCATTCTTTGCCTTCCTCCTGACTCGTCTGCCGGGATGATGGAGCATACCTGAAAAACCACAGCTGACATGCTCAAAACAATGACTGGGAAAGAAACAGTGTCACATGAACACCCTTCACCAGATAGAACAAAAGCAGCAAATCTAAGGTAAAATTTTCCACCTTGTTACAACAAAATAAGCACAGGACTGAAACCCTTTCCCTCTTCATCCCCCTCCCCAAAACAGCATTCCCTTCCTTTGAGGAAGTGTGATGATAAACCGTAGAAGACAGACAACTGAACTGACAGGTAAAGACCTCTAAGCTATAGAAGTGTACAGGCTGATGCAAAAGCTTGGAAGCTGTATGGCTAGGACAGGGAATGGGCAGACTAGAAGCCAAGAAATGAGAGTAGCTGTTTACAAAATGGCGTCTGCCACAGATCATGTAGGCAATTGGTTAGATGAGAGGATTGAAACAGATCAACAGCTCTGCAAAAGGAGTTTGCATCGGTAATGACAGCTGCTCATGGTCATTCGTGTGGTCTGCCACTCTAAATGCTGCTTGACATGGTGTTCTGCCCCAATCCTGGGGGGAGGGAAAGGGACAAGAAAAAAATCCACAATTATCAGAAACAAGTTCTCTGGAAGGAAGAAGTCTGGCAAACAATTCATCTGCTGCTTCCCTTGGCAAACCAATAAAACAAACACCGCTTGACACATGAGCTAGGAGGGAGAACTGGTAACTTGCTGGCCCAGCCTCTTTTGCCTAGGCTGGAAGAAGGGCAATTTTGGCAGGGATTAAACATTGAAATGTGCAGACAGTGTGGGTTTCAACCAAGAAACTGTTTTCATCAATGTCTGCTTCATTCAGCACAATCTACTGCTGAGAAATGAGTACCTTCTTCACCACTGTCATGAGCCATTAGTGTTCCCCAAACAGCAGAGCAGAAGGGACTTTTGATTTTCTGGCTTCAGGTTTGCAAGGCAGCAGCATTTCTGCTTAGGAAGCAGTTTAAATGAACATGTAAGTTCTTGTGTTACACTTGGGGTTTTGTACCATATTTAACAACATCAAAACATCTTGTTCTGATTAAATATTTACTTCCTTTCTCCTTTAAAAAAGGCAGACATGGATCTTTGCTTGTAAATGTGGTAGAGCAGAGATACCCACTGGTTATCAGATCAGACTGATGGAAAAGGGAGAGTTCCTGCTCTGGGGCTTGGACTGGCATCTCTGCACATTCAGTGAAACTGATGGACTTTCTGGGACAACTGACCAGCCTTATATGCCCAGAAACTGCTTTCAAACTCCATTTCACTTTCAGGCATCATTACAGCTGTAGAGCCACAAACCTCAGTCATTCTATTGTACCCTTGCAGGGTTCCCTTTATGCCTTTTTTATGTCTTCCACCTTTTTCCCCATTCTCTCAGAATGCAAAATGATTGGCTTGAGATAACAGGAAATTGGCTTAATTTCTTATTAAGGAACAGCTAGTGCAGAAGGGTAGAAGGTGCTTGCTAGTGACAACACCTTAGTGCTGTCTTAAAATTTCATAAAATATTATTTATCCATAACTCAAATGATTTAACTGTGTAATTCCAGTGGCTGGGAGGCTGCACAGTGGCTGTGTTCATGCACATATATCCTTGCTTGATGAATCCCCTTTCTGGATTGGAGAGATGAGACCAGACAAGTTACTTAATACTCCCCACTTTTAACCATGGAGTGGAGAAGAGGGTGGATGATTTCTGTTTTCTGATGAAGACACCTCTAATTAGTAGGGAATTAGCAGCTAAGTTGCACTCGGTATCCCTAGGTAGGGATCAACAAGGCTAACTTACAAACCTTGGCTACAAAAATCAGCATTTTATAGCCCTACCCTTTATTAGATCTTCAATCCAAATTGCACAAGACTCTGCATTTAGAGTTTAAGCTCAGATCCACATCTAAACCCTTGTTTTTAAAGTATCTTGCTCTGTCTCTTTTAGCTCTCCAGGATTCAATGCCTTTTAAGATTCACTGCATAAGGAAACTAACAGTGTTCATTCTCCGTGATGTATCTTGCAAGAGAATTTATTCACTAGGCAGACTTGGAAGGAAAAAGCCCATTGTTAAATTTGACATTTTCTGGTTTGAATCTAAATACCAAGAACTCTGTTGTAAACAGGATCAACAAAAGGAGAAAGAAAAGGAAAGACAGTGTAGAAAAGGTTACAGGAAAACAGAGAGGCAGCAGTCATGCTTAAATATATATATATATATACCTTAATCCCTTTTTGGGTAGTGTATTTCTGTCAAGATGCATGCTGTTAAAACAAAACAAAAAAATCCCTAAGGACATACAGCAAACAGCACTGTTCAGAATGACAACTTTTAAAGGTCTAGAGTTCTGTGCATAACAGAAGGTCATTTGATGTTTTTTTAGATATCTTTCGTGACAAATCCCTGACTCATTGGAGGGGAGAATAGGACATGGACTGCTGCACACTCATTTTTCACCCAGATGTGCTCTGGGCTGGGTCAATATCAATTTGGAGACCATCCAAGTCAGAAGGAAGTCCTTCCTTACCACTTCTAACCTTCCTACAGCTTCACCCTGCAATCTGTGTGAGAATCATATGTCACAGCATGAATCTTTATCTTCTCAGGGGCCTACAATATGGCAATAGATTTCCAAAAGAAATGAAGGTTGTGGCACCAGCTGTGAGACAGCATGGCCTCGCCAGAAGCCAAATGACAGCTCTGTGTATAGAAAGATGTGCTGAATATACACCCCCTTGGCTTTCTGTTCCTGCAAGGTTCATATAGGAACGTGATGGTGAGGGCTATGGAAAGTGGCACCAGAACAATGTTCACACACACTGTGGCAGACTGGCTGCTCACTAGAAATCCATGGCTGGAGTTTTCCTAATTTAAACTCCCATCACTGCAAGGGCACTGGTTAGTCTTCCTTCAAATAAGTGTCATTTGTGCAATACCTGCTAAAAACATGGTAGATCTGCCCCTGACTAAAGTGGGTTGAATTGGAAGTACTCATCATTAAGTAAGTGTTGCAATGATTTTCCCTTCAGAATATAACTAAGTCTCACAGCATGAATTAATTTGCAAAATGGCTTTAGAAAGCTTCTGTGTTACCTATCATAATCACACCTCTAAGAGCAACACGAACTTAGGATTCTTCCTACATAATAAACCTCTCACACCTTTATTAAAGGCAATTTTCCATTGTGCTAGGGGTGCTGGGTGCCTTACTGCTATGTAACCTTGATCCAAGTAGGTAAAGGCATTGTTGGCATGGATAATCCGTTACCATTAGGGCTCAGACTAATGGAAACAAACCACTCTTAGAATCATAGAATCACAGGATTGTCAGGGTTGGAAGGGACCTCAAGGATCATGCAGTCCCAACCCCTCTGCAATGGGCAGGGACACCTTACACTACATCAGGTTTGTCACAGCCACATCTATCCTGGCCTTCAAAACCTCCAGGCATGAGGCTTCCACCACCTCCCTGGGCAACCTGTGCCAGTCTCTCACTGGGGGAGAAGGCTGTGAAGATTTGCCTTTGCTTGAATTAGAGAAGGCTATGTTTAGTCTTTGACTTGGAAAAGAATGTAAACATCTTGTGACTGAGGACAAGAAATTGGGCAGAATTTGGTTGGATGTGTTAAAACATTGGTTTGTTATTTTAGCCTATTGTATGCCTTAATTACATGCATGCCAGTAGAAAACAACCAATTAAGATGTGACACATGTGCCTTCTGATAGAGTAGATAATCTTGCTGTATAATGTAATAAATGTCTTTGTCTGCTTACATCTTGTCCTGGAAGCTGTGCTTAGGGTGGTCAAACACCTGTACAGCAACAGATGGTGATCCCTGACAACAACAAACAACACTATACGACACCTCACCACCCTCATGGGGAATACTTAACATCCAATCTGAATCTGCCCATTTCTATTTTTTTCTCCATTCCCCCAGTCCTATCACTCCCTGACACCCTCAAAAGTCCTCCACAGCTTTCTTGGAGCCCTCTTCAGATACTGGACAGCCACAAGAAGGTCTCCTGGGAGCCTTCTCTTCTCCAGACTGAACAGCCCCAACTCTCTCAGTCTGTCCTCATAGCAGAGCAGCTCCAGCCCTCTGCTCATCCTCATGGCCCTTCTCTGGACACCTTCCAGCACCTCCAGATCCTTCCTGGAACAGAGGCTCCAGAACTGGACACAGTGCTCCAGGTGGGGTCTCAGCAGAGCAGAGGAGAAGGGGAGAATCCCCTCTCTGGCCCTGCTGGCCACACTTCTCTTGCTGCAGCCCAGGCTCTGCTTGGCTTTCTGGGCTGCAAGTGCTCACTGCTGGCTCCTGTTGAGCTTCTCATCCCCCAGCACCCCCAGGTCCTTTTCTTCAGGTCTGCTCTCAAGCCAATCCCTGCCCTGCCTATATCAGTGCTTGGGATTGCCCTGACCCAGCTGCAGGACCTTGCACGTGGTCTTGTTGAACCTCCTGAGGTGTCATGGGCCCAGCTCTGCAGCCTGTCCAGGTCTGTTGTCACCAGGAAGTTTCATAGGTGATTTTACTGCTTTAAGCAGGGCCTTGCTCTGCATGGGGGTAAAACAAATGCAAAGGGAAACTTATCAGGATTTCAGCTACCTTGGTCCATGTGGTCTCCTCTAGGAGAAGGAGGACTACATTTTCAGCATTTTGCTCCCAACATAACTAACAGGACCAAGAATGGAAATAGAAATGTGAATGTACAATCCACATGTTTTTAGTTCCTTACAGAGAAGAATGGGGCTTTGATGAACCAATGGGATTGTCATTAACACCACCTATGAGGACAGACTGAAGGAGTTGGGGCTGTTCAGTTTGGAGAAGAGAAGGATCCGAGGTGACCTCATTGTGGCCTTCCAGTACCTGAAGGGGGCCTACAAGAAGGCTGGGGAGGGACTTTTCAGGCTATCAGGTAGTGATAGGACTAGGGGGAATGGAATGAAGCTGGAGGTGGGGAGATTCAGGCTAGATGTGAGGAGGAAGTTCTTCACCGTGAGGGTGGTGAGGCCCTGGAATGGGTTGTCCAGGGAGGTGGTTGAGGCCCTGTCCCTGGAGGTGTTTAAGAGCAGGCTGGATGAGGCTCTGGCCAGCCTGATCTAGTGAAGAGTGTCCCTGCCCATGGCGGGGGGCTGGAACTAGATGATCCTTGTGGTCCCTTCCAACCCTAACTGAAACTATGAAACTAAACCGGTTTCTTCAGCAAGTACTTCAAACATCCTAATGAACAACACTTTAACTTGAAATACTTTAACTTGAAGCACATTAGCTAAAAATAAGGAAGTCAGTCAGTGCTTCCTTAAGGAAAACCTCAAGCCAAAAATTGTCAGTCAGGTGAACAGGCTAATAGTGACCACTAGATTTCCCCAGAAATCTTTTGAATTCACACTCTCAACTGGAATAGGGTTGAGTGTTCCTCAACAAGAGCATGGGTTTACTGCAACTGCATGGAAGTGAATGCAGCAAGCCTTCATCCTGTGTTTTTAAAACACTACATCTTGCAGAGAGGCTCCAAGCTTTCAGATCATAGCATCATGGAATGGTAGGGGTTGGAAGTGATATCTGGAGCACTGAGTCCAAACCCCCCTCAACAAAGCAGGATCACCTGGGGCAGTCCTCATACAAATGCACCCAGGCAGGTCTTGAAAGTCTCTAGAGAAGAGACTCCATAACCAATCTGGGCAGCCTGTTTCAGTGCTCTGCCACCCTCACCAAACAGAAGGTTTTCCTCATGGTGAGGTGGAACTTCCTGTCTTTCAGTTGGTGCCTGTTGCCCCTCGTCCTATAATGAGGGGCATCAGTGAAAAAAGACTGGTCCCTTCTTGGCACCTACCCTTCAGATAATGGCATGAAACCAGCAATAAAGGTTCCATGTAACTGTTAATTCAGACTTATCTTTTTAGTATCTGAAAGCATTCCCTCACCTTAAAGCTTCCACAGAAAGTGGTCATCAAATAGAACCTTAGAGATCAAAAGATCTCTAAAGATGATAGGAAAAAGCATCAGTTCTTTCCTGAAAGAAGTGATGCACACATGGAAATCTGTCTCTGGCTCAAAATCAGTACCAATATAAAGTGAGAATGACAATACTCTATCATTCTCAATATTTGCCTCTCTCAGGTCAGTTGCCAAATGTTGCAGCCACTGTGCTGAGGGCAGCTGCTGGCCACATGCAGGTGCAGGATTCCTTAGCTGACCAATTCCTTAGCAGGCTGCCTAGAGCAAAGCAATCACATTCCATGGGTGCCAAGAGCAACATCCTCACGTTGGCACCCTGGGATTGGAACATGCTGCAGAGGCCACCTCCTGGACACGCTGGTACCTCTCATTGGGAAAAGATTGTAGCTTATAGAAGTGGTTGGGTTTCACTGGCTAAGGGATTGATATTAGAGTATAGAAACAGCCACTTGAACAATGGTTACTGGGGTTAGGGTCCTAGGTTAGGAACAGCTTGGGGGTTAGGGCTGCTAGGGACTTCTGCTTCTGTTAGTGAGCTACTTCTGGCCAGGGCTTAGGTGCAGGGATGCTGCTAGGGATCTGCTCAGGACTTCTGTTAGTTGCTTCATCTGTCCAGGGCTTCCAGGACTCTTGCTGTTAAGGACACTGAGACTGTAATGTTGGGGATTTTAAAACACAGCAATAAAGGACTTGTGGGAGGACTTCTGAGATTTTCTGCTCTCTGCATTTCTGGAATCTTGTTGCTATACAGCAGTGGGCTTTGTGCCTTCATTCATCACACAATGGCCCCCAAATCAGGGGAAGAACTACAGCCAAAAGCAGTCTTGTAGGAAGACACAGGTAGATGTAGGCTCAAGTTATAAGGCCCACAGCATCTCTCTTCCTTTTTGTTGATTTTGCACTGCTGAAACCATCTGCAAGTTCTCTGGGGAAAATTACAGGCAGCCTTACTGTTCTCAGTTTTTTAGCTGTTCTTGGCATTGAGAATGACTTGGGAAAGAGCCAAAATGCCACGTCCTTGGGCTATACCTAACTGTTACAGAGCTCTTAGGGAATAAAACAAACTATTGAAAATTGAGAAACACCTAGGGAGGTCTAGGACAGGCTGGACCAATGGCTGAGCACACAAGAAAAATCTGATACATGATGCACTGTTTCACACCTTAAAACCACAACCATCAACTATGATGATCATTTAAAACCATTGAAAGCCTTGAAGAAGTTAAGTGGCTTTCAAGGCACTTTCACAGCCCTCAAAATGGAGCATTCTTTTAAAGTAAACCAGAGAAAGGTAGTTGTGTAATCAGAAGCCACTTCAACTCTGCTAACCTTAAAATGAAGCCATTACTTCTGATGAGACCACTGTTAATTCCTCTATTTCTGCATTTTTGGTGCACCCCTTGCTGTGCCACTTGGACCAAGACCTAAATCTGCAATGCCCAACACCTACAAAGGGGTCACAAGACACATTGGTGATGCATCCACCTGCAAAATGTTATCAATTAAAGCAGTGATATCTCACCAATTAACCCCAGACAGTTTTATTTTAGAGCACAAGCACCTGCATGATTTATTTTAATCCCTCCAAACTGTTGTGGAGTAAAAAGCAAGTGCCCTGCCATGCAGGGAGTTACGCTGCTACAACAACAGAAGGAGAACAACAACAGAAGGAGACTTCTTTAACTAGTGCAAAGCTTGCCAAAGACCTGAGGGAGATGCACATTTTACTGAAAGATTGGATATTTGCTAGCATTTACTGCATCTGTTTGCTGGCTATTACAATGCCCAAGAATCTCTTCAAATGCCATAAAATTTGGCTGGAGTAAACTTTGACAACAAGTTTGCATGAGGTCAGTGTTTGTGCTATACCATTGCTGGGTGCTTAGCCCGAAGACTAGGTGTGGGCAACATCTCATCATCCCTGGAGGGATGTGTGGGCAAATGTAGCAGAGACATTGAAGATTCGCTGCAGGTGATCACCTTCTGTTTTCCTGGAGGCAGTCAAGGGCTACACCCCTGAGCAGGAAACACAAATGTACCCTAAGATTTTGGTCTCATTTTCTGGGTTCTTTCTCGCTGCATCAAATCTTTTCTAAAACTCAGTGTCCCAAAGTCTTCAAGTTGCAGCCCTAACATGAAAAAGTAGAGTGATTGCCCATTGGAATGGTCTGCCCAGGGAGGTGGTGGAGTCACCATCATTGGAGGTGTTCAGGAGGAGACTTGATGGGGTACTTGGTGCCATGATCTAGTTGTTTAGGTGGGTTGGATTGGTTGATAGGTTGGACACGATGATCTTGAAGGTCTCTTCCAACCTGGATTTATTGTATTGTATTGTATTGTATTGTATGGCAACTACCTTCTAAGACTTGGGATGCTTTAACTTTCAGACTAATGGCACCACCCCTTAGACGCTGTCTCCTTTGTGCAAAATAGCCTCTTCCTTTTCCATGTTGCATCTGCCCTGCCATATCCTGTCAGGCTAATAAGCCACTGATAGCCAGGTCTTGACAGCTCTTTACCAACTGGTCAAGCACCTTACCTCATTTCCCTCATGTGCTTCTGAGGTTCTCACTGCTTAATTGAAATGGCACCCAAAATATCACCTAAAGCTTTACTAAATTCAGGATTTCATACTGTAACTACTAATTCCTTTCCTCTACTCACACAGCCTGTTTCCTTGCAGATGAAATAAATTGGTTTTACTTAAAAGGCTGTTAATGACTAATCCTATGCTATCTGTCACTTAACCCATTTGTTTAACATCCTCTGTATCTTTCCAGGAGCCAAGGCAAGGCGAGGTAGCCTTGCTCATAATCCCCTCATTCTCCATCCTAGACTTCCTCCTCATTCCTCCTTCCTCAGCACAGAGTTTAAGAAAATTCTTCTCTAGCCCTAATGACTTCAGGGTGATTTTAGATTCTGTCTGAAAAAACAGTGAAAAGTTCATCAGGACCTGTAATATGCTAGGGTAACCTTTAACCTTTTCATTGCCTCTCAGCATCCTTGCCATTAGTGATGTTTATCTGTCAAGCTGCAGTGCAATGAAACAAAGCCATATTTATTTGTATTGTCTGTTATTAGCTCTCTCTTCTCTTTTAGTTTTCCCCAGACTTTCTCTGCACAGAATTTGTGCCACTTGCTAGTTGCAATCCCACTTAGTGCTTCAATCTTAATTTCTCCCCTCCCCCCCTTATATATCTCAGCAGACAGACTGCTCTTTGACTCTTTCTCAAGCTCTAGAGTGACAGAGGAAAAAGAATAAGCCTCATTGCAGATAATTTCTTATGTCATGCCAGGCTACAACTTGTATTTCCAGAGGCAACTCAAATATAACCTGAGTTTACAAGGGAAACAAAAGACAATCTGTTGCCAAACATCTGTCTCTAACATTGCAAGACAATGCTTTTGCTGTGGAAAAAAAAACTTTGCTACATGTAGGTTTTACTATATAAAAGAGTTTAGAACTAATACAGCACTTGGAAGAGACCTTTCAGAAACACCTAACTGCAGAAACCCTACTGGGGCTATAATTCAAGGAATTACACCATTTTCTCTGGGTACATATATTCGTTTTGAGGCCAGCTAGACATGATAAATGGCTCCCTATGGACTCAATCACACTATTCCCATATGGACAAACCTGAAACTTAAAAATATTACCAAAGGCAAAGTATTTGGAAACACTGGAATTAAGTCACTGAACAAATACATAAAGTAGTAGTAGTGAGGGTTGCGTGGGAGCTTATGCCAAACCATTACTGTTTTAAAGACAATGTTTAACATCCTCTGTATAAATATGAGCTTTGGCATAGATTCTTTCTCTTCCACAGAAGGCTATTGACCTCACCATAGAATATGAGTCAGTGAATTGTCAGGATTGGAAGGGACCTCAAGGATCATCCAGTTCCAACCCCCCTGCCATGGCCAGGGATACCTCACACTACAGCAGGTTGCTCACAGCCACATCCAGCCTGCACTAAGAATGCCTGAAGGTTTTTATAAGGCTAAATATTACTAATTAACTTCCTAAGACATCTCATCCCATTCAGCTGATGGCACACCATGCAAAGTGAGTCTTTAACAATTCAAGGCACATGTAAATTGCAGATGACTCACGTATCAGTTAGCTGTTGATGCAGAGGTTGTATTGGCACATACTCATTTTATAGTGCTGCACTTGCATTAGCTGTTGTGATGGTATTAGCAAGAGGTGTGATTGTAGCTGATATAATAACACGTAGGAATGTGACATCAGAGAGTAAAATATGCAGAGTTTCCACCTTGTGGCAGTTTTGGGCTGATGTCTAAAACATTCCATGGAAAATAGTAGAAAAGTAAATAAATTGCCATTGGATGTAAAAGGAAAAATGATAAGGCCTAAATAATTCCATTGGGCTGATAACTGGCATAAAGTTAGTAGCATAAACAATTCGGTCTCTTTTTTTGCCTCTAGGTGCAGCTGCTACTAGCTGGTGGCTTCTGCTTGGTTTGCTCACCTTGGCTGCATTCCTTGCTGTGGCTAAGTACTAACAAGCTACACTATCTGCTTTCCTCCTTCTTCTCCTCTTTTCCTTGTACAAGGGGGTGCAGAGAGGGGAGGAGTTGTTGGCAGGCCCCTGGCCTTGTCCAGAGGAGGGTCTCTGTGTTGATTACAAATTGTAAGCAGATATGTATTTTTACACATTCACTGCATTTCATATTTCTGGAATTTAGTTTGCTTGAAAATAGAGCTTAATTTGCTTCCAAAACCTTCTGAGCTTGCCTGGTGATTTATTTGGGGGGGGGGGGGGGCAATTCTCCAAATTCTGGTTGTGGGGTGATTACCTAACCCACCACGCATCTATATTTGGCAAAGAGTTGTTTAGGAGTTTTGTTGGGGGGGGTTTGGTGGGGTTTTATTTTGGGTTGTTTCTTGGTTTTCTGTTTCTTTTTCTTCTTTCTTTTTAAATGCTGATTCAACAAAAGTGAAAGCTTCCCATGGAAAGCACTGGTATTGGAAAAAAAACCAACTGAATTTATATAAAAGGGGAAAAAAATATTAACATTGTATGTAATGCATTGTTTGGGAGCAAATGTTGATCAGTTAGAGGGTAGAAGGGCTCTGCAGAGGGACCTCGACCGACTGGACAGATGGGCAGAGTCCAACAGGATGGCATTCAACAAATCCAAGTGCCAGGTGCTGCACTTTGGCCACAACAACCCCATGCAGAGCTACAGGCTGGGGTCAGAGTGGCTGGAGAGCTGCCAAACAGAGAGGGACCTGGGGGTGTTGATTGACAGCTGCCTAAACATGAGCCAGCAGTGTGCCCAGGTGACCAAGAAGGCCAATGGCATCCTGGCCTGCATCAGGAATAGTGTGGCCAGCAGGAGCAGGGAAGTCATTGTGCCCCTGTACTCAGCACTGGTTAGGCCACACCTTGAGTCCTGTGTCCAGTTCTGGGCCCCTCAGTTTAAGAAGGACATTGAGACACTTGAACGTGTCCAAAGAAGGGCAACAGGGCTGCGGAGAAGCCTTGAGCACAAGCTCTACAAGGAGAGGCTGAGGGAGCTGGGATTGTTTAGCATGGAGAAGAGCAGGCTCAGGGGTGACCTCATTGCTCTCTACAACTCCCTGAAAGGTGGCTGTAGCCAGGAAGGGGTTGGTCTCTTCTCTCTAGCAACCAGCACCAGAACAAGAGGACACAGTCTCAAGCTGTGCCAGGAGAAGTTTAGGCTGGAGATGAGGAGAAAGTTCTTCACTGAGAGAGTCATTCATCATTGGAATGTGCTGCCCAGGGAGGTGGTGGAGTCACCATCCCTGGAGGTGTTCCAGAGGGGATGGGACGTGGCACTTGGTGCCATGGTCTAGTCATGAGGTCTGTGGTGCCAGGTTGGACTCGATGATCTTTGAGGTCTCTTCCAACCTTTTTTCCCCTTAAGATGATTGTGTTTCTAAACAACTAGGTTTAACTTTAAAGCATTTAAGTTATTTCTGATGGGCTCAGTACAACATTCTTCTCTTTTTGGGGGGGGGAATCAAAGGAAATTAAGGTATTTAATATTGACTTTTCAGCACTCCTAGAGTTTCGCTGCCAAATACCGACAATTTTCACTAGAAACAAAAATTACTTCCTGCTTAGTACAGCTCTTTTTTGTCTCTTGTAAACATCAAATAAATATTTCACACACACACACACACACAAATAAAAATGTCTCTTGGTATAACTGTGCCAGGGTGACTGCACCTCTTTATAATTTAAATAATCTGCATATCAAAAAGGTCTTTGTCTGTTCCAGACCAGAGAGGTGCCCATCTCCTAAAATGTTTTCCTGCCAGTGAAACTGCATTTTAATAAGGAGCGACTGCCATGTAAGAAGCAGCTTCTTAGGATTGAGTATTTCAAGGCAGGACTGGCCAGCTGAAGGCTGGGGCCCACCAGGTCTGCCTGTGCTTTGAGCTAATGAAATGAAAATTGGCAGAGTCCCACTGCTAGAGAAGGTTTGGACACAAGAAGGCAGCAACAGAGCTTTGGGGCTGCCAGCTGGTGGGACACCAAGTTGATCTTGGATGCAGGAATTAGCATCTGGCTGTTTAGATTTACATTCAATTAGTCAATTTCCCCCTTTCCTCTGGTTGTTCTCCAGAGCAAGGGACCTCCAAAAAAATCTTCTCAAGATAGAAGAAGTGCTTGCAAAATCTTAAAAGGCAGTTGAGTCCACATCCAATGCCTTTCAGCTTTCTTTTCTTCCCTCCTTCCTTCCTTCCATTTTTTTTACCATAAAGGACTAAACTGCTGGTTAAACAGTGTCCCTTTAGGAAAACAGGTGGAGTGTTTATTTTTTTGGCCCCTGTCCTTTTGCCTCTCACTGGTTTCATGGTCACTGTATCTATAGGCAAGCTCACCTTTCCGAAAGAGTAGATCTGACGCTTCCAGTCCTCATGAGCAGGCTCTGAACCTCCTGAGTGCTTGTTGTCAGTCCAGAGAGAGAGCCATGATGGCTAAGAGGAAGGTCAATAGACTCGGAACTGGTGTGAAGGCTAGTCATGGACTGGTAACTTGGTGTGTCCTTACTGCCCGCTGAAGAGCTGCTCAGGTTTGCAGCCCACACAAGACCACCTGATGTGAAAGAGTGCACTGAGGCAGGACTGGAAGCCAAGGAGTGACTTAAGCTTACAACATCTGCATTTAAGTCCGAAGGTTTATTGAAGAGGGGGCTGCTGCTACCACTTTGCCCACCTGCACTGCCCATGCTGCCTGTGCCCGAGGATGGCGATTCCAGGCTGCCTTGCCGTGCCAATGTGGTACTAGGGCTGGGCATTGCCGATGTGGGTTTCACACCTTCAGTACTGGGTGCAGAGGCAGCTTTACCACTTGCCTTGGCACCAAACAACCTAAATGTAAAACAAATAGCTTTAGAGAAACTGAGAGCCACATTAAACATTCATGGCTTAACATCCTAAGAGCCAAACCACACACTTTTAATTACTGATACTAAAATCATGCCGGCCTAGTTGACCAATCGCATCGCGAAATTCAATCCACGTAACCATATCAAGCAGGCTTTGTTTCATTAGCAACAGATCTCATTCACTCCTGTTCAGATGTGCCCTTCACACACACAGACCCTCCCAGGGAGAGGTAAAATTATCCCATTTTTTATCTTATTAGTGCATAAATTGGTTACGCTTTCACCCAGATTCAGTAATTTAAGCATTCCCACAACTTAAGCCATTAGCTTTTAAACCCCTTGCTTCTCAAATCAGCTACAATGACTGCAGCAAATCCTTGCAAAATCCTGCACAGTTTAATTGACATCTAAGTATTTGTGCAAATTTTCCCCTCTCATTCTTTTGCACAGTGGTCTCTGGTCGTGCAGTAACCACTCAGACAGAATAAACTGCACCAGGGCTAAATGGGCTCAGTTTGTCTCCAAGGGCAGTTACGACAGAGGTGTGTTTCACATCATTGCTTCTAGCAATTCCAGAGAAGAAAATTCTACAGTGATAATGGAAACAAACAAACAAATAAATAAATGCCAAATCATCTCAAGTTGTTGAAATAAAATATGTGATGGCTTCATGTCTTACTGGAAATACTGGTAAGATGCAGTTAAGGTGCAGATCATGAATTAATAAGAAGTAAATGTAAAACTCAGTGCGATGGTTAATAACATAAGAATCCATTTGACACATTACCAAGCCAACAGAAAATCAACTGCAGCACCCTAGCAGCCTGGAGATGCTGGTTTGGTATCTATGCACAAGAGGGCACTATTGGCTTTTTCTTCAACAGCGTCAACTCCGTCCCAATTTAGTCTTCATCCAGATTTATGCTCCCAGAAACATTACAATAGAGCATTTCCAATCGCAGTTCAGCTTTACTAATGTTTGCAATGAAAGATGCAACAAAGCTGCTAAGATAACGAAATCTTTGTAGCTGGAGCTGCCAACAAGGTGAAGGCAGATTCTGTATTGTAATCTATAGTGCTCTTCAGTTCTCTGGCCAGGCTATGGAATTTCCTGTACCAGTAGCAGACTGCACCTCAAATGCACCTGGAGTTTATCAGAGTATTGAGAAGGAACTTCTCATGTTCCTGAACTTAGAATCATAGAACACATTGAGTTGGAAGGGACCCACAAGTATCATTGAGTCCAACTTGCAACATTCAATCTCTTAGGGGAATGTACCTAAAATGCTCACAACTCAAGGAGCAGCCACTGCAAGTGTGGAAAGGTCTTTAGATCTTAAGAGAAATAACTGTATTGTGTGGGGGAAAAACCCCAAACCAACACCTTTTGAAAAATTATTTTTCTACTTGTTTCTCTCTTTGTGGCAAAATATGCCCTGGGGAAAGGCTTTTTGCTCAGTACTTCAACATATTGAAAAGCTCTGCTTTATATCCTGTAACCTGACGGGATCACGGGAAAGCACTGACCTGCGGAAGGTGGGGGAGGCGATCTCTGGGTATTTGGAGCCTGGCTGCCTGAGTCCCGGCGTGCCAGAGGCGCTGGCTGACGTTGGGCTGGATTTGGGAGAACCGGAGAGCGAGACGCTCTCTGAATCCGACACGGCCACTTTCTCCTTTTCCTTGTCGGTCTGGTTGACGGTGACAGGGCTGGACCGCCCCGACCCGATCTTGCTTGGCTCTCGCAGTTTGCTGGCAGCAGCACCTGCGGACTTGCTGCTGACGTTGGAGTCGATGCTGCTGGTGCTGGAGCGGTGGCCGCCCCTGCCGGGGATGCCGCTGCCGCTGGATTTTGATGGGCGAGGCAAACTTCGGTACTGCAGAGTGGTCTTGGAGCTGACGTGCAGGACGCCGTCATCCTGGTTCTGGGTGCCATCTAAGCTTGTTTTCCGCCCTGCACTGGACTTCCCGCCGATGGCAGAAGACTTGGGCATTTTTCCCAGGGTGGCTGACCCGCTTGTGATAGTTGCGCCGCTTGTGGTGATTATGGTAGAAGATCCCATCCCAGACTTCTTGAATCCGAAGGACCCGGTCGCAGTGGATCTCCCAATGCCCGAGGGTGGCTTTTTCCCTTCGTCGCCGCTGCTTTTCCTGCATCTGACGGAGAACGCTGGATGGAGGGTCCTTTCAGGGGAGTTTTCACCTTTTCTGAAGCTTTGGCATCATCTGTTTTTCCTAAATAAAAGTACATGTGAAAAGGTCAAAACTGAAATAAAAATACACACACACAAAATTACTCTAAGGAAAACAAACCTATTTGGTCTTTAGTCACCCATCAGCAGTCAGGAGCAGGTATGATACATTACTGCTAAAGATGAAGTATCAGCAAACATGAGATTGAAATTCTCTTGAGAACTTCCAGTTTCTTACATAGCTGGAGAACATTGATGTATAAAGCTAATACAGAATGTCAGAGGTTGGAAGGGACTTCCAGAGATTGAGTCCTACCCCACTGCCAGAGCAGGACGATACAATCTAGTGCAGGTCACACAGGAACACATCCAGATGGGACTTGAATGTCTCCAGAGAAGGAGATTCCACAACCTCTCTGGGGAGCCTGCTCCAGGGCTCTATGACCCTTACAGTAAAGAAGTTCCCCCTTGTGCTGAGGTGGAACCTCCTGTGCTGTAGTTTGTCATTTTACTCAACTTCTAATCTTTGGCCATTTCTATGCATGTGCTCAATTACCAAAGGTAGAAGTCCTCTAGAGAACAAAGTGAAAAAAAGCACAGATGAATCACAAAATACTTCTAAGAATTCCTTGAGAGAAGTTAATGTATTCAAATGCCAGGAAACCCAAATGTGATCACAGTTCTTGTTGTGGCTACATCCATGCATCATTAATAAATTATGAGTATGCAATGCAGCAAACTAACAGTCACAGAGGTGAACAAATATTATTCTAACATTAGCTTGCAGTCGTTTATCATAGAATCACAGAATTGTTAGGGTTGGAAGGGACCTCAAGGATCAGCCAGTTCCAGCCCCCCTGCCATGGACAGGGACACCTCACACTACAGCAGGTTGCTCACAGCCACATCCAGCCTGGCTGCAAAAACCTCCAGGCATGAGGCTTCCACCACCTCCCTGGGCAACCTGTGCCAGTCTCTCACCACCCTCATGGGGAACAACTTCTTCCTAACATCCAATCTCAATCTACCCATTTCTAGTTTTGCTCCATCCCCCCTAGTCCTATCACTCCCCTGATACCCTCAAAAGTCCCTCCACAGCTTTCTTGGAGCCCCCTTGAGACACTGGAAGGCCACAATTAGGGCTCCTGGGAGCCTTCTCTTCTCCAGACTGCACAGCCCCAACTCCCTCAGTCTGTCCTCACAGCAGAGCAGCTCCAGCCCTCTGCTCATCCTTGTGGCCCTTCTCTGGACACATTATAAGGAGAGCTACAAATATGCTTACAGTTCCTCATCCATTAATTATTTTTTGATCACTAAAGATTCTTTACTGCTCCTAGATGATTTCTAGGTATAAAGCCTTAATTTTCAAGGCTGTAATCTGAAACTGCGGAAGTTTCCTACCTGGGGTCTTGAGCGCACTTGTTCCTACTTTGTGCCTGGACTGAGTTGTTCCTACTTGTGCAGTCATGCCTCTCCTCCAGGATCCAGTCTGGGAAACAGGGAGAGATGCTTTCTGCCCTCCCTTCTCTGAATCTTCAGACAGCCCCGAGGGAAGGCCTTTCCACTTGCCACTGCTCTCAATGCTGCTGTCAAAATCTTCCTCTGGTTTCTTCAATTCTTCTGTGCTGCCCCAAGTTTCACTGTCTGTAACTGAGCGCTTCTCAGAATCTGTCTTCAGCTACAAGAGAGTTGCAGGAGAAATGGTCAGTCTCAGAATCACAGAATCACACAACATTAGAGGTTGGAAGGGACCTCCAGAGATCATCCAGTCCAACCCCCTGCCACAGCAGCATCACCCAGGGTAGTCTGCACAGGAATGCATCCAGGTGGGGTTGGAAAGTCTCCAGAGCAGGAGACTCCACAACCTCTCTGGGCAGCCTGCTCCAGGGCTCTGGCACCCCGACTGCAAAGAGGTTTCTCCTCATGTTGAGCTGAAACCTTCTCTAATCAAGTTTGTCTCCACTGTTCCTTGACTTATTGCTGTGCACCACCCAAAAAAGCTTGGCCCCCCTCCACTTGACCCCCACCCCTCAGATATTGATAGACCTTGATCAGATCCCCTCTCAGCCTTCTCTTCTCCAGACTAAACAGCCCCAGGGCTCTCAGTCTCTCTTCACAGGGGAGATGCTCAAGTTCCTTAATCATCTTTGTGTCTCTCCCTTGGACTCTCTCCAGCAGGTCTCTGTCTCTTTTGAACTGGGGAGCCCAAAACTGGATGCAAAATTCCAGGTGTGGTCTGAGCAGGGCAGAGTAGAGGGGAAGAAGAACTTCCCTAGCCCTGCTGGCCACACTTTTCTTGCTGCACCCCAGGATCCCATTGGGTCTCTTGGTCACCAGGGCACATTGCTGTCCCATGCATAAAGTTCTGTTCCAAGCCTTTCCAAGATAAAGCAGCTCTTGCAGGAAAGCAGCATTTGAACATGTGCTGCATCTCAGTCCATCACTGAGCAACCTGCAAACTGTCTGGCTGAGCAGCTAGAACACAAGATCACTCCTATGAAAAACTCACAAAGAATTAAATAGTCAGCCTGAGATTTCACAGTCATGATGATGGGACAGTGGAACAAATAATCCAGGACTAGCTGGCCCTTGCTTTTTGTGGGAGACCCTGAAGAGTTGGTCAGTGGTGCCAAGTCCAGCTGGAGAGATGTAACCAGTGGAGCACCCCAGGGATCAGTGCTGGGTCTGGTCCTGTCCAACATCTTCATCAATGACATTGATAAGGGGACAGACAGACAGACAGTGTTTGCTCAGCAGGTTTGCTGATGATACCAAACTGGGGGGCTTGTCTGAGACACCTGAAGGCTGTGGGGCCATTCAGCAAGACTTGGACAGACTGAGAGCTGGGAAGAGAGGAACCTAATGAGGTTAAACAAGGACAAGAGCAGAGTCCTGCACCTGGGAAGGAAGAATAAACTCCAGCAGTACAGGCTGGGAGGTGATCTGCTGGAGAGCAGCCCTGTGGAGAAGGACCTGGGAGTGCTGGTGGACTTAATTTGCTTCCAACTGAGCTGGTCTGGCAATTTAATACTGGGGGGAATTTCCAACCTACCACAGAAATAGCAAAGGCTGAAGGATGCTGGCATCTGTGCAAGTATCTTTTTATGAGTTCAGCATTGGTCTGAAGTCTGTCCTGATGCAGATGAAATTAATTTCTAGAGTAAATTTATCTACTTATTATCTAGTGGAAATGACAAATTTTTCTCCTGTTGGCAAAGTCTGACACAATGTACATCTACAAAACAGATCTCTGAACTGCAAGCAGTGGCTGCCTGCAGGAGTCTCAATGGAACTGGGAGTGTCAGTCTTACGTCCTGACTATTTGACATCAAATCACTGGAGGCAACGACTCTTCCTGCTGAGTGTTCAGTCTTGGGTTTCCTTGCTTGTAAAGAGGAGACGGCACAGCAGAGAAGAGCTTTCTATTGGACTAACTCTTCTGTTTTAATTCTGCATTTGGGGAAATTAAGTCCAGAAAGCATTTGTATTGTCTTGTTCATCACCTGGAGTTTTGAGGGTAGCTGGGAAGAAATGCTGCAATACTTGCACATACACACATATACATATCACATGTACAGCCTCTGAAGGTACACTGCTCAGAACTCTATTTTGACACTATGCTTAGTCAGCTTATGGTCCCCTGAGATACCCACACCTAAACAGGGAGAAGAGAAGCTTTGCCACCTGCAGGCTTCTTCCTTCGGCCTCTTTCCCCAGTGGAGAGAACAAGGGAAGGGCACAGTCTAAGTATTTCTGGGCTGATTTTGTCAGCTCATAGAAGATGAAAACTCCTAATGGGATGAAGTGAGTAGAAATCCACCTGTCCTGCAGGCTCAAACCCCAAAACATGCCCTAGCTCAGACAATGGCTAAGCACCTGTGAATGTGCTAACCTGGCCAGTTCCTGAGCTCCAGATGGGCAAGGCAAATGTGCAGCACATGTGATTAACCTTGTAAGCACCCCTCAATGTGCAAACCTGGACACTTCCTGGGGTCCAGATAAACATGTACCACCTGTGAGTAACTTTGTGACACAGCTGTGAACTGTGTGTGTGCCCCTGGCCAAGTCTGGATATGCTCCATCCTGTGGGCCAGTTGTCAGGGTTATCAAAGGGCATTAATTGTCTTGGGACAGTATTTAAACCAGAGGAGAAGGTGGCAATTGTCCTTGTGCTCACCCAGAAAGCAACAAGAGCCAAATGCTGCCTGAGTAGCATCTAAAGAACCTCTTCTAGCAGACCAACAACTTCACCCAGGCCTTGCACCTGGACCAAGGCAGAAAGGGGAAAAGCTCCAAGACAACTGAATCCCAGAAGAGGCTACAGCCCAGCAAGGGAGCACACAAGAGAGAGGCCCCTCTGAGCCAAGGACTGCTCGAATCATAGCCACAGCATCTGGAAGATACCAGACAGAGGAGCAAGCTATCTGCCACGGGATCCCATTTGTGGGAAAACCACAGATCACAGCCCCTGCATTTCCTATTTGAATTGCTGCATTGGAAATGTCAGATCTGTGCTTGAATCATTTCACTGTCTTTATGTGTGGAATGTAATACCCACAAGCAAATAACAGAACCTGTAAATATACTTTGTAAGTTACAGCAGTGTTTGAAGATAACATCTCCCAAGATATTAAGTATTAAAATACATAAAAATAAACATTTTATTACACCACATCTCACAAGTACAGTCATATTGCATGGTAAAGTGCAGCAGGGGCTGGGACCAGCAAGGACTCTCCATAGGCAGGCAGAGCAGGGTCTTGCCAGCCAGCACCTTCAGCAGTGGGATGCCTCAGGAGCAGGGCATCTGAAGCATCAGCCCATGAGTCAGAGTTGAGTCAGTGGGGTCCATGGGCTTCTTCCCCATGAGGGTGGTGAGAGTCGGGCACACATTGCCCAGGGAGGTGGTGGAAGCCTCATGCCTGGAGGTTTTGAAGGGCAGGCTGGATGTGGCTGTGAGCAACCTGCTGTAGTGTGAGGTGTCCCTGTCTGTGGCAGGGAGTTTGGAACTGGATGCTCCTTGAGATCCCTTCCTACCCTAAGAGTTCTATGATTCTTCCAGGAGTTAATGAAATATGAATATTTCATTAGCTTCAGAGGCATTGATACCAGCCCTTTTTCTTTGCTATCCTGCATGCCTGGGGGGATGTTGCAAGAAAGGGCAAGGAAAACCTACTCACCTGGGCATGAGTGTTCTTCCTTGAAGAGGCAGTTATGTTGGAATAAGAGCTGACAGATGAGGTGGTATTCAAATCATCTGTGCTGAGGTTGTCGAGAGTGTCACTGAGGCCACTGCTAACGGAGCTGCTGTCATCCCAGCTGCAGAGAAAGAAGCACATGTACTTTACAGATGGCATTTCAATAGGCAGAAAGCAGCTCAAAATCCTTAGATGTGATGACTTATTCTTCATGAGGTTTACCAGAAAAATTCCAGTCATATTTCCTAGTGTACAATGCATATTGGTTTTCAGACTTTTGAATGGTTCACTTACTGTCGAGTGGTTTCTTGTTTGATTAATGAAAGACTCGGGTGCCAGGCATCTGGCCCCAGCAAGAAGTAGTGCAAGTCATTAAAACAGGTTGTTTCATGCTTTATTGCAATCACATTCAGCACACTGGCAGGGAAATCCGTTAAACCTATCTGGTGTTGCTAGCCAAAGCATTAGTAATAGCTTGGAGAAGACCTGATGGATTTCTAGACTGCAGAAAAATAACTGGAGTATCTCTTCTGCAGCCTACTCAGCTGCTAGCAGGAAGTCAGTATTTCCAAGAGTTTTATTTTCTTGTCTCTAGATTTTGTCTAGTGGGTGCACTGTCATCAAAACTGGATTCCCTGACAACACAGTCACCAGAGCTGACAGAAAACAAGTTATACATCTCTCAAGAAACACTGGCTGTCAACTCTTCTGCTTTGGGAGATTGAGGCAGAGGATGCAAATGAGAGAAAGGCTACTTTTGTCTCCATGTCATTTACCTACTCTCACAAAAGGAAAGGAGGTTGATCTGTGTTTCTCAGACCTTTCTCTACAAAGTTGGTTCTCCCTGGCATAGCTTTATGACTCTTAACTTATTGCTGTACACAGCAGTATGGTCCCAGTTGCACTACATCTTTACCTGCTAATCTTGTTTTGGATTATTCCCAGGCCACACTTTGAAAGACACAATTAAGTTTGTAACATGGTGGGTTGACATTCCCCCCCAACATTAACTTTGCCAGACCAGTTGGAAGCAAATGGAAGCTGTATTTACAAGCAAAGCTACACTCTGCAATGGAATGCAATGAATATGTACAAAATATCCAGGAGTTACAATATTGACAGGGATTTACAATTGATAAACAGCACAAGGACCCTCCTGTTCAAAGACCAGGGGAAGCTACTAGCTTCTCTCTCCCTGCCTCCCCATTACCCCCCTTTACAAAAGGGAGAAGAGACAGAAACAGGGAAGTTAATACCAGTCACAACAAAAGCAGTGCCACCGAGGTCAAGCAGAAGCAAGTTAGCATCTCTCCCAGAGTGAAGAAGCCAGAAGAGAAAGAAATTGTTTTGGGACAATTTAGTCCCTTACCTCTTCCAATGGGACTGTTTAGAATGATCTTTATTTTCCCTTTTACACCCAACAGTGATTTATTTACATTTTACTACTTTCTGTTCAAGATCTCTGAAAAAAAAAAAATTAAGGCATAGCCTGGAACTACCACACTCACCTTATCATCTGCAATTAATCTCCTATAGTTTCAGTTACATAAAAGATACCTCATTTGAAATGTGTTCTTTCTAACCACTAGAAAGAAGCAGACTCCCTAGGAGCTAACTCACCTTGGCTTAAAATGTCTCAGGTTTGAGAGATGAGCTCTCCAATGAAGATATTTCTTCATGCATTTACCTCTCCTAGAGAGGAAAGGTTTGATAAAGCCTGTTCTAGACACATAACTTCTGGAGAGAGACAGTTTGGTATCTCTCCCTTTTTAGGCATGCTCCTAAAGTCCAACACACAAGATGAAATACTTAGCATCCTTGTTTTGCTATAGTCTACATCATGAGATTCCTTTTACACATAACCTAGAATCAATCTCATAGTCAAGTTAGAGCTCAGTACTATTGCTACCAGGCATTCAGAGTCAACAGAGAGAATTTCTGTGCATCCTTATTTCAGATGTGGGGGTTTGGCAGATTAAATTCACTTGTGTACCTCTTCATGGAAGGATTTAGGAAGCCACGGCAGCAGTGTGATACAAAAATATATGTTGATGCCCCAGGAAGTTCAGTGCACAAGTCTCATATCACAGCAAATGCAGCAAGCATTACCTTTGCCTTGTGAAAGGGAGAAGATCACACCGAGTAAGTTAGCTCAAGGACAAGATAAACATATTTCAGAGGCCAGAATAGTCCTCATTATTAATGCAGATTGGGCGAGGAGGTGATAGAAAGCAGCCTTGAGGAAAAGGACTTGGGGGGGCTGGTGGATGAGAAGCTGGACAGGAGCAGGCAGTGTGAGCTTGCAGCACAGAAGGCAAATCACAGCCTGGGCTGCATCCAAAGCAGCATTGCCAGCAGAGCCAGAGAGATGATTCTGCCACTTTGCTCTGCTCTGCTGACACCTCACCTGGAGTACTGTGTGCAGCTCTGGAGCCCTCAGCACAGGAAGGACATGGAGCTGAGGGAGAGGGTCCAGAGGAGTGCCATGAAAATTACCAGGGGATTGGAGCAGCTCTGCTACAAGGACAGGCTGAGGGAGCTGGGGGTGTTCAGCCTGGAGAAGAGAAGGCTCCAGGGGCACCTAATAGCAGCCTGCCAGGACCTGGAGGGGGCTACAGGAAGGATGGAGAGAGACTGTTTGCAAAGGCCTGCAGGGACAGGATCAGGGGCAATGGCTTCAAACTAGAGCAGAGCAGAATCAGATTGAATGTTAGGAACAAGTTCTTTCCTATGAGGGTGGTGGAAGACTGGCAGAGGTTGCCCAGGGAGGTGGTTGAGGCTCCTTCCCTGGATATCTCCCAGGTGAGGCTGGAGGAGGCCCTGGGCAGCCTGATCCAGTTGGGGATGTCCCTGCTGACTGTGGAAGGGGTGAGACTGGATGAGCTTTGGAGGTCCCTTCTGGCCTGGCCATTCTGTGATTCTGTGATTGTAGTGTTGCACTTTTCATTGATGAGTACAAGGACTACAGCTAAATATGCCTTCTGCTGTATTTCCACATAATATACACAATAATAATTGAATTTAATATCAAAGCAATTACAATATCATACCTTATAGGCTGCCCACAATCATCCAAGAACCATCTCTGAAGCACTGTTGCTTTGTGGAGGGGTTTGTTGGGATTTTTGATTTCTGTATTTTTCATTGTGTATTTTTAATTTTCAAGGAGCTGATAAGGGCACTCTGTCCTGCTGCAGGCTGGGGGCTGCACATGGAGCTTCCCCCCATGCCCATGTAAGATTCCTGTGTTGTGAATCCCACACTGGGTTCTAACTGGTTGAGTAATTCCTACTTATTATTTAAAGCCAACAGACACATTTGTCCAGAGAGGTAATAAATGGAGTGATCTAAAAGCATGCTGTGCTACACTCTGATTTAGAATCATAGAATTGACAGGGTTGGAAGGGACCTCAAGGATCATCCAGTTCCAACCCCCCTGCCATGGACAGGGACACCTCACACTACAGCAGGTTGCTCACAGACACATCCAGCCTGGCTGCAAAAACCTCCAGGCATGAGGCTTCCACCACCTCCCTGGGCAACCTGTGCCAGTCTCTCACCACCCTCATGGGGAACAACTTCTTCCTAACATCCAATCTCAATCTACCCATTTCTAGTTTTTTTCCATTCCCCCCAGTCCTATCACTCTCTGACACCCTCAAAAGTCCCTCCACAGCTTTCTTGGAGCCCCCTTCAGACACTGGAAGGCCACAGGAAGGTCTCCTGGGAGCCTTCTCTTCTCCAGACTGAACAGCCCCAGCTCTCTCAGGCTGTCCTCATAGCAGAGCAGCTCCAGCCCTCTGCTCATCCTCGTGGCCCTTCTCTGGACACCTTCCAGCACCTCCAGATCCTTCCTGGAACAGAGGCTCCAGGTGGGGTCTCAGCAGAGTGGAGCAGAGAGGGAAAATCCCCTCCCTGGCCCTGCTGGCCACACTTCTCTTGCTGCAGCCCAGGCTGTGATTGGCTCTCTGGGCTGCAAGTGCTCACTGCTGGCTCCTGTTGAGCTTCTCATCCCCAGCACCCCCAGGTCCTTTTCTTCAGGGCTGCCCTCAAGCCAGTCCCTGCCCAGCCTATATCAGTGCCTGGGATTGCCCTGAGCCAGCTGCAGTTCAGCTCTCTCAGCCTCACTTTCCTAAATTTTCTGGGATTCAGCAGGCCGATTTATAAGTGGGGAAAAGCTCTTCTCTGTGCTTAACCTGTCCAACTTTTCTGAACTTTCTGAATTGTTTGAAATTGTTAATAATCCCTTGTTGTGATAGTATCTTCCTACTGAACATCCCTACCTTAAAAAAATGTCTAAATTTTGGACATATTTTAGGGCAGATATTTTCTGGGACAATAAAAATTATAGTTTCATAACTCCTGCCTCATATGCATAGAATCATAGAATTGTCAGGGTTGGAAGAGACCTCAAGGATCATCCAGTTCCAACCCCCCTGCCATGGGCAGGGACACCTCACACTGCATCAGGTTGCTCAGAGCCACATTATGGTTATTACAATTAATAACTATAACAGAGGTTATTTGCAGTAGCTAAGCCTCCTATAATTCTGGCCTTCATCTTTCAAATCTGAACTGTTCTTGCCTGTTCTGAAGCAACAGCACAGCCCTGTGAGGAGAGGCTGAGGGAGCTGGGGTTGTTCAGCCTGGAGAAGAGGAGGCTCAGGGGAGACCTTCTTGCTCTCTACAACTACCTGAAGGGAGGTTGTAGCCAGGAGGGAGTTGGTCTCTTCTCTCTAGCAACCAGCACCAGAACAAGAGGACACAGTCTCAAGCTGTGCCAGGGGAAGTTTAGGCCGGAGGTGAGGAGAACAGTTCTTCACTGAGAGAGATATTTGCCATTGGAATGTGCTGCCCAGGGAGGTGGTGGAGTCACCATCCCTGGAGGTGTTCAAGAGGGGACTGGACGTGGCACTTGGTGCCATGGTTTAGTCATGAGGTCTGTGGTGACAGGTTGGACTCCATGATCTTTGAGGTCTCCTCCAACCTTGGTGATTCTGTGGTTCTGTGAAGAAAGAACACTTCTGCTGGAGAAGACTTCTTAATTGTCTCTAATTGCTGAGGGTGGTTATGAATGTTGTACACATTCCAGTGCTTCACAAACTGCTGCAAATGCTTTAAGCAAAGTTCCAACTCCTTGATCACATCAAGTACTTGATGAGGCTGAGGAATTCACAACTTGCCATCTACACAATTGGTTAGTCTCCACTCTCACTCTGTCTTGCTTTTTAGTCTATGTTAGTACTGAAAAGGTCTCTCCACAACAGTCCTCACACCGACCTTTCTGCCACGCAGATGTTCTAGAAATAGCAAGGTGTCTGGAGACACAGTGCCCAGTGCTTAACAGCAGTATCTAGAGCTGAACACAAATTAGAAATGTATTCCCAGCAGTATTGCCTCAAATGGAAAGATAAATTGTACTCAGCTGTGCCTGTGACAGTTCTGTGTTTGCATTCCACAAGTTCTTGGTTTTCTTTGCTTGCAAATAATCCAATTCTGAGTGCACAGGCTGAAGATACTGAACTCTAAGGCATCATTTCACACTGCAGGCAGAAAAACAAAAGATCCCTAGGGCAAGGATGCAATTAATAGGCCAGGCAAGACTTGATCACACCCTACATAATGTAGGCCTGCAGTAAGATGCAACCAATTTTCCTGTATGCTTTGTGTGATGGCTGAAGATACCAAATGCACTGCTATAGGAGGGCAACAATCCTGAAGGTATATGATGGAAGAGGCACTAACAATCTGTGTTAGCTCCATGGTTACCTAAAATATTCGTATTTCACAGTACTTGTTTCATAAAATTGAAGTAGTGTCTAGTTGCAGACAGTTCTGCATGGGACAGCAATGTGCCCTGGGGGCCAAGAAGGCCAATGGGGTCCTGGGGTGCATTCAGAGGAGTGTGTCCAGCAGATCCAGGGAGGTTCTCCTCCCCCTCTACTCTGCCCTACTGAGACCTCCCTGGAATATTGCATCCAGTTCTGGGCTCCCCAGTTCAGGAGGGACAGGGATCTGCTGTAGAGAATCCAAGGGAGGGCTACAAGGATGTTGAAGGGACTGGAGCACTGCCTGGTGAGGAGAGGCTGAGAGCCCTGGGGCTGTTTAGTCTGGAGAGGACTGTGAGGGGATTTAATAAATGTCTGTAAATATCTGAGGGCTGGGGGTCAAGAGGGAGGGGACAGGCTCTGCTTACTTGCACCCCGGGGTAGGACAAGGGGCAGTGGATAGAAACTCCAGCACAGGAGGTTTCACCTCAACACCAGGAGGAACTTCTTCACTGGAAGGGTCACAGAGCACTGGAGCAGGCTGCCCAGAGAGGTTGTGGAGTCTCCTTCTGTGGAGACTTTCAAGCCCCATCTGGATGTGTTCCTGTGTGACCTGTGCTGCATTCTCTAGTCCTGCTCTGGCAGGGGGGTTGGACTCGATCTCCAGAGGTCCTTTCCAACGCCTAACATCCCATGAACCTGTGATGCTGTGATCCTGTGAATTGCCTCCCTTGACTATGCTCTGGGGAGACCCCATTGCTGGTACTTTTCCCTTGGTTCAGTAGCCATTTTTGCAAGCAGAGGCAGGAGTCACAGCTTGCAAAGTACAGCTTTGAAAAATAAAATAAAATGAATCCAAACCCTTCCCTCTTAAAGCATTGATTTAGAGTAACTCTTCTGCCTAGGGAGGTTTGTAACTCTGAATGAAAAATAATCCTTTATTTGTCACATGCTTTGTACTGCACAAGAAGGGCTTTAGACCACAGTAGAAGACCTATGATTCTCATGCATCTTGCTTAGGAAGGAGAAACCCTTATTCATATTTTTGCTAATGCCAGTGAAATTCACATGACCCCAGGGACCTGTGTATGGATTTGGCATTCAGGGAATCTGAACAAATACATTGAGCAAAACAACCTTTTACTTGCTTTCTGTAGCAGCTCTTGAGCTTTCAACATGGGAAAAGACTTTTAAGCACTTTTACATCATTCACTGCCACAGTGGAAACAGACAGGGCACTGCCCACATGTGGTTTTGGTGCTAGCAGGAATGGTCTTAGAGGACAAACAGGATAACCAAGGTCACGACAAAAGAGTAGTGTTTGAGGTGAAACAGAATCTGAAGTCCTGAGAGTATGTTTGTGACTCTACAAATCATACTAAGAGCACATCAAAGGCCAGCAGTGAGGTGTTATTTCTTCCCCTGGCTACTCATGGCTGGCTGTGTTATGTTAATACATATCCTCAGATGATGCAGGTCTCCATGTCCCTCTTATAGACCCTCTGGATGTCTCTACACTGTTGTTCATAGAAAGAGTAAAGGTAAGAGGAACATAGGCAATTGTTTTGATTAATACAGCCTGCTTCCATGATTGACAATAAAATGCCAGTAGACCACTCCAGTGCAGTGGCTAGGACTGAGATACCCTCAGTTATACTGGGTAGCTAATCAAATTGGCCAGTAGTGCCCTAAAAAACAAAGTCCCCAAATTTAGTCACCTGCGAAGTGAGCAGTGGCTACCAGGAGTGTAAGACAATTTTGTGTCTGTCATGCACAAGGTGCCTACATAAAATGTGAGTAAGGAAACCCAAGGTTGACATTTAATGTCCTAGGTAGTAACCAGACAAAAGCAGCTACATCCAAAGGGTAAGCAGAAAAGACTGGAGAAATATCAGTGAGGCAGAGTAGTTAGATGCCCACAGTAGAAAGTTTGAGCTTAGTTCACCTAAGCTCAAGACAAGACTAAATCTTGTCTTTCTTGATGTGAGTCAACAAAGACAAATCACCTTTGCTCCTTGCTGCCCAGGGAGGGGATGGTGAAAAGCCCCTCTGGAATGGCAAACAGAAGAGAAGATTGCTGTGAAGGACCTGCCTGCTTGGTCAGCTCTGCCCACTGATAGCACACCTGGCAGTCACATAGGCATTGATGTGACTGGGCTGTGGGACAGGGGGAACTGCCATTAACTGAATAAAAGACACTGAGCCTTAGCAGCTTAGGGAGAGAGATAAAGAGACACCACTATGCAGCCTGGAAGCCACAGCCCAGGAACCCTCTCTTCACCATGAAGAAAAGAAGAACTCCTGGAGAAGACATCTGAAGACACCACATGCTAGAGGCTGCTCAGAGAAAGCCTTGGACTTTAGGATCTCTCCCTCCCCTCCTTCAGAGGAGGACAACAAAAGTGAACAAGGATGACATCTCCTCCAAGCCAAAGTGGCAGCACCCTTCCTCAGGCCTAAATTGTCTTGGGAGGGGACGTGGTAGCGGGTGGTGTGGTAATATAATTCCTTCCTGCTCTCTCTCTACATTTTTTACCTCTCTCCCTCTCCCTCTTTCTCGCTCTTCCTCTCTCTCTCCCTCCCTCGCTCTCTTCCTCCCTTTCTCTCTTCCTCCCTCTTTCTTCTTCAATAAACAGCCTCACTTTTGATACTTGGCCTCGTTTGTGCCTTTAATTTCATAACACAGGAACGTTCAAACAAGAACCAAGTTTCTCTCCTTCCCCTGGACCACGACACCCTCATCTATTCATACACACCCTGCATGTGGAAGACACAGCTCACTGACCATCATTCTGTCCTTAAGTTAGCCAGTCCTCCCCCCAAAAACCCATAAGTATTGAACATAATGTATAAATCAGTCTCCACAACACCTCCCTGGAGGTGGATGTTGCTTCTCTACAGCATAGCAGTGAAGGGAATATTAACACGCAGGCTGCTGCCATGAGCCATCCTCTCTGGCACCTGTATTTCAGGATGAATTTCAGAAGACTAAGACATGATGCAGCCCAAAATAAAGACTTTAAAACTGCTCCCCTCATTGACTTTTCAGAACAGAAATGATCTCTTAGCTCATTAAGAAGAAGAGACAAGAAAATAATTGGACTGTTTTCCTCAAAGCAACTCCTTATTAGCATGCCAATACATCAGCTGGAAAATGTTCTCCTTCAATCCATCACGAATGATTTAGTTTTAAATCTTTTACTGTGAGTTCAGCTGCCTATTATTCATAAAACAACTACACTGAGCCTGCACAGACACCTTCAAGATGGCACAGAATTCATGAAATCAATACTTTGCTTCAATCCACAGACTGTGAGAGCCAAAGTCCAAGCCTCCAATCAAAGCAAAAACTTCCAGGGGCTGTAAATTTCGTAACAACAATTCTCTCCTCATAGCTAAATGAAAACACAGCCAGTTGGACTCATACATCACCACCCTCTCCTTGGCAAGAGCAATGCATTACCTGTCATACCCACAACAAGGCAAGCACTGAAGCATTAATCCTGAATTACTCTGAGGCCATGGATAGAGCCTCACGCCACGGACATTTCCAGATGGATGCATTGAGCATATCCCAAGTAAAATCCTTCACAGCTAAAAAGAACAGCAAAGCATCTATACATCTGCTTTTGTGCAGTGGGTATCACTTTGGGAGGATTTTGCATCTCCCAATTGATTTGGCCACAACACCCCCATGCAGTGCTACAGGCTGGGGACAGAGTGGCTGGAGAGCAGCCAGGCAGAGAGGGATCTGGGGATACTGATTGACAGCAGCTGAACATGAGCCAGCAGTATGCCCAGGGGACCAAGAAGGCCAAGGGCATCCTGGCCTGCATCAGGAACAGTGTGGCCAGCAGGAGCAGGGAAGTCATTCTGCCCTGTGCTCAGCACTGGTTAGGCCACACCTTGAGTCCTGTGTCCAGTTCTGGGCTCCTCAATTTCCTACTCAAAGTCTCTGGAATTTTTCTGTTCTTGTTTATAATTAAGACACCACGCTGAAGCATCAACCTCAAACCATAACAATCTGCCACTACTGTTTTGCAAGCACATGTGCACAGCTGAGCTGCCCTAGGGAAGACCAGCCAGAAGTCTTTTGTCACCACCATTCACCCCTTCCGGTTTGGCTTCACCACCAAATTCTCTTTCTGCCCCTTGGTGCTGACCTTAGCATGTTCCTCAGTCATCCAGAATGCCTGAGAAACAGCCAGGACACAATTCCTTAAACATTTGCTCTATCCTGGCATGTTAAGAGAGTGAATACACTGGCTATTTATGTGCCTACAGGGACATCAGACACTACCCTGAATCACAGAGTCAGGCAAGCTGGAAGAGACCTCCAAGATCAGCAAGTCCAACCCATCACCCAGCCCCATCTACTCAACTAGACCACGGCACCAAGTGTGTCATCCAGGCTTTGCTTAAGCACCTCCAGTGATGGTGACTCCACCACCTCCCTGGGCAGCACATTCCAATGGCAAATTACTCTTTCTGGGAAGAACTTCTTCCTAACATCCAGCCTAAACTTCCCCTGCCACAGCTTGAGACTGTGTGCTCTTGTTCTGGTGCTGGCTGCCTGGGAGAAGAGACCAATCTCCACCAGGCTACAACCTCCCTTCAGGGATTTGTAGAGAGCAAGAAGGTCTCCCCTGAGCCTCCTCTTCTCCAGCATAAGCAACCCCAGCTCCCTCAGCCTCTCCTCACAGGGCTGTGCTCCAGATGCCTAGAGGATGAAAGGAGTCTCCCTTTTAAAACCTGCAATCAACACCATGCTGACAAGCTGCGTCAAGAGCGGCTTCAATCTATGGACAACATTTTTCTCTTGCAGTCAATCAGCAATTTTGTTATTTTCATCCCTTGGAAAGAGAGAACTCACAGTGAGATACATTAGTGCTGCCTCCCTTTCGGCTGAGAGGGCTGCTTTTAATCTGCTGCTTCCCTCCACGCTGAGCTAAAAACAGCCAAGGGAAATATTCTGTTTTCCAGAAGGCAGCCTAAAACTTTCTAAAGGCTTTAAAGTTCTTCTATCTTTTTGAAGCAAGTTTGTTCACAAAACAGAATGCAGCAATGCCTTCAGGAAACATCTGCCACTGTGCTAGGAAGAATGTTGACAATTTTAGGATGCATAAAAATCAGTTATTCTTTTTCATTTTTGTATCTTTATAGATTGGATCAAAATTGCCTTTTCTTTCCTTTTTTTTTTAAAGGGATTTCTCATATTGGGGAGGGACTTCTGAGGGTGTCAGGGAGTGACAGGACTGGGGGGAATGGAGCAAAACTAGAAGTGGATAGATTGAGATTGGATGTCAGGAAGAAGTTGTTCCCCATGAGGGTGGTGAGAGACTGGCACAGGTTGCCCAGGGAGGTGGTGGAAGCCTCATGCCTGGAGGTTTTTGCAGCCAGGCTGGATGTGGCTGTGAGCAACCTGCTGTAGTGTGAGGTGTCCCTGCCCATGGCAGGGGGATTGGAACTGGCTGATCCTTGAGGTCCCTTCCAACCCTGATAATTCTATGATATTTTAACTCTAATTTTGCATTAAATTATGAGTAACAGTAAAATTTTGATCTGTCACATGAAATAAGTTTGATTTAAGAAAAAAGCAAGTATCTCTGTTAAAGTTTTGCTTCAAGCACCTATTTTATGTTATCCCTTATTATTGATACCTTTTTCCCATATGATTAGCATATGGTGTAGTATTTCAATGATAGAATAGAATAGAATAGAATAGAATAGAATAGAATAGAATAGAATAGAATAGACCAGACTAGGTTGGAATAGAGCTTCAAGATCATTGTGTCCAACCTATCATCCAACACCACCTAATCAACTAAACCAAGGCACCAAGCACCCTATCAAGTCTCCTCCTGAACACCTCCAATGAAGGTGACTCCACCACCTCCCCGGGCAGCCCATTCCAATGGGCAATCACTCTCTCTGTGTAGAATTTCCTCCTAAACTCCAGCCTAAACCTCCCCTGGTGCAGCTTGAGACTGTGTCCTCTTGTTCTGGTGCCGGGTGCCTGGGAGAAGAGACCAACCCCCACCTGTCCACAACCTCCCTTCAGGTAGCTGTAGAGAGCAATAAGGTCTCCCCTGAGCCTCCTCCTCTCCAGGCTAAGCAACCCCAGCTCCCTCAGCCTCTCCTCATAGGACTTTGTTGCCCTGTTTCATTTAAGAACATGGTAGCCTTTTTTCTGTATTCAGTTGACATTTCCATAATGGTTTGAAATATCAGAGACATTGGAATGGCTGAAAACTAAGATACAAAAAGAATATTTCCTGTTATCTGATTTTAACATGACAATGTAACTAGAGATTGACTGAAATTCCTAACTTTGTTCCTAAGCTGTTCCATTCTTGAGCAAGTATTTGGGTTAATTTTGTTAATATTTGTGAGGTGCTTTCAGGAGAGAGAGCAGGATACTTTTGCTTTCAAGAGCAGCACATTGCAAGGAAAAGTAGGACACTGAGACACTTGAACATGTCCAGAGAAGGGCAACGAGGCTGGGGAGGGGTCTGGAGCACAGCCCTGTGAGGAGAGGCTGAGGGAGCTGGGGTTGGTTAGCCTGGAGAAGAGGAGACTCAGGGGAGACCTTCTTGCTCTCTACAACTTCCTGAAGGGAGGTTGTAGCCTGGTGGAGATTGGTCTCTTCTCCCAGGCAACCAGCACCAGAACAAGAGGACACAGTCTCAAGCTGTGCCAGGGGAAGTTTAGGTTGGAGGGGAGGAGAAAGTTCTTCACAGAAAGAGTTGTTAGCTGTTGGAATGTGCTGCCCAGGGAGGTGGTGGAGTCCCCATCCCTGGAGGTGTTCAAGAGGGGATTGGATGTGGCACTTAGTGCCATGGTTTAGTAGTCACGAGGTATTGGGTGACAGGTTGGACTTGATGATCTTTGAGGTCTTTTCCAACCTTATTGATTTGATTCTATGATTCCATGTTATGACTGAAAGTTTCCAGCTAGCTCTATATCCTCATAGCCCCATAGTATCTTCCTCAGTCATAGCCCAGAAACCTAAGCAATTTATCTCTGCTGCAACTCATTGCTACAATCCTTTCTTCTCCAGTGTTATGGGTTGAATTAGATCCCCTCATCAACTTAGTTGTTTGGAAATCTGCCCCAGGGAGCAAATCTCACCACACTCAGAACTTGGAAGTAAAAAATGGAACTGTATTGGCAAAAGAAACTAAATATAAGCAGTATAAAAGGCAATAAAGATAGAGAGAGTGTATTTACATATATATGCAGAGCACTGCAACAGCACAGGACCCCTCTGTACCTTTGATTCAGCTCCTTGTCCCCTCTTGGGGACAAAGGGCCACTGGACAGCTATACAGACCACACACTCCCTCTCACCCCGCCCTGCACCTTTAGAGAAGTAAAATAGAGGCCCAAGGTCGGAGGGAGGATAGCACAGCCCCATGGCCAGAAGCAGAGCAAGCAGCCCAGAGGGAGCAGGCAAAGAGAGCAAACAAACTGCTGTAGATACAAGGTTTTCAATACACCTATATAAGTACATTACCCTATCCACTGTTCTCGTTCTGTATCCAATCCCTTATTATTTATCTTATACACAAATGTCTCTGGAATCTTCCTAATTAAAACTAGTATCCAAGCTAGGGACTCTAGGGACTGACTCAAACCGCTACATCCAGACTCCTAAAACGTTTATGAGGATTAAGCTGAAATTCAAAGCAGTATTTTCATTAATGAGCCCCAACCCTCATGGGCAGGATGACAAATACATGGCACAGGTTCTCTTTAAGAGATTTTGGGATGAACAAAGATTGGGTACCACTGATACATGGAATAACATACCTCAGTTATGTCTGAGGTATGTTATTATATCTCTGAGATATGTTATATAACATATCTCTGAGCAGAATTAAAATACAATGGCTCAATGATTGCTTCTAATGACCATCTTGTGCTGCCACTCAGCCAGACTGAGACAGGCTGAGAGTTGGCCAGGGAGAAATGGAAGGAAGTTCAACAAGGGCAAGGGTAGACTCTTGCACCTGGGAAAGAACAAACCCACCTCTACTCTACTCTGCATTGGTGAGGCCTCATCTGGAATATTGTGTCCAGTTCAAGAAAGGCCTCAAGAAAGTGCTTGAAAGAGTTTGGCATAGAGTAAGAATAATGATTAGGGGACTGGAAGATCTTCCTTATGAGGAGAGCCTGAGGGAGCTGAGGGCTCTGTAACTTGGAGAAGAGGAGCCTGAGAGGTGACCTCAGTGCTGGTGATAAAGATGCGCAGGGTGAGTGCCCAGAGGCTGGAGCCAGGCTCTGCTGGGTGATGCCCAATGCCAGCACAAGGGGCAGTAGTGGAAGCTGAGGCAGAGGAAGCTCCATGGAAACAGGAGGAGGAATTTTTTCCCTGTGAGGGTGACAGAAGCCTGGAAGAGGCTGCCCAGGGGGGTTGTGGAGTCTCCTTCTCTGGAGATATTCAAGACTTTCCACGATGTGTTCCTGTGTGATCTGCTCTAGGTGACGCTGCTCTGGCAGGGGGGTTGGACTGGATGATCTCTTGAGGTCCCTTCCAGCCCCTAACATTCTGTGATTCTGTGATAATGTGTAAAGGAACAGCATTTCAAAGTGCTGCAAAATCCTGGCACAAGTCAGGATTAAAAGTACCAGGGAACTCTTCAAACAGAATGTATCTAAAATTACCCAGTGCCAAAAATCCTTAGAGCCATATAGCTATTTACTACAGAACATAAAATTCTTGAACATTTGAGGACCTCAAAAAGAGACCAAAATAAATTATAGGATGCCTAAACCTTGGCAATTAATTTTGATTCCAAAATACAAGTTTTCTAAACACAGATGTCTGTCCTTCCTAGCTCATTCCAATGGCCAATCTCTCTTCCTGGGAAGAACTTCTTCCTAACATCCAGCCTAAACCTCCCCTGGCGCAGCTTGAGACTGTGTCCTCTTCTTCTGGTGCTGATTGCCTGGGAGAAGAGACCAACCCCCACTTGGCTACAACCTCCCTTCAGTAGAGAGCAAGAAGGTCTCCCCTGAGCCTCCTCTTCTCCAGGCTAAGCAACCCCAGCTCCCTCAGCCTCTCCTCACAGGGCTGTGCTCCAGACCCCTCCCCAGCCTCGGTGCCCTTCTCTGGACACGTTCAAGTGTCTCAATGTCCTTCTTAAACTGAGGGGCCCAGAACTGGACACAGCACTCAAGGTGTGGCCTAACCAGTGCTGAGCGCAGGGCAGAATGACCTCCCTGCTCCTGCTGGCCACACTTTCCTGTTCTCTCTCTCTCTTTCTCCTTCAATAAATAGCTTTGCTTTTTGATATTTGGCCTCATTTGTGCCTTTAATTTTGCAACATGGGAATGTTCAAAAAATAGTTAACTGAGTCTCTCTAGTCCTCCAGATGAAGACAAACAGGAAGGACAAAAGTCCTTTTTACCAGCTGCTAGGAGAACTAAGAATGAAAATACACATCTGTAAATATGGCAGAGAGAATTAGGATGCAAGAAAGACATCAAGAGACCAGACAGCAAGAGATCCCGGAAATATGATGAATTGGAGTGGAGAAGTACACAAAGCTCAAATCCTGCATGAGAAAGGGGTGGATGTTACCTACAAAGGTCAGAGCTCTAGACATGAGCTGGGAGCATAGAGTTTGGAGAGCTGAACTGCTGCATTGTCTCTACCCCAAACATAAACGACTGAGACAAAGGGCACCACAAGCAGTGGCACAGAGCCTGCAGCAAAAATCCTCCTGTGCAATTCTAGCAGAGAAAGGCTGTTGTCTTGATTCGTTATGTATTGCCTTTCACCCGAGATTGCCCTCTTAACCTCAAATTCAGATAATCTTTGCTCTCTGACAGACAACACAAAATTACCAGAAGCATCAGAAATTAAAGGGCAGAGGGTGCTGCCACAGTGAGAACAAGCTGCTGCAGGCTGGTAACCAGGGGAAATGTACCTCCTGAAACCCCCAAAGCAGAGTACACAGTAGGTACTACTACTGGTCACAGCTCTTCTACAACTAGCCAGTGTTTGTAACAAGTACAGGTTCTCCCTTCAAAAAAGCTTTCATTTTCATACCTAAGATCCCCCCCCCAATCAGTTTCAGTTCCCAGAGGAAGGTACAGGATTGATGACATAAATGAAAATCACAAAATGTCCTAAAATGGCTCTGAAGGACTACAATTGGAGTAAAGGTATAGCTAACCTTTTGCTGGGTAACAATCAAGACTGCTGTGCAAAAATACAACAGATAAGACCAACTATGAGGAGTAACTTTCATGTAAGCATTTAATGTCTAAGAAATAAGCCAAGACTACCATTGTCCTTTGAAGAAATACTTGTAAAAAACACTGCTCCCTTTTCTCAACCACATGGCTTCAACCTTCAGAAGCTGTAAATGCAAAGGAGCAGCAGCAGCTTGAAGGCAATTCTTCAATCACCTCACTATGCTTTGTCACTTTTTCCATAGAAGGACAAAACCAGAGAGGTCAGAGGACCTCTGACCTTCCTCCACCTTTTGCTAACTCACTGGCTTAATGAAGACACTTTTGTATCCTTTGTTCAGTTCTGATCTTCAGGTGGCACCTCCAGTCACAGAATCACAGACTCGTAGAATCACAGAATGGTCTGGGCCAGAAGGGACCTCCAAAGCTCATCCAGTCCAATCCCCCTGCAGTCAGCAGGGACATCCCCAACTGGATCAGGCTGCCCAGGGCCTCCTCCAGCCTCACCTGGAATATCTCCAGGGAAGGAGCCTCAACCACCTGGCAACCTGTGCCAGGGTTCCACCACCCTCATAGGAAAGAACTTGTTCCTCACATCCAATCTAAATCTGCTCTGCTCTAGTTTGAAGCCATTGGCCTTGGTCCTGTCCCTGCAGGCCTTTGTAAACAGTCTCTCTCCATCTTTCCTGTAGCTCCCTTCAGGTACTAGCAAGCTGCTCTTAGGTGCCCCTGGAGCCTCCTCTTCTCCAGGCAGAACACCCCCATCTCCAGGTTGTAGAGTCTCCTTCTCTGGAAACATTCAAACCCCACCTGGATGCATTCCTGTGTGGACTACCCTGGGTGCTCCTGCACTTGGTAGGGGGGTTGGACTGGATGATCTTTGGAGCTCCCTTCCAACCTCTAACGTCTATGATGCATTATCAAGTACTTTGAGTGTTTATAACAAGTTTTTTACTGACTTTTTGGTTGTTTTTTCTGATACACAATCTTCTACCAGAGTTTGTCTGAAGAAAGTGTTTGCTGTGTTATTTATGGTTCCATTAATAAAAGTCCTTCCTTTCCAAATCCCTTACGTGGGACAGGGGCAAAAGCAGAAGTCTCTTGGGGAAGAAGTGAAACAAATTGTGATACAAACCACTCTGACAAAAGAAGTTTGAAGTTGAGAAGAAACCACAGCTGACAAAAATGGAATATATCTCATAAAGCAGAGCACAACTATGGGCTGAGCCTAGTTAGTCTTTTAAATGGAATTAGGAATTCATAAGGATCATGCAAATACCCATTTGTATATTAGAATAAACATAAACACACTTCTTTGTGTTCAAAAGTACAAATTATTCCTAGACCTCTTTGCCTTGGAATTAGCATTTCTTAGGACTTTCCCTTAGAGAAATGAGATTTCCTTTGTTATTAAACCATAACTTAGAGGGTTTTCAGCGCTCCTGAGTGGTTTGAAATACTTAATTTCCTTATATTATGTGGCATCATTTTGCCTTATATGACATGTAGAATTTGGATAGCTACCAACATTCAAGCAGAGATGTCTAAAAATATGATGCCTAAGAAGTTAAGGACATCATCAAATGCCCTGATTGTCCCTAATTACGGCATATTCTTCACTCTCTTGAGAGGCAGTGTGCCAAAAATTATGGTGAAGAATACATCTGTGCAGGGAAAGCAAGGAAGGTCGCCTATTGCCTGTGCTTCTGTCTAACACTCCCAGATATGAGAGAGATTAATTTACCTTTTTACATTAGCTGAATGCATTTTTTTTAAGCCTCTTATAATTTTCAGAGTTTGAGGGGGGAAGGAGTTGATTTATTCCTAAGTCTACATCGTTTCCACAGTACTGCTTTTTATTTCTCTGAAATCAGTGAACTTTACAAATACTGAAGAAAATTTAATGGGAAACTGCCAGAATGCTCTGTTTAATGCTGCTTGAAAAGCTTCTTCCATTTCCAAGTGAATCATTCCCAAGCCTGGGTCTGAGTGCACGGTACGTCAAACCCGACAGCTCTTCCCAAAGAAAGGTTGTGCTTGATTATTCTAGGGGAGCCAGAACTGATGAATATTCATGTTCCAAACCTAACATCGCTGCTTCCTACCTCTTCAGACTAGTCATTTGCTTTCCCCTACCTTTTAAAATGTGTACTAAGGGCTCCTTGCAGCAAGGCTGGGTGTCAAACATAAGATGAAGACTATTCAAAACTAGATCCTCTGGAGCAGAGGAGGCTCAGGGGAGAACTTCTTGCTCTCTACAACTACCTGAAGGGAGGTTGTAGCCAGGTAGGGGGTTGGTCTCTTCTCCCAGACAACCAGCACCAGAACAAGAGGACACAGTCTCAAGCTGTGCCAGGGGAGGTTTAGGCTGGAGGTGAGGAGAAAGTTTTTCCCAGAAAGAGTAACTGGGCATTGGAATGTGCTGCCCAGGGAAGTGGTGGAGTCAAAAAAGTGTTGTGGTGTTCAAAAAAGGATTGGACGTGGCACTTGGAGCCATGGTTTAGTTGATTAGATGGTGTTGGGTGACAGATTGGACTTGATGATCTCTGAGGCCTTTTCCAACCTTATTGATTCTGTGATTTCTGTGAAATTGTCTCCTAAGGCCACTATATGCTACAGTACTCTTTGAATCTTTAGAGAACTAATAATTTAAAGTCCCAAGTAATGAGATCATTGGGTGCTCCCATTCAAGTGGGAATGCAAATGTTATTAGGATTGAGCACAGATTCTCAGTGAGATATAGATAAGCACAGAAAACTGTATGCAACTTCAAAAATAAAGAAAAAAAACAAACAGACAAACAAACACCAAAAAAAAAACCCCCAAAACTGGTCCTTGATTTTCCCTTGCTTGGGTAGCAGTGCCATGCTTGCTCCAGATTTTCTATTTGGAAACATCACAAACAAATAACGTTGGAGAGGACGAAGGAAGGAGAGCAGTGACAATCCGACTGACATGACAGCCACCTGGCTGCAAGGATTAGAAGCCAGGAGCAGTGTTGGTAGGCAAAGATAAGCAGGAGATAATAAGCAAGTCCTACTTATAACTGCCAATGACTAGTTTGCCCAAGTCCAAACCTCTTTGTAGGCTGCATGCAGCTCCACCTCCCTCAGTGACAACCTTCCCTTGTGTACTGCAGCAGTGACCTTTTCCTATAGGGCTCAGCAGCACTAATCTACCCTGTCAGCCATTCCAGGAACCACTTCTAACTTTTAGCCTCATATGAAAAACCCTAGGTCTCATGGCAGGCAGAATTAGCAGCTGCTGTCAGAATCAAATCATTAAGGCCAAATGAGTTCATCGATGTTGTCACTACAATGAATAACCTAAGCTCAACTGCTGCAAAAAACCATTGATCAAAAGGAAAGGTTTTAAAGAAGGGGCTGCACTTATTTTCAAGAAAGTGCCTGCAGAAAAAATGGAACCTAAAGCCAGCATTAAAAAAAATCACCTCATTTTCATTCAAGTTGAACTCTTTTACCTAACTGTTCTCCTTGATCCCTAATCAGTTTACTGTGGATTGCTCTGATTTACTTCAGCATTCAGATATTTGATGGATGAAAGCAGTCCTAGACACTTCTCTGCCCTATAGTGAGCATTTTGTCATTATTCTAGGAATATTTCAATTAGACATAATGCAGTTCATATCAAAAGCATCATCAGTAACAACAAATCATTGTTCAAGTGATTATTTCAAGTTCCTAAATCTTGTTTCGCTTTACCAGTTTGTCTGGCAAAAGATTCATTGCAACTTCCTCTTGGGGGCTGACATTCAATAGGGAGACCACATACAGAACACACATACAGAATCACCAAGGTTGGAAGAGACCTCGAAGGTAATCGAGTCCAACCTGCCACCACAGACCTCATGACTAGACCATGGCACCAAGCGCCATGTCCAGTCCCCTCTTGAACACCTCCAGGATGGTGACTCCACCACCTCCCCGGGCAGCACATTCCAATGGATAACAACTCTCTCAGTGAAGAACTTTCTCCTCACCTCCAGCCTAAACTTCCCCTGGTGCAGCTTGGGACTGTGTCCTCTTGTTCTGGTACTGCTTGTTAGAGAGAAGAGACCAACCCCTTCCTGGCTACAACCACCCCTCAGGTAGTTGTAGAGAGCAATGAGGTCACCCCTGAGCCTCCTCTTCTCCAGGCTAAGCAACCCCTGCTCCCTCAGCCTCTCCTCATAGGGTTTGTGCTCAAGGCCTCTCCCCAGCCTTGTTGCCTGTCTCTGGACATGTTCAAGTGTCTCAATGTCCTTCCTAAACTGAGGGGCCCAGAACTGGACACAGGACTCAAGGTGTTGTCTAACCAATGCAGAGTACAGGAGCACAATGACTTCCCTGCTCCTGCTGGCCACACTATTCCTAATACAGGCCAGGATGCCATTGGCCTTCTTGGCCATGGGCACACTGCTGGCTCATGTTTAGGCAGCTGTCAATCAGCACCCCCTGGTCCCTCTCTGTTTGGCAGCTCTCCAGCCACTCCAACCCCAGCCTGTAGCTCTGCATGGGGTTGTTGTGGCCAAAGTGCAACACCCGGCACTTAGATTTGTTGAATGCCATCCTGTTGGACTCTGCAGTTACTCAGAAATAACCCAGGTAGTGGGTTTGGTTATGTTTTGTATTTGGTTTTATTCAATTTTCTTTGTTGTTCTTGTTTTGCTTTGTTTGTTTGCTGTTGTTGTTTGTTTGGTGTGGGGGGTTATATATATATATATATGTATATATGTGTATATATATGTACATATAATATATATATCTATATATCTATATATCTTTACATATATATATTTATATATATCTTCAAAGAGCAAAAGAGTTAAAAACCATAGCAGAGGTTTGGCTTTAAAAACCCCTTGCTAGACCATGGATAATTGGGGGGGGGGAAGTAAAATAAAATACTTATAAGATTATTCTTTAAATTTACAGAACAATAGCAAATGGAAGAGCTTCATAGAGAGCCATCAGTATAATAGTAGCTGCCAGAAAATGCATGAATGATCCTGTATATTCTTGAACAACAAATTATTTTGGTCCCTGCCAAAATGAAGTGATTTAACAATACAAAAATGAGAATACACTGTGAAAACAAGCAAAAAAAAAAAAAAGCTTTGCACTTGTTTAACTAGGAGCAAACGCAAGGAAATCTGAGCCTTAAAGTGAAATGCTGTACAAAGAGCCCTATGAGGAGAGGCTGATAGCCCTGAGGCTTTTAAGTCTGGAGAAGAGAAGACTGAGAGGGGATTTAATCAATGTCTATAAATATCTGAGGGCTGGGGGTCAGGAGGGAGGGCACAGGCTTTGCTCAGTTGCACCCTGGGATAGGACAAGGGGCAATGGATAGAAACTCCAGCACAAGAGGTTCCACCTCAACATGAGGAGGAACTTCTGCAATGTGAGGGTCACAGAGCACTGGAACAGGCTGCCCAGAGAGGTTGTGGAGTCTCCTTCTCTGGATGTGTTCCTGTGTGACCTGCACTGGGTTCTGTGGCCCTGCTCAGGGCTAGGCAGAGGTCTCTGGAAGAGACCTTGATGTTCTCCAGAGGTCTCTTCCAACCCTAACATCCTGTGAGCCTATGACTACAACTTGCTACACATGATACATTCAGCTGTTTATTTTTTTTTACAAACAGCTGCTGCCATATATTTTTGTAGAGCCTCTGACACTCATCTTGCTTTGATTATGACATGAAGCCAGCTGATTCTCAGTACTTGCTCAAAGCCCTGATGGCACTGGGCACACAGGCTTTATCACCAACCAGCAGCTAAATCCGCAGGAGAGAGCTTGGAAGCTGCAGCACAAAGGGAAACTATCAGGCCCCATCCTCTTTAATGTCTTCATCGATGATCTGGATGAGGGGATGGAGACAGTCATCAGCAAATTTGCAGATGACACCTAGTTGGGAGCACATGTTGATCAGTTAGAGGGTAGAAGGGCTATGCAGAGGGACCTCAACCGACTGGACAGATGGGCAGAGTCCAACAGGATGGCATTCAACAAACCCAAGTGCCAGGTGCTGCACTTTGGCCACAACAACCCCATGCAGAGCTACAGGCTGGGGTCAGAGTGGCTGGAGAGCTCCCAAACAGAGAGGGACCTGGGGGTGCTGACTGACAGCCACCTAAACATGAGCCAGCAGTGTGTCCAGGTGGCCAAGAAGGCCAACGGCATCCTGGCCTGCATTAGGAATAGTGTGGCCAGCAGGAGCAGGGAAGTCATTGTGCCCCTGTCCTCTGCACTGGTAAGGCCACACCTTGAGTCTTGTGTCCAATTCTTTGATTCTGTGATTGCAGTTTTGGGCCTCTCAGTTTGAGAAGGACATTGAGACACTTGAGCCCATCCAGAGACAGGCAACAAGACTGGGGAGAGGCCTTGAGTACAAGCCCTATGAGGAGAAGCTGAAGGAGCTGGGGTTGTTTAGCCTGGAGAAGAGGAGGCTCAGGGGTGACCTCATTGCTCTCTACAACTACCTGAAAGGTGGTTGTAGCCAGGAAGGGGGTTGGTCTTTCTTTCTAGCAACCAGCACCAGAACAAGAGGACACAGTCTCAAGCTGTGCCAGGGGAAGTTTAGGCTCAAGGTGAGGAGAGAGTGATTCGCCATTGGAATGTGCTGCCCAGGGAGGTGGTGGAGTCACCATCCCTGGAGATGTTCAAGAGGGGCTTGGAGGTGGCACTTGGTGCCATGGTCTAGTCATGAGGTCTGTGGTGACAGGTTGGACTCGATGATCTTTGAGGTCTCTTCCAACCTTGGTGATACTGTGATACTTTTTGTCCTGTGCTGATAAATGTTAGTGCTGACAATACAGCACTGATCTCTCTGGATTTAATACAGTCGTCTTTATGTCATTTACCTGGCTAAAATTCTTCACACTTGGCTACTGCCAGTTAAATTCCCTGGCCCATCCCAATTGCACCCAGAACACACCAATGCCTCCAGACCACATCTGGATTTGTACAATATTGGGGTGAATGGAAATGAATTAAAGGCTTCTTATGTGTGATCATCTCAATGGTCTTTTGATCAAATGTTTGGCTATACACAGCACCTGGCAATAGCTAAAGCATGAAGCTCAGGGCACCAAACCAGCTCTGTTGAGTTCTTGGGTGATTCTGAGCTGCCAGCAGCATTGCTTTCTCTGAACCTCTGCCACACAGGGCCATTCATATTCATAGAGTGATAAATGCTTTGGGTTGGAAAAGGCCTTTAAAAGTCATCCAGCCCATCTCCCTGCAGTGAGCAGGGACATCTTTAACTAGCTCTGTCTAACCTGACCTTGAGTGGTTCCAGGGATAGAGCTTCTACTACCACTCTGGAGAACCTGTTCCAGGGATTCACCAACCACCCTCATTGTAACTCATGCCAAAAACAGAAGGGAAATTTTTGAGTAAACCACCTATAAAATAATTCCAGAGAAGAGTTGAATGAAGATATCTCATGTTACTCCTTTGCTGGTCTACTACCAGCCAAAGGGCAGCCACAGAGACATGCACACTGTACTTTGCATGGTACCTATACTCCTAAGGATAGCAGTCTCCTTAGGATCCTTTGGGTGGTTTCTTTTAGACACAGCTTCAGCAATCTCCTTGGAACAACTCCAGGTGATAGGAGAATGATCATTCTCCTCTGGCACATAATTAGTGACATGGTTTGCATTGTTCTTCATTATAAAGTCCCTTCTCTGCTGTGTTTCCAGAAACTTCATTCTCCAGGTTCAGCCTGGCCAACAGGTCACTTTCTGCTGCCCATGACAGCAACTATTCTGCATGTTCCTGCAACACCAACCATGTAGGAAGCATACAGTCAATCTGAGCACCCACACAGGCTACTGAGTTTTGAGCTTTCCTAAGGAAAAGCCCAGAGAATCATGGAATCATACAATTGTTAGGTTGGAAGGGACTTCAAGGATCATCCAGTTCCAATCCCTCTGCCATGGGCAGGGACACCTCACGCTACAGCAGGTTGCTCACAGCCACATCCAGCCTGCCTTCAAAACCTCCAGAGATGAGGCTTCCACCACCTCCCTGGGCAACCTGTGCCAGTCTCTCACAACTTCTTCCTAACATCCAAACTGAATCTACCCATTTCTAGTTTTGCTCCATTCCCCCCAGTCCTATCACACCTCAAAAGTCCCTCCACAGCTTTCTTGGAGCCCCCTGTAGGTATTGGAAGGCCACAAGAAGGTCTCCTCAGATCCTTCTCTTCTCCAGACTGCACAGCCCCAACTCTCTCAGTCTGTCTCCATAGCAGAGCAGCTCCAGCCCTCTGCTCATCCTTGTGGCCCTTCTCTGGACACCTTCCAGCACCTCCAGATCCTTCCTGGAACAAAGGCTCCAGAACTGGACACAGTGCTCCAGGTGTGGTCTCAGCAGAGTGGAGCAGAGAGAGAACCTCATCCCTGGCCCTGCTGGCCACACTTCTCTTGCTGCAGCCCAGGCTCTGCTTGGCTTTCTGGGCTGCAAGTGCTCACTGCTGGCTCCTGTTGAGCTTCTCATCCCCCAGCACCCCAGGTCCTTTTCTTCAGGGCTGCTCTCAAGCCAGTCCTTGCCCTGCCTTTATCAGTGCTTGGGATTGCCCTGACCCAGCTGCAGGACCTTGCACGTGGTCTTGTTGAACCTCCTGAGGTTGTCATGGGCCCAGCTCACAGAAGGTGTGGATGCTCTCTCCCTGGCAGTGTTCAAAGCCAAACAGGATATGCCTCTGAGCAATGTGGTCTATTGAGAGGTGTCCCTGCCCATGGCAGGAGAGTTGGATCCAAATGATCTTTAAGGTCCTTTCCAACCCAAACCATTCTATGAATTTTCTGACTGACACTCCTTTTAAAGCACTGCTTAAGGAAAGTGTGAATAATTTTGAGTACACTCTGGCCAGCAGTAAAGAAAATTGAGATTGAGCTAATGCAGGCATTTTTTGGAAGCTCTTAATGACAAACACAATATTGCATGCAGGGTATGCACTGGAGGCCCACAAGCAAGCAGGCATTGTGGGGGGCCTAGGATAGCAGCTGTGCCATCTTTTTCATTGAGGCCAAGCATTAACATGTATATATAATAAAATCTAGGCTGATTGAATATATTACAGACTCATAATGTTCTCCTGAAACTATTCCAGCAAAAATACATACTCCTCTTCCAAAAGCATAGAAGTTCAGCATACTGGTGATTATTCTCCTATTGGGAATAGAAACAGGCAGGAAACGAGAGTAAGATTCATATCTAACTGAGTTTCCTTAGAGTGTGAAGGCTTCCTGTGACACATCCATTAATTCACAGCGTTCTCCTGAGAGAATTCTTCAGGGTTAAATGAAAAGAGAAAGCAAATTGTTAACTACAAGCAAGGTCCTGCACTTGGGGCACAACAACCCCCAGCAATGCTACAGGCCTGGGGCAGTGTGGCTGGAAAGCTGCTGGCAGAAAGGGAACGGGGGGCTCTAATAGACAAGCAGCTGAAGAGGAGCCAGCAGTGTGCCCAGGTGGCCAAGAAAGCCAAAGGCATCCTGGCTGGGATCAGAAATGCTGTGTCCAGCAGGAGCAGGGAGGGGATTGTCCCCTGGGACTCAGCTCTGGGGAGGCCACACCTGGAGTATTGTGTCCAGTTTGGGGCACCTCAGTCCAAGAGAGATGTGGAGGTGCTGGAGCCAGGGTAGAGGAGGGCAAGGAAGCTGTGAAGGGCCTGGAGAATAAATCTGACGGAGAGTGACTGAAAGAGCTGGGGATGGTTAGTGTGAAACAGAGGAGGCTGAGGGGAGACCTCATGGCTGTCTGCAGCTACCTGAAAGGAACTTGTGGAGAGGCTGCTGCTGGTCTCTTCTGACAGGTAATTAGTGACAGAACAAGAGGGAATGGCCTGAAGCTGCCACTGGGTAGGTTTAGACTGGACAGTAGGAAACATTTTTTCAGGGCAAGAGTGGTCAGGTATTGGAATGTGTTGCCCAGGGAGGTGGTGGAGTCCCCAAACCTGGATGTGGAGCTTGGGGCTATTGTTTAGGGGTGACCCTTGTAGAGTAGGGTTCTGGGTTGCACTTGGTGCTGTCATTGGGCATCACCCAGCCGAGCCTGGCTCCAGCCTCTGGGCACTCACCCTGCAAAGCCTTATCAACAGGAATGAGGTCACCTCTCAGGCTCCTCCTCTCCAAGCTACAGAGCCCTCAGCTCCCTCAGGCTCTCCTTGTAAGGAAGATCTTCTGCTCCCTTCATCATCCTCATGGCTCCATGCTGGACTCTTTCCTGAACTGAGGGGCCCAGAATTGGACACAATACTCCAGATTTGGCCTCACCAGGGCAGAGTAGAGGGGAAGGAGAACCTCTCTTGACCTATTAACCACAGCCCTTCTAATCCACCCCAGGATGCCATTTGGCTTCCTGGCCACAAGATCACATTGCTGGCTCATGGTCAGCCTCCCACCCACCAGGACCCCCGGGTCCTTCTCCCCTCCATTGCTCTCCAGCAGCTCAGTCCCCAACCTGTACTGCTCCATGGGGTTGTTCTTTCCCAGGTGCAAGACTCTACCCTTGCCCTTGTTGAACTTCATTCAGTTTCTCCCTGCCTAACTCTCAGCCTGTCTCAGTCTGGCTGAATGGCAGCACAACCCTCCTGTGTGAGCCACTCCACCCAGTTTGGTGTCCTCAGCAAACTTGCTGAGAGCCATCCACCATTTAACTTTCTGTGATGCTGACTGTTATTACTTTCCACACTGGAAATCTGCAGAATCTGAGTCAGGGTGCTTGAGGCTCACTTACCTCTAGTCAGCAATTCAGTGGCATACTGGAATGACACAGCCTCAGTCCACTGACAATTTCCCACCTCATCAATCCAATAGAATCCTTCCCCAAAGAAGATCTGATGTGTAATTTTATGGCAAATATTCTGCTTAGGATATCAGCTTTCACAATAACATATGTCCATCATCAACATGAAGCATAGCCAGCAGGTCAAGGGAGGTGATTCTCCCCCTCTGCTCTGGTGAGACCCTACCTGGAGCTCTGTCCAGTTCTGGATCCTCTATTCCAGGAAGGACCTAGAGGTGCTGGAAGGTGTCCAAAGAAGGGCCATAAGGATGAGCAAGGGCTGGAGCTGCTCTGCTATGGAGACTGAGGAAGTTGGGGCTGTTCAGTCTGGAGAAGGCTCCAGGAGACCTTCTTGTGGCCTTCCAGGATCTGAAGTGGGGTACAAGAAAGCTGGGGAGGGACTTTTGAGGGTGTCAGGGAGTGACAGGACTGGGGGGAATGGAGTAAACCTAGAAATGGGGAGATTGAGATTGGATGTCAGGAAGAAGTTCTCCATAAGGGTGGTGAGAGACTGGCACAGGTTGTCCAGGGAGGTGGTGGAAGCCTCATGCCTGGAGGTTTTGAAGGGCAGGCTGGATGTGGCTGTGAGCAACCTGCTGTAGTGTGAGGTGTCCCTGCCCATGGCAGGGGGGTTGGAACTGGTGGATCCTTGAGGTCCCTTCCACCTCTGAGAATTCTCTTTGTAATTCATAACAAATAATAATAACAAATTCTTACATGCTTTTCAGTTAAGATTATCCACTTTATATTCATCCATTTCTCAAGAGTATCACTGTTAACATTAATTGAAATGATTTCATAGAGAGAAAGATAGATGTACAAAATGGGAGATCATAATTTTCTTCCTAGACTGGACAAAAAGAGAAAATTCTTCTAACTCTAATTCTTCTATGCTGTAGAAGATTTGGGTCATATGTGGCACACTGAGGTAATTCTTTGCAAGGAAGGAAAAGATTTTAACTCAAAGAGGAAATAAAAAGCACAGTTCTCTAACCTTAAAGAACCATGCTGATTGTTCTTTCAATAGCTTTGCAGTATAGAAACTGGTTTGCCTAAAATGGAGCCTTTCTAAAATACCTTAGAAGAGAATTCCTTCCACTGAGGGACTATCCAGTATCTGGAAGGGGCTACAAGAAAGCTGGATAGGGACTTTTGATGGTGTCAGGGAGTATCACAGTATCACCAAGGTTGGAAGAGACTTCAGAGATCATCGAGTCCAAACTGCCACCATAGACCTCATGACTAGACCATGGCACCAAGTGCCACGTCCAATCCCCTCTTGAACACCTCCAGGGATGGTGACTCCACCACCTCCCTGGGCAGCACATTCCAATGGTGAACGACTCTCTCGGTGAAGAACTTTCTCCTCATCTCCAGCCTAAACTTCCCCTGGTGCAGCTTGAGACTGTGTCCCCTTGTTCTGGTGCTGGTTGCTTGAGAGAAGAGACCAACCTCTTCCTGGCTACAACCACCTTTCAGGTAGTTGTAGAGAGCAATGAGGTCTCCCTTGAGCCTCCTCTTCTCCAGGCTAAACAATCCCAGCTCCCTCAGCCTCTCCTCACAGGGCTGTGCTCAAGGCCTCTCCCCAGCCTTGTTGCCCTTCTCTGGACACCTTCAAGTATCTCGATGTCCTTCTCAAACTGAGGGGCCCAGAACTGGACACAGGACTCAAGGTGTGGCCTAACCAGTGCAGAGGACAGGGGCACAATAACTTCCCTGCTCCTGCTGGCCACACTATTCCTAATGCAGGCCAGAATGCCATTGGCCTTCTTGGCCACCTGGGGCACACTGCTGGCTCATGTTCAGGCAGCTGTCGATCAGCACCCCCAGGTCCCTCTCTGTTTGGCATCTCTTCAGCCAATCTGACCCCAGCCTGCAGCTCTGCATGAGGTTGTTGTGGCCAAAGTGCAGCACCTGGCACTTGGACTTGTTGAATGTCATCCCATTGGACTCCGCCCATCTGTCCAGCCAGTTGAGGTCCCTCTGCAGAGCCCTTCTACCCTCTAACTGACCAACATCTGCTCCCAACTTGGTGTTATGTTCAGACAGCAATGAGGTCTCCCCTGAGCCTCCTCTTCTCCAGGCTAAACAATAGGACTGGGGGGAATGGAGCAAAACTAGAAGTGGGTAGATTGAGATTGGATGTCAGGAAGAAGTTCTTCCCCATGAGGGTGGTGAGAGACTGGCACAGGTTGCCCAGGGAGGTGGTGGAAGCCTCATCCCTGGAGGTGTTGAAGGCCAGGCTGGATGTGGCTGTGAGCAACCTGCTGTAGTGTGAGGTGTCCCTGGCCATGGCAGGGGGGTTGGGACTGGATGATCTTTGAGGTGCTTGCAAGCCAGAGAATTCTACGACTCTATCCCTGGCTAACATGCTGTCATTTCATGCTGTGCTGATGTAACAGAGGTTTCTCACTGCAGTGCAGTGTTCCACTAGAATTTATTTTGCAATAAAATTTAAGAATCATCTTAAAAAAATAATTTAAAAGATATTATTTGAAAGAGTCCATCTTACTGTGACCCAAAAGCTGCCTGTCCAGCCATGTTTCTGGCAGGGTTAATAGGCTGAGGCAAGAGCCTCCAGAAGGTGGAGAAGATTATACACCTTTATTGATCGCTTGCCTCTCAGAAATCGTTTTCTCTCCTCCATCAACCCCAGACATAGATCACTCACTAAATTTCATCTGCCTTTATGTTTGATTTGGTAATAAATATCAGGTAGGAAGATCTAGTCTTGATTTAAAAACATGGAGAAAAGTACTGCCTACCTCCAATTCTCATGTCTTGTTTCTAAAGTTCACCACCTCCCCTCTAAAACCCTCTGTGCATTTCTAGTTTGAATCAACACCATTCCGGGTTTGGGCACTGTTCACTGAGGAACAGTCAAATAATGTGTAATATATAACTTAATGTTTTCCATCTTTGTAATTTTGTTTCCAGAAACTGGCTCAACTCCTGTCCGTTTGAAACATCCAGGGTTTGCTTTTCATCCAGACTCTGTCTGATCAAAAATGGCTGGATATTGTAATGTAAAAGACTCTAGCTTATATCAGTAATCACTGAATATTAGGGAGGCTGGAAGGGACCTCCAGAGATCATCCAGTCCAAACCCCCTGCCAGAGCAGGGTCACCTAGAGCAGATCACACAGGAACACATCCAGGCAGGGCTTGAATATCTTCAGAGGGAGAGACTCTACAACCCCCCTAGGCAGCCTGCTCCAGGGTTCTGTCACCCTCACAGGGAAACAATTCTTCCTCCTGTTTCCATGGAACTTCCTCTGCCTCAGCTTCCACCACTGCCCCTTGTGCTGGCACTGGGCATCACCCAGCAGAGCCTGGCTCCAGCCTCTGGGCACTCACCCTGCACATCTTTATCACCAGCAATGAGGTCACCTCTCAGGCTCCTCTTCTCCAAGCTACAGAGCCCTCAGCCCCCTCAGGCTCTCCTCCTAAGGAAGATCTTCCACTCTCCTAACTATCTTTGTGGCTCTGTGCTGGACTCTTTTAAGCAGTTCCCTGAGGTCCTTCCTGAACTGAGGAGCCCAGAATTTGACACAATACTCCAGATGTGGCCTCACCAGGGCAGAGTAGAGGCAGATGAGAACCACCCCAGGATGCCATTGGCCTTTGCCACAAGAGCACATTGCTGGCTCACAGTCAGCCTCCCATCCAGCAGGACCCCCAGGGCCTTTTCCCCTTAAATAGATAAGATTTATTTCTTGATAAAACACGTTGAGGAGTGATAAATACAAGTTCTGCCAATTGTTGTAGTTGCCAGGCCAGTGCAATTATTGTCAACACAACTTTTAAAATGCAGTAGAGCACTGTTGCTCTCCTGAGTTTCCCTCCACAGCAGCTAGTAGGGCTAGCAGCCAGGCTACATTCTGTTCTGCAGTATGTAACAGATATAGAGCATAAGGTATGCAAAAGGAATATATGAGAATTTTCAGCATGTTGGATATTAAAGCTGATGCACAGAGGCAACAGATTAAAACCTTATTTGTTCAGAGAAGTTGTAATTTGGCAATTAAGTTTCACTGAAACATATTTGAGACTAGTCAAGACTGTAAGCAGGTTGGACTTACAACTCATCGGTGGTAAAGGGCTTCTGTAAAAGGCATTGAGGGGTCTACCCTATGCTTAAACATCGAGGGGTCTACTCTATGCTTAAACATCTGAGCCTGCTTAGATTGTCACGACAATATCTTGTTTAAAGGAAACCTTTGAAGACTTGAATATTTGAACAATTAGATACAGATGAGATCAGTGCTGCAGCTTCAAAAGCCAGCAAAGGCCAAACATGTCTCCTGTGCAGTGCGGAGGTTGTCACCAGGGGATCAGGAGGGGCAGGAAGCCTCCACAAAAGCATTCGAAGAGCAGATTGAAGAGGGAGCCTTGTCTTTTCCTCTCTCCATCAAAAGAGGACTCAGAGGGGACATAGTTAAGATTTATGAGTAAAGTGTTGATACAAGAACGGAAGGACTGTTTTTTTTCAAGGACTGAGGTCAGCACATCCTGCACTGCACGAGGAGCACCCTGCAGGGAGATGCGTTCTCTGCACTGGTTAGCAGATTTTTCTGTCACACTTGTATGCTTCCCAGCTTTTCTTTCATGCTCTCTGCGTTTGAACATTGTCTTTGGCCAGTCTGTAGGGTTAAAAGTCCATTTCTTTTCCAGAAAAATCAAAGACTCCCCTTTTTGCTTCCTTTTTTTTTTGTTTTTAAATAACCTATGCTGCTTTAGATATATCCTTCTTTAAATGTTATCTAATGAGAGGCAACTCATGACTAGCTTTCAGCTGGATGCCAGCTATCTTATTTTAGCCACTAATGATGTAGTTACCTCAGAAAGTAATTGCCCCAAGAGAGAGAGCAGGATTCTTTTGCTTTCAAGAGCAGCACATTGCAAGGAAAAGTAGGACATTGAGACACTTGAACGTGTCCAGAAAAGGGCAACGAGGCTGGGGAGGGGTCTGGAGCACAGCCCTGTGAGGAGAGGCTGAGGGAGCTGGGCTTGCTTAGTCTGGAGAAGAGGAGGCTCAGGGGAGACCTTCTTGATATTTACAACTTCCTGAAGGGAGGTTGTAGCCAGGTGGGGGTTGGTCTCTTCTCCCAGGCAACCAGCACCAGAACAAGAGGACACAGTCTCAAGCTGCTCCAGGGGAGGTTTAGGCTGGAGGTTAGGAAGAAGTTCTACACAGAGAGAGTGATTGCCCATTGGAATGGGCTGCTTGAGGAGGTGGTGGAGTCACCATCACTGGAGGTGTTCAGGAGGAGACTTGATAGGGTGCTTGGTTGCATGGTTAGTTGATTAGGTGGTGTTGGATGATAGGTTGGATGTGATGATCTTGAAGGTCTCTTGCAACCTAGTCCATTCCATTCCATTCCATTCACCAACCACCTTGATCTGATAAGCAGCTATTATGAAAACAGTTTCTTACTAAATGAATTAAGTAAGAAATAAGAATAATTTACTCCACAAGGAAAGAGAAGTTGCTGAGGCAATTTAGAACAAATCACAGGATCACAGAATGTTAGTGGCTGGAAGGGACCTCAAAAGCTTATCCAGTCCAAACCCCCTGCCAGAGCAGGAGCACCTAGAGCAGATCACACAGGAACACATCCAGGCAGGGCTTGGATATCTCCAGAGACGGAGACTCCACACCCACCCTGGGCAGCCTCTTCCAGGCTTCTGTCACCCTCACAGGGAAAAAATTATTCCTCCTGTTTCCATGGAACTTCCTCTGCCTCAGCTTCCACCACTGCCCCTTGTGCTGGCATTGGGCATCACCCAGCAGAGCCTGGCTCCAGCCTCTGGGCACTCACCCTGCACATCTTTATCACCAGCAATGAGGTCACCTCTCAGGCTCCTGCTCTCACAAGTTGCTGCATCTCCAACACTAAATGATAAAAATAATAACTTTTATATTCAGTTCCCTCAAGCACATTGTTTAGCCTTTATCTAGGGCTAAAGTATGGCAGTTGCTCTATCAACTCGTGCCCTCTCCCCTTCAGAGAAGGGCAATCAGGAAAACAAGAGAAGGCTCACCAGTAAAAATAATTCACATTAATAATTAATAATAACAACAAATAAATAATATTTAATAAAATAGCCAACTTAATACTCAGCCCAGCAAAACTGCAGCAGTTGTACTAACAGGCAGACAGTTCTCAAGAGCATTGTGAGAAGGTGAGAGCAAGGGGATCATAGAATCACAGAATGTTAAGGGTTGGAAAAGACCCTTAGAGATCCTCCAGTCCAACCCTCTTGCCAAAGCAGGATCAGCTAGGGGAAGTCACACAGGAACACATTCAGATAGGTTTTGAAAGTCTCTGAAGAAGGAGACTCTACAAGCTCTCTGGGAAGCCTGTTCTGGTGCTCTGTCACCCTCACAGTAAAGTTTCTCTTCATGTTGAGGTGGAACTTCCTGTGTTCCAGATGCTGCTGCTGCTGCTGAAACTGTCAGATGAGTCTTAAGTAGTTCTTATTAAATACTTTGGTATTATTTATTACTCCTTTCAGAAGTAGATTATAATCAAAATAAACCATCTGCATTATTCCTGAAGGGAAGCTTGACCAATCTATTACCAAGAATGTCCAGCCTCAACTCAGTGATTCTGAAGTATCTAACCCAAACTTTGAGATAGGCAGAAAGAATAAACCCAATAAAACCAGAGTGCATGACATTAATACCTGGCTCCACACCACCCATTAACTTTGAAACGAAGGAGATCTGATAGAATGTCAAATGTGTCAGCTGCAAACAGCCAGTTTTTGGTTTAATAATGTGTGGTGGGTTGAGACTAACCCCCAACAAATTGGGAGAATTACCCCCCAAAGATAAACCACCAGGCTAGCTCAGCTGGTTTGAAAGCAGAATGAAGCTGTATTTACAAAGCAAGACAAATCTAGAAATAGAAAATGTAATGAATATGTACAAAATATATTCACAGATATTTACAATCAGGAAAAAAAAAAAGCAACAAAACAAAACCCCAAACCAACAAACAAACCCAACAAACCACAAATACAAGGGTCCCCTGGTACAGAATCACCCTCCTGGATGGGCCAGGGGGACCATTTCAACCTCCTCCCCTTTCCCGGTACCTTCAGAGACACAATACAAAGTCAGTTCAGCCAGCAGAAGGTGAGGAAAGAAATAAGGGAGCAAGCCTTGCCAGCCACAAAGAGCAAGAAGTGAGAAGGGACAGAGATGTTTATGCAGCTAACTTTAATCCTAGTCAGCAAAGCCAATGGAGTGATGTAGACAGATCACACAGTGGCACAGTACCACAATATTTCAGAGGTTCGAAGGGACCTCCAGAGATCATCCAGTCCAACCTCCCTGCCACAGCAGCATCAATCAGGGCAGCCCACACAGGAATGCATCCAGGTGGATTTGGAATGTGTCCAGAGCAGGAGACTCCACAACCTCTCTGGGCAGCCTGCTCCAGGACTCTGTCATCCTGACTGCAAAGAAGTTTTCCTCTTGTTGAGCTGAAACCTTCTCTGGTCAAGTTTGTCTCCACTGTTCCTTGGCTTATTGCTGTGCACCACCCAAAAGAGCTTGGCCCCCTCCACTTGACCCCCACCCTCAGCTAGTGATAGACATTGATCAGATCTCCTCTCAGCCTTCTCTTCTCCAGACTAAACAGCCCCAGGGTGCTCAGTCTCTCTTCACAGGGGAGATGCTCAAATCCCCTAAGCCTCCTCATGGCTCTCCTTTGGACCCTCTCCAGTAGGTCTCTGTCTTTCTTTTGCTGGGAAGCCCAGAACTGGACACAGGATTGCAGCTGTGGTCTGAGCAGGGCAGAGTAGAGGCGGAGCAGAACCTCCCTAGCCCTGCTGGCCACACTTTTCTTGCTGCACCCCAGGATCCCACTGGCTCTCGTGGCCACCAGGGCACATTGCTGTCCCATGCAGAACTTGCTGTCCACCAGCACTCCAAGCAGGACAGCCCATAACCTGTCCTGGTGCCTGCTGTTATTCCTCCACAGATGCAGGACCCTGCACTTGTCCTTACTGAACTTCTTGAGGTTTGCCTGCAGCCAGCTCTCAGCCTGTCCAGGTCACATTAGTTAGCTACACAGCCCAATGGGCTGTGATCAGTTGTTGCTATTTTGCATCCAGTGGTAATTTATTTACTTTTTTAATCAAAGATGTCCAGAAAGTTCCTGCTCTTGCTTTTGCAGTTAGGAACTAGGCAAAAGTTCCACCTTCAAACCATAACATAATGCTACAGCAAACTATGTGCTTAGCACATTTAGCATCAAATGACAATGCAATTTGCTCCCTTCCTTGCAAAAGCTTCAAAGCCCCATGAATTCTCCTTTATTTTTATCAGTTGAAATTAGTTGATGCTGTCTCTTTCTGCCACTTGACAAAAACTGAGAAAGAGAAAGCTGTTTTGTCATCCATTTCACACAATTACTTGAAGCTCAGTCTTGTTTTAAAGCAAAGGTCACTGTTCTTGTCTTTTCTGAATGCCATTTCCTTTTGTAAGGTGGGTGCAAAACCAATCATGCCTACAGACATGATGTGACAGGATCATGAGACTTTACCATGCTAACCACAGCATGCTAACAGAGTAGTTTGCTTATGTCACTCACATTAATAAGCATCTGAATCTAAAGCCACACAGCTGCTAACGTTTCCACGTTTTGATTAGTGGTTCTGTGGGCAACTGTTATAGATATGTAAAGCCACTATGAGGAAGGGGAGAACTTCATAAAGTTGTATCAATTGCTTTCCTTACTTTATATGGTCTAAATCCTGACTTTTGAAAGCACAGAATCACAGAATTGTTAGGGTTGTCAGGGACCTCAAGGAGCATCCAGTTGCAACCCCCTTGCCATGGCCAGGGACACCTCACACTACAGCAGGTTGCTCACAGCCACATCCAGCCTGGCTGCAAAAACCTCCAGGGATGAGGCTTCCACCACCTCCCTGGGCAACCTGTGCCAGTCTCTCACCACCCTCATGGGGAACAACTTCTTCCTCACATCCAATCTCAATCTACCCATTTCTAGTTTTGCTCCATTCCCCCCAGTCCTATCACACCCTGACACCCTCAAAAGTCCCTCCCCAGCTTTCTTGGAGCCCCCTTCAGATACTGGAAGGCCACAAGAAGGTCTCCTGGAAGCCTTCTCTTCTCCAGACTGAACAACCCCAACTCCCTCAGTCTGTCCTCATAGCAGAGCAGCTCCAGCCCTCTGCTCATCCTCGTGGCCCTTCTCTGGACACCTTCCAGCACCTCCAGATCCTTCCTGGAACAGAGGCTCCAGAACTGGACACAGAGCTCCAGGTGGGGTTTCAGCAGAGTGGAACAGAGGGGGAGAATCCCCTCCCTGGCCCTGCTGGCCACACTTCTCTGGCTGCAGCCCAGAAACAAAACCATACTCTATTCAAACCCCATTCTTCCCAAATTAATAATGTACAGAATCATATGACTTGAAAGTTTATTTCTAATTCTGCTGCTGAAAAAAAAAATAGTTAATTCATCCTCATAGGAGCCTGAATACTTAACAACATGATAAGCTAAAAACAAACCCTGAAGTGCTCCTTTTGAGGCAATTATTCTGCTCTTCATGCACGGATACACACACATTTAGGCTTTAGGTAGTTAAATCGAGCATCTGTGATTTGCAGAGACAACAAAAATGAAGAGACACTTTGAAAGAGATTCTTCTAACTTGTGACTTTCTTGATAGCCTAGCAGATGCCAAAATGAGATTTACACCAGAGATCAGGGAAATCCAGGATCATTTGAGAGAGATAATAGTAAATGGTGGGGAATGTTAACAGCAACAGCTGTGGAAAGAAATTATGGAAGACTAAAAGCACAGAAGAGAGCAGCAGCAGTAAAAACAGTTTAAAATTTAAATTGCTTCATATGAGAGATTCTGGAGCTATTTGAGTGGCAACTGCAAAAACAGCAAAGTATAAGGATGTGTTATTATTTCAGTATCTCTGCACCAAGCTGGGGGCAGGAGTTCACAGAATCACCAAGGTTGGAAGAGACCTCAAAGATCACAGTATCACTAAGGTTGGAAGAGACCTCGGAGATCATCGAGTCCAACGTGTCACCACAGACCCCATGACTAAATCAGTGTTCAGAGAGATCAGAGTTGATCTGTTATAGGGTAGGAGAGCTCTGCAGAGGGACCTTGACAGGCTGGACAGATGGGCAGAGTCCAAGGGCAGGAGATTGAACAAACCTAAGTGCCAGGTTCTACACATTGCCCACAACAACCCCATGCAGTGCTACAGGCTGGGGTCAGAGTGGCTGGAGACCGGCCAGGCAGAAAGGGACCTGGGGGTACTGGTTGATAGTAGGCTGAACATGAGCCTGCAGTGTGCCCAGGTGGCCAAGAAGGCCAATGGCATCCTGGCCTGCATCAGGAACAGTGTGGCCAGCAGGAGCAGGGAAGTTATTCTGCCCTGTGCTCAGCACTGGTTAGGCCACACCTTGAGTCCTGTGTCCAGTTCTGGGCCCCTCAGCTTAGGAAGGACATTGAGACTCTTGAAGGTGTCCAGAGAAGGGCAACGAGGCTGGGGAGGGGTCTGGAGCACAGTCCTGTGAGGAGAGGCTGAGGGAGCTGGGGTTGCTTAGCCTGGAGAAGAGGAGGCTCAGGGGAGACCTTCTTGCTCTCTACAACTCCCTGAAGGGAGGTTGTAGGCAGGTGGGGGTTGGTCTCTTCTCCCAGGCAACCAGCACCAGAACAAGAGGACACAGTCTCAAGCTGCACCAGGGGAAGTTTAGGCTGGATGTTAGGAAGAAATTCTTCTGAGACAGAGAGATTGGCCATTGGGATGTGCTGCCCAGAGAGGTGGTGGAGTCACCATCCCTGGAAGTGTTTAAGCAGAGCCTGGATGAGGCACTTGGTGCCATGGTTTATTTGATTAGATGGTGATGGATGATAGGTTGGACTTGATGATCTCTGAGGTCTTTTCCAACCTGGTAGATTCTGTGATTCTGTATTCTCAGGTGCACTGTCACTGACCACTCTGTATTACAGAATCAGAATCACAGAATCAACCAGGCTTTAAAAGACCTTCAAGATCATCCAGTCCAACCTATCAGCCAGCACCATCCAATCTACTAAACCATGACACCAAGTGCCTCATCCAGGCTCTTCTTAAACACCTCCAATGACGGTGACTATTCAGTATGAAGAGCTTACTAACAGTGTAAAATCACACCCAGGAAAAATGATAGCATCACATAACTGTATGAACCATCCTGACATTAAGGTCTACAATGATTTTTTTCTAGGTTGTGAACAGAGTAGCAGAGGCACTACCTGATGGTAAAGGCAGGGGCAACGGCACAGGAAGCCTCCCTGCAGAGTGCAGCAGATTTGCATCAAAAATATCTTTTGCCCAAGAAAATCTTAGCAAGAATTAGGTAAATCTCTTTTATGATGCATTGGTTACCATTTTGCATCTATGGGATGAATATGCATATTCTTGCCATTGACACTGCTGTGCAGAGATGGACACAGATGAAATGTTGGGAGACAGAGGAAATGGTATAGGACTGAATGTGTGCACATAGTGCATAGTTCAACAGTGTGATACTTTTGCCCAGGGAGGTGGGGGAAGCCTCATGCCTGGAGGTTTTGAAGGCCAGGCTGTATGTGACTGTGAGCAACCTGCTGTAGTGTGAGGTGTCCCTGGCCATGGCAGGGGGGTTGAAACTGGATAGTCCTTGAGGTCCCTTCCAACCTTGACAATTCTATGATGCCTGTCCACTGAACAACATCCAAAGGGGTTCCATTCCAAACAGCACCAGCAACTTCAGTGTGCTGCCAAAACTTCACAGGATAAGAAGAGGCACAGTATTCTGTTAGGATTTTATGTTACTGTTCATGACCTCTCTCCACCTATTCTGATACTGACAACTCTATGAAAAAGGGCTCCCAGTTCAACCTGACTCCTTTGAACACTGCAAAGTTCCTTTACTCAAAAGCACAGTATTCCAACCCAGGGCTCATTTACTCAGACAAACACTAGAAGAAGACTTGAATTCATTCATGCAGGAAGTTAGTGAACTGCAAAGAGAAATCTGGAATAGTTTTATTGGCATTATAATTAATAATGTATTATGGTTGTTATGGTTTGGCTGAGAACAAACTGGCCAGCCTGAGCTAGTCTGAGATAACTGCCAAATCTTCTGCACATGTGGCAGATGGTGGAACAGCTTTAAAGACTCCCTGTGCATAAGATATGTGTGTAATGAGGGCTCAGATTCAATGCAGCCATAAAGTAGCTGAAGTGGGTCATGATAAAAGCACACTAAGCAGCACAGGCTAGCTGTAGAGCTTTGGGTTTCACTGGGAGAAAAGCTGGGGAAGAAAGAAAAAAAGACAAGAAAGAAAGAAAAAGGGTGTTCAAGGGATGTGAAGTGAAAGTCATTGCATGACTTAAGTTGACTGCTGAACAATGAAAGTGAAGGAAATTCTGCCTTTTGAAACAGTGAACTACGTCCAGTAAGTACAAGGGACAGGAGGATAATGGTTGAACTCAGTGAAGCTGTATTCCCTTCTGAAAGGGCTTGTTGCATGCCTAACAGCTTTCTATGGACAACACAGGCTAGTTTGCCAAAGAACACAGCCAGTTTGAGAACTCAGCTGGACAGGTTGCTGAGCCATCTCATTTAAAGCACACCATCATCTAGAAAGGTTGGATCTGATGATCCTTGGGGGCCCTCTCCACCTGGCATTCTGTGATTCATTCTGAGAACTAATGTAGAATGTCTTTGAAAAAGGTTTTGAACTCCAAGAATGTTCCTCAAATACTCCCTCTAAGAGTCCCAGAAGGCAAATGCTAGAGTGCAGAGGAGGAAGACAGAAGAATAAATGAAAAGTAATAACGTACTGGTGAGAACTCTCAGCCAAATCTCAAGTTACACCCACTGCAGAGAATACATATTAGAATCATAGAACTGTCAGGGTTGGAAGGGACCTCAAGTAGCATCCAGTCACAATCCCCCTGCCATGGCCAGGGACACCTCACACCACAGCAGGTTGCTCACAGCCACATCCAGCCTGCCCTTCAAAGCCTCCAGGGATGAGGCTTCCACCACCTCCCTGAGCAACCTGTGCCAGTCTCTCACCACCCTCATGGGGAACAACTTCTTCCTAACATCCAACTCAATCTACCCACTTCTAGTTTTGTTCCATTCCCCCCCACTCCTATCACTCCCTGACACCCTCAAAAGTCCCTCCCCAGCTTTCTTGGAGCCCCCTGCAGATACTAGAAGGCCACAAGAAGGTCTCCTGGGAGCCTTCTCTTCTCCAGACTGAACAGCCCCAACTCCCTCAGTCTGTCCTCATAGCAGAGCAGCTCCAGCCCTCGTGGCCCTTCTCTGGACACCTTCCAGCACCTCCAGATCCTTCCTGGAACAGAGGCTCCAGAACTGGACACAGTGCTCCAGCTGGCTGCACTTCTCTTGCTGCAGCCCAGGCTCTGCTTGGCTCTCTGGGCTGCAAGTGCTCACTGCTGGCTCCTGTTGAGCTTCTCATCCACCAGCACCCCCAGGTCCTTTTTTTGAGAGCTGCTCTCACGCCAGTCCCTGCCCAGCCTATACTAGTGCCTGGGATTGCCCTGACCCAGCTGTAGGACCTTGTAATTGGTCTTCCTCTCTGATTAACTTCTTATGGTATCTGGAGCAAGGTAAGTTGCAAGGAATAAGCATTTATAGACCCAGAAAAAGAGTTCAAATTAGAAAGTAAAAGGTCAAAAGGAGAGTAACACAACCAGTGACATATGATGTCAGTGTCCCTTCAGCCTTTCACTGAACCAGTGCAATACTTTCCCTAGAACAATGCTGTGCTCCTCTCTATACCAGTCTGCTCTCCACAGCAGCCTCACATGCACATATAAGAGACTAAATGTTTTCTCTCTTCATGTGCATCAACAAAGATAAAATCACCTTTGCTCCTTGCTGCCCAGGGAGGGGATGGTGAAAAGCCAACAGAAGAGAAGATTGTTGTGAAGGACCTGCCTGCTGGGTCAGCTCTGCCCACTGATAGCACAGTCACATAGGCATTGATGTGACTGGGCTGTGGGACAGGGGGAACTGCCATTAACTGAATACAAGGCACTGAGCCTTAGCTCAGGGGGAGAGAGAAAAACACATCACCATGAACATCCAGCCTGACAGTCTCTTCACCATGAAGAAAAGAACAACTCCTGGAGAAAAGAAGAGAGCTTTACTGAAGACACCACATGCTGAAGGCTGCTCAGAAAAGGAGTTGGCCTTTGGGATCTCTCTCTCCCAACAAGGATGACATCTCCTCCAAGCCAAAGCAGCAGCATCATTCCTTGGACCTAAATTTTCTTGGGACTTGAGGGGGGGGGTAGTGGTGGTAATATAATTCCTTTTCTGCTCTCTCTATTTTTCCATTTTCTCTCTCACTCCCTCCTGCTCTGTCCACTTTATTCTGTTACTCTGTTTTGATACTTGGCCTTGTTTGTGCCTTTAATTTCACAACACAGGAATGTTCAAGAGAACTCTGGACCAAGACAGCAAGCAACGCTTTGGTCTTGGCTTATGTTGCATTCATGACTTTCAATTTTAAGAAGTTGCTTAAACATCAGGTTGTTATTATTTGGATGAGCTTTCTCAGAATAGGTTTCCACATGGAGATCCTTCAATCCTTTGGTTTTTGACAAGAAGTGGAGGTGCAGGTGCTGTCTGAAAACAGGTTCTACATTGGCCACAACAACCCCATGCAGGCTGGGGACAGAATGGCTGGAGAGCAGCCAGACAGAAAGGGACCTGGGGGTACTGGTTGATAGTAGGTTGAACATGAGCCTGCAGTGTGCCCAGGTGGCCAAGCAGCCAATGGCATCCTGGCCTGCATCATGAAGAGTGTGGCCAGCAGGAGCAGGGAGGTCATTCTGCTCTGCACTCAGCACTGGTTAGGCCACACCTTGAGTCCCGTGTCCAGTTCTGGCACTGCTTAGCCTGGAGAAGAGGAGGCTTAGGGGAGACCATATTGCTCTCTACAACTACCTGAAAGGAGGTTGTAGCCAGGTGGGGTTGGTCTCTTCTCCCAGGCAACCAGCACCACAACATGAGGACACAGTCTCAAGCTGTGCCAGAGGAGGTTTAGGCTGGATGTTAGGAAGAAGTTCTTCCCAGAAAGAGAGATTGGCCATTGGGATGTGCTGCCCAGGGGGGTGGTGGAGTAACCATCGCTGGAGGTGTTTAAGAAGAGCCTGGATGAGGCACTTGGAGCTATAGCTTAGTTGATTAGATGGTGTTGGGTGATAGGTTGGACTCAGTGATCTCAAAGGCTTTTCCAACCTGGTTAATTCTGTATTCTGTATTTGCAATTTAGATTGGCATCAGGCCAGGCACCTGACTGTCTTTTTACACCAGTTCCATGCCCTTCATTTCAATGAATCATTCCTGATTTATCTGTGAAATGTCAATCAGTCTGAAAAATACATATTGGCCAGAAATAGCATTACCCTTAGAGATATCATCAGCCCAGCTCTCTGAAAAATACCATACTGCCCAGCTCACAAAAAAGAAGAAAAGATTTAAAATATAAGCAGAAGCTGTAATTTAGGTTGTCAGAGAAAGCCCAAGTTCAGCTCTCAGGAAGAACATGGGGTTGCTGTCAGCAATAGTTGCTGGCTCTAGTGATGGACAGAATACTGAAACTTCTCTCCTGCCTGAAATGCAAATCAGCTCTTTGCAGCATATAATTTATTTCCTGCCTGCACAAAGATGCCAGCAGAGTCTTTGCAACAGAAAGGCCAGGACAAATCACAGCAGCTGTGAAAAAGCTTTATCCTAATGATACCATAAAGAAAATGCATATGGCTTCACATACCTACAAAGACGACAGGAGAAAAATCCTCTTCCACAGAAGTTCATCAGACCAGAGGCAAGGCACACCTTGAGGCCCTGACACAGATCCTATTGTTTGTTTGTTCAGGGCAGAAGGAAAAAATGATCTAAAATGGGATCTCAGGTACCCACAGCTATGAATGTCCAAAACTTATTCCACCAGAGCAAGAGTGTCAGCAATCTCTGTACTGATTTTCCTCACCCGATTTCCTATCATAAATGTGACGCATGAACAATTTGGTTTTGAGCTAATACAGACCTTTAGTGACCCATTTTGGTGAGCATGTCTTTTGTTATCATCAGAACTCAAAACATTTGGGGTTTTTACACTCCTTAAACACCTTTTTGCTGCTTCAAGGAATAGAATGCACTCACACCGTGGTAGTTTTCCTTGTAAATACAGCTTCATTTGCCTCCAGCTGAGCTGGTTTGGCAAATTTAATGCTGGGGGGGGGAAATTCCAACCCACAGTGCATACACAGGACAAATTCATGTCAACAAATTAAGGACTGAAAGGTCAGACAATGTCAGAATTGCCTTAACATCCATAATTTAAATCCCTCATTGCCTGTGCATTAGGATAAAGTTTCTAATTATACAACAGCATATAATATGTTCCATGACACTGTTTAGAGGGTCCAGAAGAGCACAGCAGTCCAGCTATCTCTTTTTGTGTAAAGGAAAAGGGTCATTACAAAGTAAATCCTACTATACATCTGCAGGCAGTAAGCCAAAAAAAAAATGACCTTGAGGTTTGCTTATGCAGTTTGCTAATCTCAAAGAGCAGCTTGCTAAAGCACAGTCAAGATGGAGACTTCAGTTGTTGAGATCAAATATGTATTTCTTGATTATATGTGAATTTCACTGTTTAAGAATCACAGCATCACAGAATGTTAGGGGCTGGAAGGGACCTCAAGAGATCATCTGTCCAAACCCCCTGCCAGAGCAGGGTCACCTAGAGCAGATCACACAGGAACACATCCAGGCAGGGCTTGAATATCTCCAGAGAGGGAGACTCTACAACCCCCCTGGGCAGCCTGCTCCAGGATTCTGTCACCCTCACAAGGAAAAATTCTTCCTCCTGTTTCCATGGAACTTCCTCTGCCTCAGCTTCCACCACTGTCCCTTGTGCTGGCACTGGGCATCACCCAGCAGAGCCTGGCTCCAGCCTCTGGGCACTCACCCTGCACATCTTTATCACCAGCAATGAGGTGACCTGTCAGGCTCTTCCTCTCCAACCTACAGAGCCTTCAGCTCCCTTAGGCTCTCCTCATAAGGAAGATCTTCCACTGCCTTAATCGAGAATGTGTATCCAGAACAGTGTGGCCAGCAGGAGCAGAAAAGTCATTCTGCCCTGGACTCAGCACTGGTTAGGCCACACCTTGAGTCCTGTGTCCAGTTCTGGGCCACTCAGCTTAAGAAGGACATTGAGACTCTTGAAGGTGTCCAGAGAGGGGCAACAAAGCTGGGGAGGGGTCTGGAGCACAGCCCTGTGAGGAGAGGCTGAGGGAGCTGGGGTTGTTTAGCCTGGAGAAGAAGCAGCTCAGGGGAGACCTTCTTGCTCTCTACAGCTACCTGAAGGGTGGTTGCAGCCAGGTGGGGGTTGGTCTCTTCTCCCAGGCACCCAGCACCAGAACAAGAGGACACAGTCTCAAGCTGTGCCAGAGGAGGTTTAGGCTGGATGTTAGGAAGAAATTTGTCCCAGACAGAGAGATTGGCCATAGGAATGTGCTGCCCAGGGAGGTGGAGGAGTCACCATCCCTGGAAGTGTTTAAGAAGAGCCTGGATGAGGCACTAGGAGACACGGTTTGGGTGATTAGATGGTGTTGGGTGATAGGTTGGTCTTGATGATGTCTGAGGTCTTTTCCACCCTTCTGGTTAATTCTGTATTCTTGTCCTGTATTTGTGTGGCTCTGCTCAGAAACCTTGTATCCTGCATAAAATTGGTCAACTTTTCACTCAAGACCCAAAAATAATCTCATGACAAATTTGAATTCACTGCTTTGCCATGTGAGAAGTGATAGACTCAGAGACAAGCAGCTCAGAAAGAGCAGAGCAGTTTTTAGCACAGCATTTTTAGTCAGTCTGACAAAAGTTGCATAAACAACCAAAACAGATTTCTGTACTGGGAAGTGTCGGACAATGTCATTAAAAGAAAAGTGATGAGAGCCTCCCTGGAATAGAATAGATAGAATAAACCAGGTTGGAAGAAACCTTCAAGATCATGTCCAACCTATCATCCAACACCACCTAATCAACTAAACCATGGCACCAAGCACCCCATCAAGTCTCTTCCTGAACACCTCCAGTGACGGCGACTCCACCACCTCCCCGGGCAGCCCATTCCAATGGGCAATCACTCTTTCTGTATAGAACTTCCTCCTAACCTCCAGCCTAAACCTCCCCTGGTGCAGCTTGAGACTGTGTCCTCTTGTTCTGGTGCTGGTTGCCTGGGAAAAGAGAACAATCCCCGCCTGTCTACAACCTCCCTTCAGGTAGTTGTAGAGAGCAATAAGGTCACCCCTCAGTCTCCTCTTCTCCAGGCTAAGCAACCCCAGCTCCCTCAGCCTCTCCTCACAGGGCTTGTGTTCCAAACCCCTCACCAACTTTGTTGCCCTTCTCTGGACATCCTCCAGCAAGTCAACATCCTTCCTAAACTGAGGGGCCCAGAACTGGACACAGGACTCGAGGTGTGGCCTAACCAGTGCAGTGTACAGGGGCAGAATGACCTCCCTGCTCCTGCTGGCCACACTGTTCCTGATGCAGGCCAGGATGCCATTGGCCCTCTTGGCTGCCTGGGCACACTGCAGGCTCATGTTCCCGTACCTGCATGCAATATAGAATGTATTAGCATCTAACTTAGTAAATAACACCCCAAAGGAAAACAAACCCAAAGTGTGGAGTGGCATCTAGAGCTGGAGGAATACCAAGAAACAGATTTTAAAATGGCTTTATTTGTTTATGCAGTAGTTTATTTATTGCTTTACTGATTTATTTCCCCCAGGGAAAACGTATGTGGTTCGAACCCTTGGTATGAATAGTGCCTGGTGGGAAGAGCTCTAAAATCCCAGGTATAAAAGAGATATAGAGACATCTAAAAATGTGCTTCCAGTGGCATTCACTCCCTTTAATTACATGACTCCCAGCCTCTAAATTGTCTACCCTCTTTCCCACTTTGAGCTTAAGGTTCTTGTTCCCACATAGAAAGCTCCACAAATGTCCTTCCTGCCCACATCTCATTTGTCATTTTCTTCTTCTGTTCCTGCCTGAGTTCTGCCCAAACGATTTTAACTCCTGCTGCACACTTTGATCTTTGCATCACACCAGTGCCTGCATTCCAAGGAACCCTGTTCATTGCAGTTACCATCTAAAATAGGCTTTTTCTGCAAGGTTCACAAAAGCTAATTCCAGTTAAAGCAAGCTTCTTTTTTAAGCATCTGGTTCTCCAGGTGAAAATTATCACAGTATCACCACCACCAAGGTTGGAAGAGACCTCGGAGATCATTGACTCCAACCTATCTTCTTCATCCTGACACATTGCAGGCACTCTTTGACCAATGCAGACTATCCCTGACCTGGCTCACAGGCATGTTTTTACCAGGGAATTGTGAAAATTAAGAAGTATACCATACCCAGGTTAATATGCCTAGAACATCTTCAACTGATTTACTGGGTTTGTAAAACTAAAGCCACTCCATGATCTTTTTTCTCTTTCCTGATTAAATATACTTCCCCTCCCTGCTGCTTTCTTTTTTCTGCCTTTAAAGGGAACTCAGTTTCTAAAAGATGGGATGAAATCAACTCCCTAAACCCCAAACCTGCCAAATTTCACAGCTGCTCCTTATCTCTATGATGGTTTGACCAAAACCCTTGTAGCTAGAAGCAATAAGTTCTGCAAATGTTGGGTTATGAATTTTCATTTCTTAGACAAGCTACCAATATGAATCTACTTTAAGCTCAAGGAGAAGAAACAGAAAACTTCTGCCTGATCTGCAGAAGGACCAGTGGGAGTGCATTTTTAGGCTCACATACAAGTGTGAGACAGGGTTGTTGCTTTTTTCACACTGCATAGACAAAGAATATTACCCTAATTCTTGCTTCCCACTGCTCAAGGTTACTGCTTTCTTATGACACTCACAGAGGGCAAAAGGGGTAAAGATGATCAGGGTTCCTGTTCCAGCCAACCCCAAGGATATGTTCTGACATGCAAGCACATGCTTTCTGATGGCTAGAGAGCAAGTGTATTCTTCCTGCACCCATGATGTGACAAAGGGATCTGTAAAAATCATGTCCCATTTCAGGGATTCAAGATTGCAAGTAGGGTCTGAGCTTCTCTTATACCTTTAACCATACTTTTTTCCCTTCCCATGTGAGAAATCTACTTTTTCATCCCCCTCATTGTGTGTTCTCAGAAGCCTAGCAGTTTCCTCAGAAGCTTGCTTTCTCTTGCTGTTTCTTAAGAACAAAATGGTGATGAAGGATGAAAAATATTTGTGAAGCTCAGATAGCTTTTTCCTCAGCACAGCTTTGTTACCTGTCTGCATCCACAGTCACGTCATGAACCCCTCTCTGAATGATGTCTCGAGATGCAGTTAGGTCTGGGATCCGGTTCAGACTTCTTGTATATAGGTTGAGTCCTCCATCTGTCATGTACCTGAAAATAAATGTCTGGTCAGTCAGAGGGAAAGGCAGCCATCTGGCAAACACATTTCACTTGAAAGCTAATGGGGTGTGGAATTCAAATGCTTAAGATGGGGGCTGGCATATGAGACAGTAGGCTTATACTAAATAGGCTTATTCTATGTGCTCTGTTCATGGAATCATAGAACAGTCTGGGTTGGAAGGGACCTCCAAAGGTCATCCAGTCCAACCCCTTCTCCAGCCAGCAGGGGCATCCTCAACTAGATCAGGCTGCCCTAAAAATAAAGATACATCTCAGTTCAGGGAGATCAGACAATATGCTTGTTTCCTAGCATCATTTACCTTCTGTCTGTCATGGTTTACAAGCCAACCTGTTCTACTAAGAATCTGTTTAGAGCAAAGTCCTCAACTATCTTTTAAAATCTTAAGTACTCCTGTGTCAAGGAATAGCACCAGATGAAAGAATCATAGAATGGTCTGGGCCAGAAGGGACTTTCAAAGGTCATCCAGTCTGACCTTCCCAGTCTGTAGGGACATCCTCAACCAGACATGGTCGCCCAGGGTTGCACAAATCCAGGAGAAGGAGAGGGAGAGGGAGAGGGAAGGGAGAGGAGAGGTAGAGGGAGAGGACAGGGAGAGATAATAATTAGCATTCATTTAAATGAGAACAAAAATTGAGAAGCCAATTCCATAGTCCCTGCTAGGATGCAGTTATTCAGGTATGACAGAGATATCCACTGAAGAGCTTAAAATGATATTTAATAATATGTTTCTCTCTGTATTCCTTTTGCTTGATTCCCATCACTTTACATTCTAATGAATGACTAATGAATCAAACAATGAGTACACTGCTGCTTACTCACCAGAAAACCATTAAAAGTTCCTGAATTGCAAGCAGCAGCTATGATTTTTGTAATGCCTACCTCCAATGGAGTTATCTCTATGAGAGGTCTTGGTGCTTATGACTGAGCAGTACCACAAGCCTGTTCTACTCCCAAGACTTGTTCATTATTTTCTCAAAGGTCCTTTCATTAAATTGTCTCTTATTCATTAAATTAGAATAATAGAATCATAGAATTGTTAAGGCTGCTCACAGCCACACCCAGCCTGGCTGCAAAAACCTCCAGGCATGAGACTTCCACCACCTCCCTGGGCAACCTGTGCCAGTCTCTCACCACCCTCATGGGGAACAACTTCTTCCTCACATCCAATCTGAATCTACCCATTTCTAGTTTTGCTCCATCCCCCCCACTCCTATCACAACCTGACACCCTCAAAAGTCCCTCCCCAGCTTTCTTGGAGCCCCCTTCAGATACTGGAAGGCCACAATTAGGTCTCCTGGGAGCCTTCTCTTCTCCAGACTGAACAACCACAACTCCCTCAGTCGGTCCTCATAGGAGAGGAGTTAATTAAGTTGGTCTCTTCTCCCAGAGGCTGAATGGAGATCTTACTGCTCTCTACAGCTGCCTGAGAGGAGGTTGGGGTGAGGCTGGTGTTTGTCTCTTCTCCCAGGAAAGCAGCAACAGGACAAGAGGAAATGGGTTTGAGTTGTGCCAGGGGAGGGTTAGGTTGGACATGAGGAAAAACTTCTTGAGTGAGAGCGTGGTGAGGGGTTGGAACAGGCTGCCCAGGGAGCTGGTGGAGTTGCCATGCCTAGAGGTGTTCGAGAAGCTGTAGATGTGGTTCTTCAGGAGATGGTTCAGTGATCAAGGTAGCTGGAATATGGTTGGACTTAATGATCTTAAAGGTCTTTCCCAACTGCCATGATTCTATGATTCTGTGATTGTCTTGTAGCTTTTGATAACTCTGGTGTAGCAACTTAGTGCAGAGTTTATTTGTGGAATCATGCAAAAGCACAGAGATATTCACATGCAGAAGGAAAAATGATTGGTAAGCCTCAGTGACCCTACTCAAAGCAAAATTGCAGGCTCACTGAAATAAGTACAGTCCCAATGCCAGCATGATGGCTCAAATGATCTACTGGAGTTCACTTTCAGTTCAAACAAGCTTTAACACCAGTCCTCCCTGAGCCATGAAATGGTGACAATCAACCCCATCTTTCAGCTGACACACGTGTGTTCAAGCACACAGGCATTTAACAGGCCCCCCGGCATGAGCCAAGGTGCTCACACACTGCTGGTGCTCCAGATGTTCTGCTGGCCCTCTCCTTGTGGTGCCTTCTGGGAGCTGATTTAATTGTGAACAGCTGTCCCACAGACCTTGGGGCTAATACAGCAGTCTGGTAGCAACCAGCCTCGCTCCCTCCAGTGCAGGGGGGTGAACAGATGCCGATTTTGAGAACAAAGATGCAGTAGGGCAGTCCTGTGCCACAGGTATGTTTGAGATGGCAGCGTGTCCTGAGGTGCAATCTGGATCACAGAATCCAAGAATTATTGAGGCCAGAAAAGACCTCTGAGACCATCAAGTCCAGCCTATGACCTACCTAACACCAGCACATCAGCTAAACCCTGCCACCAAGTGCCACAGCCAACCTTGTCCTAAAGACCTCCAGGGGCGGGGACTGCACCACATCCCTGGGCAGGCCATCCCAGTGCCTCATCGGCCTTTCTGTCAGGAAGTACTTCCTAACATCCAACCTAAACCTCCCCTGGCACACCTTCAGGCCATGCCCTCTTGTTCTGTGACAAGTTGCCTTAGAGAGGAGCCTGCCCCCCACCTGACTACAACTTCTTTTAAGCAATTGTAGAGAGTGATTAGGTTGCCTCTAGGTGTAGGTCTCCTCCTCTCCAGGCTGAACAACCCCAGAATGCAGCCTCAAGTGCATTCAAACACAAAGGGCTGGTTTGCATGTTTTTAACTGAACTCTGAAGCGTTTCATGAACTGGCAAGCTCTGGCCTGCAGCTCAGCAAAAGATTCCTGGAACCTTGCTTTCTAGAGTCTGCAGGAGGTAACTTCCCATTTGTTTTCAAAGGCACACGAACAGTCACACTTACACACTAGATTGATCCTTTCACTAAAGACAAAATGCAGACTTCAGGAGAGACTGTTGAGCTAGAGGTGAATTATGCAGTATCCAAAGCTCTGGAACTGCATATCAAATTTAGCTGTGGTGTGAAAGCAATCCTGACTATATGGATTTCTTTTTCCCCCCTCTATAAGTAAGGCCTGAATGGACAGACTTAAAAAATCGCAACAGGCCTTCCTCACACTAATTTCTAATTACTGCTTCACTCCTGTCCCCAAGTGCTTAAAGTAATTAAACTGATAATGGAAAAGGCATAAAGCAGATAAGACTTTATGTGCCTCACTGAATCCTGAAATTTCAGAGCTTATTAACTTGTTTTTAACATTTACCACACCTAAAACGTTAGCTGAGCACACTGCAACTTACTGTCTGTTGAATCACCCTTATTACAGATGCAAAGAACAGTCACACAAGATTACTCTATTCATCCTCTAATGTGATAAGCTAATTAATACAACTCATCAGGCACTGTAAAGGACTCCCCTCTCTCTCTCTCTTGTTTTTTCCCCTAAATTAAACTCATGGATTTGTCAAAGGCAGCATTTATATTTCCTTTATGATAAAAGGTCTTCAGATTCCAAAGTACTGCACTTTCCATATATCATTTCTCTGTTCTAGCACACATGAATATGGCATCCTACTTGACAGCCATTCATGCTGTGCTGGGGTCAACCTTGTCAGCAGTGCTCCATTCACAGATCACTGAAACAGGGCAGCAGGGGGATGGAAGAAGATGTCTTCTTTATAGTTATGCTTTGTCTAGCAATCTATCTTTGGATGGTGCTTGAGGTGAGACACTACTCCAGAGAGAGCTTTGATCACAGACATGGACTTGCTTTAAGGAACATATCATATCCAATTTAATCAGCTGCCATTCTCTAATCATAGGATCATTGGATGTCAGGGCTTGGAAGGGACTTTCAGAGATCATTGAGTCCAATCCCCCTGCCAGAGCAGGACCATAGGATCTATCAGAGGTCACACAGGAATGCATCCAGATGGGTTTGGAAAGTCTCTAGAGAAGGAGACTCCACAACCTCTCTGGGCAGCCTGCTGCAGGGCTCTATGACCCTCACAGGCAAGAAGCTCCTCCTCATGTTGAGGTGAAACCTCCTGTGCTGGAGTTTCTATCCATTGCCCCTTGTCCTATTCCAGGGTGCAACTGAGCAGAGCCTGTCCCCTTCCTGACTCCCAGCCCTCAGATATTTAGAAACATTGGTTAACCCCCTCTCAGTCTTCTCTTCTCCAGACTGAACAGCCCCAGGGCTCTCAGCCTCTCCTCATAGGGCTCATGCTCCAGACACTTCAGCATCCTGGTAGCTCTCCCTTGGACTCTAATCATAGCTGTACTTCACACTAAGAATAGAATAGAATAGAATAGAATAGAATAGAATAGAATAGAATAGAATAGAATAGAATAGAATAGAATAGAATAGAATAGACCAGGTTGGAAGAGACCTTTGAGATCATCAAGTCCGACCTATCATCCAACACTATCTAAACATCTAAAACTATCTAAACTAAACCATGGCACCAAGCACCCCATCCAGTCTCTTCTTAAACACCTCCAGTGATGGTGACTCCACCACCTCCCTGGGCAGCACATTCCAGTCCCTGACCACTCTTGTCCCGAAAAACATTTTCCCAATGTCCAGCACTGAACAATAACTTCAGTAGGAGTAAAAACATGACTTTTTTGACAAAAAAAATGTGTTTTAGGAGTTCCAACATATATATAAATACACCCCCCCCCCAACAGAATAGAATAGAATAAACGAGGTTGGAAGAGACCTTCAAGATCATCGTGTCCAACCCATCAACCAATCCAACCCGCCTAAACAACTAAACCATGGCACCAAGCACCCCATCAAGTCTCCTCCTGAACACCTCCAATGAAGGTGACTCCACCACCTCCCCAGGCAGCCCATTCCAATGGGCAACCACTCTCTCTGTATAGAACTTCTTCCTAACATCCAGCCTAAACCTCCCCTGATGCAGCCTGAGACTGTGTCCTCTTGTTCTGGTGCTGGTTGCTAGAGAGAAGAGACCAACCTCTGCCTGTCCACAACCTCCCTTCAGGTAGTTGTAGAGAGCAAGAAGGTCTCCCCTGAGCCTCCTCTTCTCCAGAGTAGTTGGGGATGGTGGTGTAATTTCAAACAACCACACAGACTACACCAGACAATAGCAGAAATGGGCACAAAGAAAGTCAGTGCTATCAGCAAATGGTTTTCACCAACTCATCTAATACTGCATCCACCAGCTCAGATAGAACATAAAAACCTTCAAAGCAGTTCAGAATGGTGGTTTACCTGGTGATAATGAAATTCCAGTAGGGAATAAGAAGTACCTGTGCACTTACCAAAGTTCACAGCAGTCACAATGATGTTAAAGGAGAAGGACTAAATTTGAAGGCAGCTGAGAACATTACTGCAGCTTAGGACCTTGGGTTGTTTTTTTGTTGTTTGTTTTGGTTCAGGTTTTCTTGGGGGGTGTTAATACATATTTTTATGTTACAATCTCATAGTGATTTGAGCTAGTCCCTAGCTTCTAGATATGACTTGTGAATAGGAAAATTCCAGAGACATTTAAGATAAATAATATAAGGGATTGGATAGAGAATAATAACAATAGGTAGGCCAGTGCAATTCCATTGGTATATTGAAAATCTTATATCTTGCAGCAGAGGTTGTTTGCTCTCTTTGCCTGCTCACTCTTGGCTGCTTGCTCTGCTTCTGGGATTTGGGCTGTGCTGTTCTCCCTCTGACCTTGGTAGCTTTTTCTGTTTGCCTTCTATAAAGGTACAGGGAGGGCGGCAGCCGAGCCAACACATGTGGTTGTATAGCTTGTCCCCTCTAGCTTGTCAAGAGGGGACAAAGAGCTGACTCAAAGTACAGAGGGGTCCTGTGCTGTTGTTGTGCACTATATACATATGTAAATGCACTCTGTACATGTTAATTGCCTTTTATACTGCTTATATTTAGTTTATTTTGTAAATACAATTCCATTTTTACTTCCAAGCTCTGAGTGTGGTGAGATTTGCTCCCTGGGGCAGATTTCTGACAAATAAATGTGGTGGGTTGAAAATTCCGCCCCCCCAACATTAAACCTGCCAGACCATAGCCTCAAATAATAAGTTACTGGGGGGGAGTGGGTAGGGGAGCATCTAACTCAACCCATAACAAATCTTAAGGCAACTTCCACTGTGACAGAATGTGGTAGTTTCAGGCTATGGCTTTAAAATTTTTCACAGATCTTGAACAGAAAAGTAGTAAAATGTAAATAAATCATTATTACCTGTAAAAAGGAAAACAAAGATAATTCTAAACAATTCCATTGGAGAGATCAGGAACTTAAACTGGTTGTACCAAAATAATTCCTCCTTCTCCCTTCTTCGCTCCGGAGAGACATTAACCTGCTTCTGCTCGACCTTGGCTGCATTGCTTTGGTTAAGTCTAACAACAACGTCCTCTGCTCCTTTCTCTTCTCCCTTTTGTACAGCATGGGTAGAGGGGAGGCAGAAAAGGAGAAGCTAGTAGCTTCCCCTGGTCTTTGACCAGGGGGGTCCTTGTGCTGTTTATCAATTGTAAATCCCCGTCAGTATTGTAACTCCTGGATACTTTGTTAGCATTCACTGCATTCCATTGCAGAGTGTAGCTTTGCTTGTAAATACAGCTTCCATTTGCTTCCAGCTGGGCTGGGCTGGCAAAGTTAATGTTGGGGGGGAAATTTCAACCCACCACACAGACCTTGTTACAAAACTCCTGTGCTAGTTCAAACAGGGCACAAGTGTTCACTTACCCACTGTTGATGTCATCCGCCCTGAGGCTTTTCCCCAGGATGTCCCCGTCGCTCATGTAGCCACCGACATCCACTTCCGAGGCCATGTCCAGATCACCGCCGCCCTTCTCACTCATGTCCAGCTGGGAGATGTTCCCAAGCCGAGAGACAGCTGCTCGGCGCAGGGGGGTGGTGTACATGAAGCGGGAGGGGTCTGTGTGCATGAAGCGACTGGCGCCGCTGCGAGGGTACCCAGCGCCCAGGGAAGGGGCATCTCCCGCCTGCAGGCGGGGGCTGGCCTGCCCCAGCCGCCACGTCACCGGCGTGGATCGGGCTGTCAAGCTAGGGATGCTTCTCCCGTTCACCTCTGTCGTCACAGTGCTGTCAAAGGTTGTCTCCAAGGTGCTGCCAAGCAAAAGGGAGAAGTCACTGAACTGTGCTTTGCCTGCTCCAGAGGAGCAAGGAAAAGCAAAGGCTGGGAGAATGTAGATCCTATTCAAAAGGTCTCTGTGTGCACATTCCTCCATGCACACACCTGTGCTTGTGTCTACAACAGCCCCTACTTCCAAAATAGAGACCTCAAGGATCAGCCAGTTCCAACCCCCTGCCATGGCCAGAGACACCTCACACTACAGCAGGTTGCTCACAGCCACATCCAGCCTGGCCTGAAAAACCTCCAGGCATGAGGCTTCCACCACCTCCCTGGGCAACCTGTACCAGTCTCTCACCACCCTCATGGGGAACAACTTCTTCCAAACAACCAATCTCAATATACCCACTTCTAGTTTTGTTCCATTCCCCCCACTCCTATCACTCCTGACACCCTCAAAAGTCACTCCCCAGCTTTCTTGGAGCCCCCTGCAGATACTAGAAGGCTACAAGAAAGTCTCCTTGAAGCCTTCTCCTCTCCAGACTGCACAAGCCCAACTATCTCAGTCTGTCCTCATAGCAGAGCAGCTCCAGCCCTCTACTCATCCTCGTGGCCCTTCTCTGGACATCTTCCAGCACCTCCAGATCCATCCTGGAACAAGGGCTCCAGAGCTGGACAAAGAGTTGTAGGTGTGGTCTCAGCAGAGTGGAGCAGAGTGGAAGAATCCCCTCCCTGGCCCTGCTGGCCACACTTCTCTTGCTGCAGCCCAGGCTCTGCTTGGCTCTCTGGGCTGCAAGTGCTCACTGCTGGCTCCTTTTGAGCTTCTTATCCACCAGCATCCCCAGGTCCTTTTCTTCAGAGCTACTCTCGAGGCAGTCCCTGCCCAGTCTATATCAGTGCTTGGTATTGCCCCAACCCAGCTGCAGACCTTGCACTTGGTCTTGTTGAACCTAAACCAAATCTTATGGGCCCCTAAGCAGATGCATATGAAGCAATAACCATCTTCCTGAATGATTGTATAAGACACTTTGACAGTAGAGGATATTAAAGTCATCTTTAAGTTGTTGAGTCAGTCTGGCAAACAGTATGGTTAGTGTCATAGCTAATTTTCCCCTGCAAGTCTCTAATTTATTCAGCAACTTGCAATACTCTCCTACAGTTCACATTTTTAGCAGTCTACACAAAAGCAATGTACCTGTGGCTTATCTGTGTCCCTCTAAGGCTGGACATAGTTTCTTCCAAATTCTGTCTCAGGTCTGCTATGTTCTTTACAGTTCTCATTCTTCTTGTTTCAGGGTCTTCCCCTGGAAGAAAACAGCGAAACCAACATCAACTCAGTTCCACAACTATGTATAGGCTGAATCAAGTGCAGCTGAGAATGCACAGAATAGATCTGCCTCTGTAACCTTTTAACAAACAAAGCCTCATCCTTTCAGTGAGAAAACACACAGATGATTATAAATAACAAGCAGTATGTAAAAAAAACCCATCACCCCTCAAAAAACTCTGGTGAAGTATTCCTCCCAGGGCCCAGATCTATTAAGGAAACACAGATTTACAGTGATGGGATTTTTATCCTCTCTAATCAAGGAATGATGCAGCCAAGACCACTTGATACATTGCACAACCTCCTTTTTCCTCCTCGACATTTTACATGACTTGGTAGGACATAACACCACAGCAAATCTGTGTCTGGAGAGAATTAGGATATTGAAAAGATATTGTTGAAAAGAGTTGTTACAACAACTCTTCAGTATGCACTTAACAGCCAGGATATTTCACAGAATCACAGAGTTTTAGGGGCTGGAAGGGACCTCAAAAGCTCAGCTAGTCCAAACCCCCTGCCAGAGCAGGAGCACCTAGAGCAGATCACACAGGAACACATCCAGGCAGGGCTTGAATATCTCCAGAGAGGGAGACTCCACAACCCTCCTGGGCAGCCTCTTCCAGGGTTCTGGCACCCTCACAGGGAAAAAAAAATTATTCCTCCTGTTTCCATGGAACTTCCTCTGCCTCAGCTTCCACCACGGCCCCTTGTGCTGGCATTGGGCATCACCCAGCAGAGCCTGGCTCCAGCCTCTGGGCACTCACCCTGCACAGCTTTATCAACAGCAATGAGGTCACTTCTCAGGCTGTTCCTCTCCAAGCTACAGAGCCCTCAGCTCCCTCAGGCTCTTCTCTTAACGACGATCTTCCACTCCCTTCATCATCTTTGTGGCTCTGTGCTGGACTCTTTCAAGCAGTTCCCTGAGGTCCTTCCTGAGCTGAGGGGCCCAGAACTGGACACAATACTCAAGATGCAGCCTCAGCAGGGCAGAGTAGAGGGGGAGGAGAACCTCTCTTGACCTACTAACCACAGCCCTCCTAATCCACCCCAGGATGCCATTGGCCTTCCTGGCCACCAGAGCACATTGCTGGCTCATGGTCAACCTCCCACCCACCAGGACCCCCAGGTCCTTTTCTGCTCCACTGTTCTCCAGCAGCTCAGTCCCCAACCTGTACTGCTCCATGGGGTTGTTCTTTCCCAGGTGCAAGACTCTACCCTTGCTCTTGTTGAACTTCATCAAATTTCTCCTTGCCTAACTCTCAGCCTGTCTCAGTCTGGCTGAATGGCAGCACAACCCTCCTGTGTCAGCCACTCCACCCAGTTTGGTGTCCTCAGCAAACTTGCTGCCAGTGCTCTCCGTGCCCTCGTCCAGGTCATTGATGAACATATTGAACAGCACTGGTCCCAGTACTGACCCCTGAGGGACTCCACTAGACACAGGCCTCCAACTAGACTCTGTCTCATTGACCACAACCCTCTGACTTCTTTTCTTTAACCAGTTCACATCCACCTCACTACCTCATCTTCCAGACCACACTGCCTCAGTTTAGCTGCAAAGAACTGTCTGAGTTTGGCACTTAATAAAGCATCTCCCTGAACTGTAATGCTCTCCTGAATGGGGAGATTATGCTTCAGAGTTTTGACAAAAGGGTGAAGCTTTAGAGCCCATTGACAAACTGAGCTGTTACTGTACTTTCTTCAGATCCTATGGCCCAAATACTCCACAGGAAGTTAAGAACAATCCAAACCTTTGCCATTAGGTGGAAATACATAGCTCCAGAATACAACCTTTGTTTCTTCCCTGATAGGCCAATGATGCATGGCACTAGTCAATGCAGCTTGCAGTTGTGGTTTAGTGTCAAGACAGCTTTCAAAGCAATGCCAGTTTGAGGGTTTCCCATCTACTCTGCATCAGTTATGTCTTCTGTCTGCTGCAGCCAAACAGACCTTCAGGAACTGCTGTTTGCTTGTTTGTTTGATCACTCCCAATAAATTCTTCAGTAGTTTAATGATCCAGCAGTCCATAAACCTCTGGGTTGGCATCATTGAACTGACAGTGGGATCAACACCCAGACAAGGTGAAGACAAGAACTGGGGATACAAGTTCAGCACTGCTGCCAAGCTCTCCATTTTCTCCAGCCACAGCCCAAAGGCATGTCAATCACATACCTGCTCCTCCAAATGAACTACCTGTGTGCATTTTAGAATCATAGAATCATAGAATGGCCTGGGCCAGAAGGCACCCTCAAGGGTCATCCAGCCCAACCTCCCCACAGTCAGGAGGGACATGCCCAACTAGATCAGGTTGCCCAGGGCCTCGTTAAGCCTAACCTTGAATATCTCCAGGTATATGGCCTCAGCCACCTCCTTGGGTACTCTCTTCCAGTGTTCCACCACCCTGTTACAAAGAAATTTTACCCTCTGAAGGTGGTGAGAGAGTGGCACAGGTTGCCCAGGGAGGTGGTGGAAGCCTCATGCCTGGAGGTTTTTGCAGCCAGGCTGGATGTGGCTGTGAGCAACCTGATCTAGTGTGAGGTGTCCCTGGCCATGGCAGGGGGGTTGGAACTGGCTGATCCTTGAGGTCTCTTCCAACCCTTGACAATTCTATGACTGTATTTGAGGAACTGAATTTAAATCACATTTGCAGAGACTTTGCCCTTTCCTTCCTTGTTTATCCTTGTCAGCTGTCCTTTGCCGTATGTTAACACTGCCAACTTCTTGCAGCAAAAAATAACAGCAACTGTCTTTTTAAATATCTATTGTACAGTAAATAGCATAACAAAGCCTTAAGGTATAATTCCAATACAAATAAAGGGAAAAAGTGCACACATATATGGCAAACTGCCAAAATACTTCTTTTGCAGAGAAGAGCATTTCCCTTTCTGTCTACTTATACCATTATAATGGTGTTACTCTGTTCTTGGAAGGTGAAAAGTTTGAGGTCTAATCTTTTTTCTTCTCTCAGTGACACAAAGGGTAATTTAAAAAAAAGGAAAAAAAAATCCATCTTTTTTTTTCCCCTGAAGAGGATACAGCTGGAGTTTTGTGATCTTAGAATGCTACATAGTACTCCATACAAATCCCTCCTCATTGCAGCTGTTGGGTGTTTTAAAAATAATTGCTCCTTTTTTATTTCCACCCTTCTCTTAAGGTGGTACCAGTGGACTGAGACTGTTCCACAGCTGAAGAAAAGAGAGAGCTGAACACCATGACAGAGGAATTTTCTCCTCTGAATGCAATATCCTCAGGCTCAACTTTCAGGGCAGCACTGTGACTCCTCACCTACATCAAGCATCCTCCCACACAGAAGACCACAGTAATAGAATAGAATAGAATAGAATAGAATAGAATAGAACAGAACAGAACAGAACAGAACAGAACAGAACAGAACAGGTTGGAAGAGACCTTCAAGATCATCGTGTCCAACCTATCATCCAACACCACCTAATCAACTAAACCATGGCACCAAGCACCCCATCAAGTCTCCTCCTGAACACCTCCAGTGATGGTGACTCCACCACCTCCCCGGGCAGCCCATTCCAATGGGCAATCACTCTCTCAGTGAAGAACTTCCTCCTAACCTCCAGCCTAAACCTCCCCTGGTGCAGCTTGAGACTGTGTCCTCTTGTTCTGGTGCTGGGTGCCTGGGAAAAGAGACCAATCCCCGCCTGTCCACAACCTCCCTTCAGGGAGTTGTAGAGAGCAAGAAGGTCTCCCCTGAGCCTCCTCTTCTCCAGGCTAAGTAACCCCCAGCTCCCTCAATCTCTCCTCATAGGGCTTGTGTTCCAAACCCCTCACCAACTTTGTTGCCCTCCTCTGGACACATTCCAGCAATTCAACATCCTTCCTAAACTGAGGGGCCCAGAACTGGACACAGGACTCAAGGTGTGGCCTAACCAGTGCAGTGTACGGGGGCAGAATGACCTCCCTGCTAATGGTCAATGTGTTTTCTGCTGCCTGCTAGAAGAAACACCACAGTGCTTATTGCAGCAGAGCTGGGATGTAATGAGCGGGACCAAAGAGAGGCCAGATTCCTCCATGCACCTTGTCTCGTGCTACTTTGGCCCACTGCCATCACACAGTTGATCCATATTTGCATGGTCTAACACCTCAGAAATGCTCCCTGACCTGTGATCTGAAGCAATTCTGGTTTGCATGCTGGAGAAAAGCCATTCTCATTTATATGTGGGGAGACTGCAATGATAAAGGCTAAAATTAGAGTACCCTCAAACATCCTGTCAAAGTGTTGTTACTCTTCCAGGAAAGGCTGCTGCAGGTGCTTCACTGGCCCCACAAAATATGATCTACTGAAATTACTTGCAGCTTCATTGTTTATGGGAAAGATGAACATTCCAAAAGCTTGTCCCCAGATTCTTGCTTATAAATAGTAAAGGATTACAGGTTACCTCAATCAGAGAATCACACAACAGTTTTGGTTAGAAAGCCTGGAGAAGAGGAGGCTCACGGGAGACCTCATTGCTCTCTACAACTACCTGAAGGGAGGTTGTAGACAGGTAGGGTTGGTCTCTTCTCCCCAGGCTCCCAGTGACAGAAGAAGAGGACACAGTTTCAAGCTGTGACAGAGGAGGGTTTGGGCTGGAGTTGAGGTAGAAATTCTTCCCAGAAAGAGAGATTGGCCATGGGAATGTGCTGCCCAGGGAGGTGGTGGAGTCACCATCACTGGAGGTGTTTAAGAAGAGACTGGATGAGGCACTTGGTGCCATTGTTTAGTTGATTAGATGGTGTTGGGTGATAGGTTGGACTGGATGATCTCAAAGGGCTTTTCCAACCTGGTTAATGCTGTATTATGTATTCTGTAAAAGGCCTCTAAGATCATTGAGTTCAACTGCTGACTGTGGCCATTGAACCACATCCTGAAGTGTCATGCCCACATGTCTTTTGAACACCTTCAGGAACAGTGACTCCACCACCTCCTGGGTGCCAGACCACTATTTTCAGGAAAGAAATTTTACTACTATCCAATCTAAACCTCCCCTGGCACTATTTCAGGCCATTTCCCCTTGTCCTATCACTTGGTACTAGGGAGAAGAGACCAACCCCCTACAACCTCCTTTCCAGTAGTTGTAGAGAGTGTTTAGCTCCTCCAGGCTAAACAATCCCAGTTCCCTCAGACAATTATAAGACTGGGGACAATTATAAGATAAGGTGAGGAGAAAGTTCTTCACAAGAGAGTTGTTCGCCATTGGAATGGGCTGCCTGGGGAGGTGGTGGAGTCACCATCCCTGGAGGTGTTCAAGAGGGGACTGGACGTGGCACTTGGTGCCATGGTCTAGTCATGGGGTCTGTGGTGACAGGTTGGACTCGATGATCTTCGAGGTCTCTTCCAACCTTGGTGATACTGTGATACTGTGACTTGTTCTCCAGACCCCTCACCAGCTTCACTGCCCTTCTCTGGACATGCTCCAACAACTCAATGCTCTCCTTGTAGTGAGGGGCCCAAAACTGAACACAACACTTGAGGAGTGGCCTCACCAGCACAGAGTACAGGGCACGACCACTTCCTGCTAGCCACATTATTCCTGATACTGGCCAGACTGCTGTTGGCCTTTTTGGGGTTGTGACCCAAGTGCAGGAGATGGCACTTGGCCTTGTTAAATAAATTTCTAGAGAGCATAGTAACTTCTTCCATTGTGTGAGATATGTACATAGGAATTAAAAGCATTTCACAGGCATCATTAAATGCCCAGGTTAAACTTTTGCATTCAGAGTTCTGAATCTCACCCATAACTGCCCATTTAATAATGCTGTTCAGGATCATGTCAGTACTTCTGCACATATAATTAAAGCCCAAACCAGATAAATGGGAGAAAAATAATTCTGTTCATTGTCTGATAGTTAATGCTGGGGGGGGGAAGTGGAATTTCAGCCCACCACACTGATTTGCATAAAAGGATTTACAAATACTAAGCAGCTCCCCAGAGCACTGGCCTCTCTTAGACATTAACTCCACTCACAAAGTACCAGCTTCACTCTGCAGGCAAGGAAAGTGAGGCTCACAAGAGAACAGGGATTTGCTCAGTGACACAGCTGAAGAGGAGGAGAGGCAGGTGGAGAGCTCAGCTTCCTTTGCTAACAAGCCCTATTTAGCATGCTTCTATAGTCTAATAATAAAAGGTATGGGGGGAAAAAAAAACCAACAAAAACCTAAAAAGCAGATGATAGCTTTTTGCAATATATATACACAGCAAAAATTTTATCCTGAATGTTTAAACACAGACTAACATAGCCACTGGCAAAGAAGCTCCAGGCTAGACACATGCCATCTAACCTTGGAAAAGCAAGCAGCCACTGCAGCCCTTTGGCTGTCTGAAGAACAAAGCTTTGGAAATGAACACTTGTGAAGGGCTGAGAGATGAAAAGTACAGCCAGGAACAGAGAAATCTTTTGAAGCCCCTATGGCAGTGGACATCAAATGCCACTGGTGTTCACTGATATAAGAAAATAGGTTCTTCAAGCTAGACTGAAACCTTGGCACTCACAGCTCCCTGTATAGGGGTGAAATTATCAGAGGTGGGGTGAAAAGGAGAAAGAAATACTGGAGGCACAGTTTGTAAGTAGGCCAAGACATTTTCTATCTAAACCAAACCTTGGGCTCAAGATTTTAATTTTAAATTGATAAGAACAAATATCATTAAAATGAAATCATTTAGGAGTAAACTAATACTTCAATGCTTCACCTTTATGTTTTTAAGCAGTTAAGCAAACCACCAAATTATTCACAGGCTGCTGCTGCCCATGCACCCACCAAAAGTGATTTAAACGCTTATCTGGTCTTCATAGGTAAGTGTAAGCAAACATGCAAGAAACGGCTAGACCCTATTTTTGCATACTACTGCAAATAAACCCAGTTCTGTCTCATGAAATCACTGTCAAGATCCAACATCTGCTCCATGCAGAGATGTGCTAACACTTGGGTCTCCTCCTGCCCTTCCTGATGCCAAGCCAAAGTTAACTTACCTAAAATATCACTATAAAGGACCTGTTCTAGGTCCCCCAGCATTGTTATTATGACATCTTCATCCAGATGTGCAGTGCCTTCACGCAAGCAGCCTTCCTCCTCCTCCTCTGCCCAGTTCCTGCTGGGGAAATGGGATGTACAGGATGCATTTTCATCATCTGATTTTCCCCTCTCCTCATTGTCAGTCTCAAAGCCTTCACCTGTACGCTGGCTCCCTGACCTTCTGGATGTCCTGCTTCCAGCAGGTGGTATCACCTGAAATGCTTGGGGTGTGGTGAGGCTGAAGTGGCAGAGAGAGTGCACCGACTGTGACAGTGCCTTGGAAAGGGAGCCTCTGCCCCCAGCTCCTGCCTCACGCTGATGGTAACTCTGGCTGGACTTGGAGGCGTTTCCAAACCAGTTCTCCCTGTATGAGTATCGTCTCTTCTCCCCTTCACTGATGAGCGTGAGGTTGGTTAGAGACTTCTGCTTCTGGAGGCGAGCACCCCCTCTCCTGACCTCCGTGCCTTTAAACACTGACAGCTCAGCAGCTCGCTGCATCTCGCCGGCTGGGGCTGCACCTCAGTCAGATCTCATATGTCGAAGCAGCGCAGCAGTTCAGCTCTCCGGCAAGCTCTGCCATCCAGCATCGCTCCCTGCACATCCCGTGCAGCACACGCTTGCATCCGCCAGGAGAAGCACGGCTCAGACACGCAGAGCAAACCACCGGGCAGGCACAGTCGTTTTCTTCAGAGTCACGCTGCTGCCTCTGCTCAGCCACTTCTCTCCCATCACATTCATCTGCTGCACACACAGGCGTTTTCACTCGGATTTCTCTCCAGCAGAAGAGAGTTGATCAAACACTCTGCTCCAGCACAGAAGTAATCCCAAAAGCCAACTGTGGTTTCCCCTCTCCATCCAATCACCGGGCTCATCCGAGTGGTGGGCCCGCATCTCTGCCTACAGCTGCTGCCTTCTGCAATCTAAAGTAGGCACAAGTGCTGGCTCAGGCTTTCCCTCCTCTCCCTCCCCCTACCGCCCCAGCCGCCAGATCATGCCTGATCCTGCTGCACAGCTCTTCACTTGCGATGGGCTGACACAGAACCGCAAGCCCGGCCTCCACGTCAGAGCTCAATAAAGAGCCCAAATGAACCACTGCCGGCAAAGCTCTGCACAAGCCTCCTTCCATGTTAGTATTCAACCTGCATTCCCAGATATATGACTCTTCCCTGCTGCTGCAGCGAGCGCCGCTGGCTGCCATGGCAGCAAGCATCCCGCTGAATTGAGCCCCAGCCGCAGAAGCCTTTGCCTAGCTCACAGTGCCACAGGTTTCTAGACAGGGCTTCACCCAAGTGGGAGGCTACAGGAACACACCTGGCCCACAGGCAAATCCTCTTTTCCTCCCCAAAAAGGTAAGGATGGCAAACTCTTTCTTCCCACATCACTTGCTACGCCCTGTGCAGGAAGCTACAAGCAGGTTTGGAAAATGGACCTTTGGTCTTGCAATTTCTGCTATAAATAAGACTAATTTAAAAAATAATTAAAAACTCATTAAAAACAAACTTAAAATAATGTAAAAAATAATTAAAACATTAAAAAATATTATAAATTAAATATTAAAAATTAAACAGTAAAAACATTAAGTAAACCTATTAAAATATTAAAAATAATTTTCAAGTTATCAAAATACGTTTAGAGTAATTTTAAATTAACATACAAAAGAATAAAATATAATTTATAAAATAATCACATTTAAAAATAATTTAAAATAATGTTAAAAAATTAAAATAATTTAAAAAAATATTTAAAATATTTTAAAATAATTAAAAATAATATATAGAATAATTTTAAAATATTATAAAACTAATTTTAATAATTAAAGTAACAATATTTAATATTTTAATTAAAATTATGCTTTAAAAGATTTAAATTTAAATATTAAAAATATTTTATTTTCCATATTTTAAAATACTATATTTTTAAAAGCTTTAAAAAATCATTTGAAAATCATATACAAACAATTAAAACACTAAAATATTTTTAAAATAGTAAAAATTAAATATTAAAATTTAAATAGTAAATATTAAATAAATATTAAATTAAATATTAAAAATCAAAAATAATTTTAAAGCTATCAAAATATGTTTAAAGTAATTTTAAAATAACATACAAAAGAATTTAAAATCATTAAATAATCCCATTTTAAAATAATTTAAAATAATGTTAAAAATTGTAGAATATTTATAAAAATCATATTTGAAATGTTTCAAAATCACATAAAAATAATATATATGATATTTTTAAATAATATAAAAATAATTTTAAAATAAATAAAAATAACCATACTATTTAATTTTTAATTAAAATTATTTTTAATTAAAATATTTAATTTTAAATATAAAAAAATTGAATTTTAAATCTTTTTAAATAATATATTTTTTAGAAGCTTTTAAAAATAATTTGAAAATCATATACAAAATAATTAAAACATCATTAAAATAATACTATTGAAAAATATTGAAAATCATCTAAAAATTATTTAAATAGCATAAAAATTAATAGCATTCTTAAAAAATTAAAAAACCCCCCATTTTTTAAAAAAGGGATTTTCAAGAAGCCACAAAAATGAAACACAACAGTACTGGCCAGGGAGGTGGAGTCACTATCCCTGGAGGTGTTCAAGAGGGGATTGGACGTGGCACTTGGTGCCATGGTCTAGTCGTGAGGTCTGTGGCGACAGGTTGGACTTGATGATCTTTGAGGTCTCTTCCAACCTTGCTGATTCTGTGATACTGTGACCCAGTAAGGATAATAAAAGGAAATACTTAACTTCTTTCTTCTTAAAATGCACCTTGTGTGCAGCGCTGAGACTGAGAGCTTTGGAATTAAAAAGCTGCAATAAAAATCATTGTTTCACAATCTCCTCATGAAAAAAATCTATTAACTGAATCTCAATTTTTCTTTTAGATTAGAATAGAATAGAATAGAATAGAATAGAATAGAATAGAATAGAATAGAATAGAATAGAATAGAATAGATAAATCCAGGTTGGAAGAGACCTTCGAGATCATCACGTCCAACCCATCAACCAATCCAACCCACATAAACAACTAAGCCATGGCACCAAGCACCCCATCAAGTCTCCTCCTGAACACCTCAATGATGGTGACTCCAGCAGCTCAATATTGCCTCTGAGCTAAGCTGGCCAGTTCTCAATGTTGTTTTAAATATGCTACCAAGAGGGAAGGGAGACTTATGTTTATGCATAGGCATCTTTTCTGGCAGGGAAAAAAGATGTTAGTCCCTGAAATAACAGAGGAGCAAAGGACGAGCTGAACTGCATTGTGATCTTGTAGATACAAACTTCTTGTTGAGGGTCAATGAACGTAATGACACATGAAGTAGAAATCTCCAGACATGAAAATTACCGTGCAACAACACCCTGCATTTGTACACATATGCTCATCCCAAATCCCTACCTGGGAGATACTGGCAGGGAAGTAACCTTCAAACATGCCACTCCAAGAATTGCACACTGCTGTCAGGTCTCCGGAGTGAATACAGGGGTTTTGACAGCAGCCTCAGTGCACTTCTTGCTTTTCACAGGCTCAGAGGCTCACAGGATATCAGGGATTGGAAGGGACCTCCAAAAATCATCGAGTCCAAGCCCCCTGCCAGAGCAGCACCATAGAATCCAGCACAGGTCACACAGGAACACATCCAGATGGGGCTGGAAAGTCTCTAGAGGAGACTCCACAGCCTCTCTGGGCAGCCTGTTCCAGTGGTCTGTGACTCTCCCAGTGAAGAAGTTCCTCCTCATGTTGAGGTGGAACCTCCTGTGCTGAAGTTTTTATCCATTGCCCCTTGTCCTACCCCAGGGTGCAAGTGAGCAGAGCCTGCCCCCTCCCTCTTGACCCCCACCCCTCAGATATTTAGAAACATTGATTAAATCCCCTCTCAGTCTTCTCCTCTCCAGACTTTAGAGCCCCAGAGCTCTCAGCCTCTCCTCACCAGGCAGTGCTCCAGTCCCTTCAGCATCCTCATAGCCCTCCCTTGGACTCTCTCCAGCAGATCCCTGTCCCTCCTGAACTGGGGAGCCCAGAACTGGATGCAATATTCCAGGGGAGGTCTCACAAGGACAGAGTAGAGGGGGAGGAGAACCTCCCCAGATCTGCTGGACACACTCCTCTGAATGCACCCCAGGGCACATTGCTGTCCCATGCAGAATGTGTTGCCCACCAGCACTCCCAGGTCCTTCTCCTTGGGACTGCTCTCCAGCAGATCACCTCCCAACCTGTACTGCTGCGGTTTATTCTTCCTTTTGCTGGCTCAGTGTATAATTTGTAAAGATATACCAAAGAAATAAAAAAAAAAACCACCAAAACAAAGCCAAAACTAAAACCAAAGAAATAACCCAAACCACCAGCACCAGCAAAAGAAAAACACCCCCCAAAAACCCCACCAAATAAAATAAGATAAAAGCCCAAAGGAAAAAAAACAACCAACCAAAAAAAAACCCCAGACAAATAACAAACAAAACAAAACAAAACCCCAACACCAAAACAAATCAAAAACCACATGGGAGAAATTTTCTAGTATACTTTAAAGAAATGGCACAATTTTTCCCTAGGTAAATCTCATAAGCACAGATCCAATCTAGGAAAAGAAATTAAACCCAGTAGTCTGAAGCAGTGGCATATTACCCCTACTAAATCACTGACACTTTCCTATAAAGACATGGCCCACATAGAGAAGATACCACTGCCTGCCTAACCCAGCCCTCAACATCAGAAGAGACAAGCAGCATGCTCTGCCAGCCTGAGTACAGAACCATCTCAAATATTAAATGCCTGCCACTTCTTCAGTATGGAAACAAAAGGTAAGACTGATGTGTTTATTCCCAGGCTCTGTCAGTGCCAGTGGCATATGGGCCCTTTAAAGGTCTTTATGAAGGTGCTGGTACCAGCCTGAAGCACAGCTCCATCAGTCACAGAACATTAGAGGTTGGAAAGGATCCTGCCACAGCAGCATCACCCAGGGCAGTCTGCACAGGAATGCATCCGGGTGGGTTTGGAATGTGTCCAGAGCAGGAGACTCCACAACCTCTCTGGGCAGCCTGCTCCAGGGCTCTGTTTCCCTCACTGGAAAGAAGTTTCTCCTCATGCTGAGCTGAAACCTTCTCTGGTCAAGTTTGTCTCCATTGTTCCTTGGCTTATTGCTGTGCACCACCCAAAAGAGCTTGGCCCCCTCCACTTGACCCCCACCCCTCAGCTATTGATGGACATTGATCAGATCCCCTTACACCCTTCTCTTCGCCAGACTAAACAGCCCCAGGGCTCTCAGTTTCTCTTCACAGGGAGAGATGCTTAAGTCCCCTAAGCATCCTTATGGCTCTCCCTTGGACTCTCTCCAGCAGGTCTCTGTCCCTCTTGACTGTGCAGATGCTAAGGTGGCCCAGGTTGAGGAGGAAGAGCTTCAGCAGTGCTCACATACTCCTGCACCAGTAGGCACTGTGCCTGCCTGGTGAGTGGTTAGTGGACTCATCAAACCCTGTGGACAGGGCATATGTCCTTGTGATAAGCATTGCTTTGCTAGGGAAACAATGAGTGGTGCAGCCACTCTGCGCTGAGCATGAAACAGATCAGACAGAAGACTGCCAGAACTGGTCAGGTGTTTGAGTCCTCTTTCAAGCTGACAGCAGAAAAACCTACCGTGGGGGATGAAAAGTCTTATGCCAAACCTCATACAGAATACAGAATTAACCGGGTTGGAAAAGACTTTCAAGATCATCAAGTCCAACTTATCACCCAAACCATCTAATCAACTAAACCATGTATGGTGTTGACATAGCTGCCACACCATCCCAGCCTGGATTGGGTGCACCTGGGTCCTGTGCAACCCAATAGGTGCCAGCATCTCTGCTGACTGCTCCTTGTCCTGTCTGAGCTATCCTTTGCAACCCAGCTCCAGCAAGACACAGGTCAAAGACCACTGTCCAGGCATAGGAATGACACCTGAACTGTGTGTGAGCCGCATGAGGGTAGCTGGCAGGTCCAGCATCCACTTGTCTTTTTCTACACACATTAACAGCACACTGAGTCAAATGCTGGGATACGGATGCACTGGAGCTAATCACACAACCTTCACTCAGCCTTTGTGTGTACAAACACTACATCACAGCACTCCCTTGCTTGGTAGACATCATAATGATCCTCAGATACAGCAGACAGTTACAGAATCAGAAACATACAGGATCACCAACCCATCACCCTACTCTACAAGGGTCACCCCTAAACCATAGCCCCTAGCACCACATCCAAACCACCTTTGAAACACATCCAGGCTTGGGGACTCCACCACCTCCCTGGGCAGCACATTCCAGTCCCTGAACACTCTTGTGGGAAAAATGTTTCCTAATGTCCAGTCTAAAGCTACCCAGTGGCAGCTTGAGGCCATTCCCACTTGTTCTCTCACTAATTACCTGTCAGAAGAGACCAGCAGCAGCCTCTCCACAACCTCCTTTCAGGTAGTTGTAGATGGCCATGAGGTCTCTCCTCAGCCTCCTCTGTTTCATGCTAACCATCCCCAGCTCCTTCAGCCTCTCTTCATCAGAATTATTCTCCACACCCTTCTCAGCTTCCTTGCCCTCCTCTGCCCTGGCTCCAACACCTCCACATCTCTCTTGTACTGAGGTGCTCCAAACTGGACACAATACTCCAGGTGTGACCTCCCCAGAGCTGAATAAAAGGAGACAATCCCCTCCCTGCTCCTGCTGCAGTTGTGTACATCCTGGACCAGCGGCTCAGCAGAAAGAACACTGCATTTGTCCTTCTGCTTTACTCCAGCGCTCTGCAGGGTCATTCAATGAAACCAGATTGCAATATGGAAAATTCTCAGGTGTACTTATTGAAAAATACTTTTGCAAAGTTCATTCCTCCATTTTAAAAATGATGAGCCATAGCAACAGTCAAACACATCTTTCTAAAGTGAGGAGACCCTAGAGGAATCCAGAGGAAAGCCAACATCAAGGCAAAGCATTATTGCCCAGCTACCTTCCAACTGAATGTAGTACTCACCCAACACACTTGGACATCTTTACATCAAGAACAGGAAACTCCCTTCCCTTCCCCCCTCACCCCCCCAAACCTCCTCCCTCTTTGTACTATTTCTTTAATAAGAGGAATCATAAAAACGATTTTAAGAGCTAATAGTCTAGCAAGAAATTTTGCTGTCAGATAAGACTTGCTTTGAAGTCTCAGTGCCTAGTTTGGAGCCTTACAAATTAATCATGAAATAGGTCTGCAAATGCATAAGATTATGAAACTCTTCCAAGTTTACTTGAAAAAAAAGAAAAAAAAGAAATCAATTGTAAACTGTTTCCAAGAGAAGCACAGTAAACAGAAAATCTTGAGAATGGGTGGGTTTTTATGCTACTCCTACCACTGCTGCTGCCCTGTGACTTAACATTCCTCTTTCATTTCTGCTTCACCTCTTGGATCTTTTTTTTTTTTAATATATAATTAGTCACTATTCAAACTTGCAGCAGAGACTGAAAAATGTCACAGCTATTAGAAGGAGAAACACTGAGTCAGGAAGCCTGAAAAACTTATTCCTAGTCATACCATGAAAAATCAGAGCCAAAGTGGATAAAGTCTTTCCTTTCATTCCTCTTTTGAAATCTTCCCCATAAAGTTACAATCCAGCTTTGCAAAGCTACAGAATAATAAAATCCTGGAATGGTTTGTGTTGGAAGAGCCCTCTAAAGGTCTTCTACTCCAATCTCCCCTGCAGTCAGCAGGGACAACCCTAACTAGAGCAGGTTGCCCAGAGTCCTGTCCAGCCTCACCTTGAGTATCTCCAGGGATGGGTTCTCAACCACCTCCCTGGGCAGCCTGTGCCAGTGCTTCACCACCCTTATGATAAAAAAACTTGTTCCTAGCACCCAATCTAAATCTGCTCTTCTCTTGTTTGAAACCATTGCCCCTTGTCCTATCACTACAGGCCTTTGTCATAGAATCACAGAATGGCTTGGGTTGGAAGGGACTTAGAGATCCTCTACTCCAACTACTCTGCCGTGTGCAGGGACACCTCACAACTACAAAGACACTGAGGAGTACTGTTGGGGCAGTTGGTTCATAAGGTACAGGCAAGAACGAGTGCTCATACAGAACTGCAGAACTGGTCCTTATTTAGGAAGCCCAAATTTCTGTCTGAGATTTCCTGGACAGAAGTCTACACATCTGTGTGCCACATGTGCAGCGAGCCTACTGTATGAAGGATGTACGGAAGCTCCTGCAGGGGTGACTCATGCCTACAAATGGGATTCATTTGGCACATGTGAGGGTACCACTGGCACCCTGCATGCAGAAGGAACTCAAGGTGTGCAGGAAACCTTGCAACTACTGTGCATGTGCTGTACTGCTGCTCTGCATGTGCACCATGGAAACATCTGGGACTGCTCTGGCTGGGCTATGGAATATTCAGAGTAGAAAAAGAGTAGGAAAAAAGTCTGAAGCACTTCAGATCACATCTGGAACAAATTCCCACCAGAGCTGGAGTAAAAGTGAAGAAGCCCAGATTTACAGTAGCTCTACCAAGAGGCAGAACTGGATTTAGACATAAACCACGTGGGAAATTACTCAGGACAGCAGATTTACAGCTGAAAATAAAGACATCAGGGTCACCATTCTGGGCACATGCCTACACCAGCCTCACCATCTCCCTCACCTTCCAGCACCACTGTCCTGTCCTGGCTGTGCAAGTAAAACCAAGTGATCATTTGCAGAGTAGTTAGCAGGAAACTAGTTGCTTGCACTCTGAGTTTGCAATATCCTTTCACCAGCTCTGAGGTGGAAGACAGGAGAGGTGTTAAAGGTGACTGGCTCCCTTAGAAACAGGGGAGGAAGGCAGAGCAGAGACTAGCTGGAAACTACCTGTACAGCTCCACTCTTTGTCTCCCTACCTCCCCATTACTGTTGTTGAAATTAGCAAAAAGATGTGAACTGGCTTCCTGTGCACAGAAACAGAGCCATGACTGCCCACCACCACAGCAAGGAAATTAGCTTGGTTTTGGTATCCTGAATCATTCAAGGAGAATGGTGCCTGACCAACCACTCCTAAATTGAGACCTCACAAATAATTTTCTCTGCATCCAAGTTTTTCCTGTATTGTAGAGAAACCTTGAACCAGCTGTGCTTACAGGGTTAGTTCAAGACTGATTGGCTGCTTTTAGAATCACAGAACTGTCAGGGTTGGAAGGGACCTCAAGGATCAGACAGTTCCAACCGCCCTGCCATGGCCAGGGACACCTCACACTACAGCAGGTTGCTCATAGCCACATCCAGTCTGGCCTTCAAAACCTCCAGGGATGAGGCTTCCACCACCTTCCTGGGCAACCTCTGCCAGTTTCTCACCACCCTCATGGGGAACAACTTCTTCCTAACATCCAATCTCAATCTACCCATTTCTAGGTTTGCGCCATTCCCCCCAGTCCTATCACTCCCTGACACCCTCGAAAGTCCCTCCCCAGCTTTCTTGTAGCCCCCTTCAGATCCTGGAAGGCCACAATTAGGTCTCCTGGGAGCCTTCTTTTCTCCAGACTGAACAGCCCCAACTCTCTCAAGCTGTCCTCATAGCAGAGCAGCTCCAGCCCTCTGCTCATCCTCATGGCCCTTCTCTGGACACCTTCCAGCACCTCCAGAACTGGACACAGTGCTCCAGGTGGGGTCTCAGCAGAGTGGAGTAGAGGGGGAGAATCATCTCCCTCAATCTGGTGGCCCTGAAGTGGACCAGGAGCCCTGCTGTGATCAGCTTGGTTGTTTATAGGAGCAGTTATCTTCAGGCAAGAGACTAACAAACACAAGTGTGCAAATATCGTGAATGCAGAGAAACAGTTTTATAGTGACATGGGCTAAGATACAGCAGTCCTGAGCATGTTAGCTTCAGCTGCAAATATTTGGCAATGAAAAGATAATAAAGACTAATGAAGCAGAAACACAGTGTGCACGGAACAGTGCTTTATGAGACACTCCTCCATGCCATTAAGAGGTTTCCACAGATGCCAGAGCCCTTGCATGATCTTTATTGATCCAAGTGAGAGCTACAAGGATGCTTAGGGGACTTAAGCATCTCCCCTTTGAAGAGAGACTGAGAGCCCTGGGGCTGTTTAGTCTGGAGAAGAGAAGGGTGTAAGGGGATCTGATCAATGTCTATCAATAGCTGAGGGGTGGGGGTCAAGTGGAGGGGGCCAAGCTCTTTTGGGTGGTGCACAGCAATAAGCCAAATAACAATGGAGCCAAACTTGACCAGAGAAGGTTTCAGCTCAACAGGAGGAGAAACTTCTTTCCAGTGAGGGTGACAGAGCCCTGGAGCAGGCTGCCCAGAGGGGTTGTGGAGTCTCCTGCTCTGGACACATTCCAAACCCTCCTGGATGCATTCCTGTGCAGACTGCCCTGGGTGATGCTGCTTTGGCAGGGAGTGTGGACCTGATGAGCTCTGGGGGGTCCCTTTTAACCTCTAACGTTCTGTGATTCTGTGGCACTGTGATACTGCGTAACAACATAGTGTGCTAGTGCAGGTTGCAAAAGAAACTTCAGATAAGTCTCTCTGGACTCAGCTCTTAGCATCCTAAAAATAAAAGTGACCAGATCAGAGAAATAACCCTCAGGTATTTCATTGCTACTACTTGAATAATCCCTTCACCATACTAGAAAAAATGCTCCTAAATAACAAGAGTTCAGTTGTCCTTTCTCATGAATGATCTATCATGGGATACTGCCCTAAACAGCCACCACATGAATCACAGAATCACAGAAACATTCAGGTTGGAAAAGACCCTGTCCAACCCAGAGCCCTACTCTAATGAGGTTTTTCTCCTTGCAGGTTCACTAAAGACATAACCACCATCGACTTGGTGATAGGTCACCAACACAGATTACTGCTTACTCATCAAATGCAGTACTTGATCCATTCATTCTTTATCCTACCAATAGCCAAGTATGGGTGACACACATTGTTTTCTTCTGTATACAACAAGCCCTTGACCACATTTTCCCAGTGGTCCTGCTTTGCAGCCTCTAATGTCAGTCAACTGCTAATGACAGAGTTGAAATAAACAGATTAGAAGCATCTCTGATGTCTAGTGCCCTTCAGGGCACCTTTTTGATGTTGTACCACTTCTGTTCCAATCAGTAAAAGGCCAGAAGATGTGATTGGATGTGAGGAACAAGTTCTTTCCTATGAGGGTGGTGGAACACTGGCACAGGTTGCCCAGGGAGGTGGTTGAGGCTCCTTCCCTGGAGATATTCAAGGTGAAGCTTGACAAGGTCCTGGGCAACCTGAACTAAGTTGAGGATGTCCCTGCTGACTGCAGGGGGGTTGGACTGGAGGTCCCTTCCAGCCTGGACCATTCTGTGATTCTATGATACCCTATTTGAGCACTCCAGCAGGTGCTGAATTGATTTTCTTTCTATTTTTTTTAAGCATAGCTAGTTGCTTAGAGCAGTGTTTCAATCACCCTTTTTATGCATGCAAGAACAGGGAGTTTGATTTCTGGATTAATTGTACATCATTTTTTACTTTAATTTCAAAAGGCTTGCAGCACCACAGGAAACATTTCAGGGTGACATATTTATCACAGAAGCTGGTTGTGCAGATTCAGGGATGTCAGACTCGGGAAACTTCCAAGGGACTGAGACAAACTGGGACAAAACCTCCACTTCAGTGTGAGTCAGCTAAATGCCAAGGCACTCCCACCAAGCTTGGGCATCTGATTCCCCTTCTGGTGGAGAGATAATTTTAGACTCATGTGTCAAATCAATGCTTTAAGTGAGGAAAATGCTGTGTAAGAAGACCTACATGAACTCTTAAGATCCCTTGGAATGTAAAAAATGTGGTGTAAAATGGGGAAAGCTACAGGCAAATCCAGTGAGACAGGGATTTTACCTTTTCTTCTCATAGAAGTGATAGCACAAATAAAGATGCTGACAAAAAAAATAAAGCAAACCAGCAACCACAAAATAACCCCCAACAAAGCAGCTCTGGTATGGAGTCCCTTTGAAAGCACTCCCACACAACCTTGCAGCACAATTCATTCCTGCTGAGCAAGTCAGCTGTGACACACTTTGCTTTATGCCTTTCTAAGCAGAGTTAAGCCCCAACCCTGGGCTGATGTCAATCAGCATGGCTCAGATGACTTCACATTAATCATTCTAATACAATTAAAAAAAACACAAAACAACCAAAAAAACTTCCATATATTTGTAACTTATTAAGGATTTGACTCCAGGTTTGCAAGGAACTGTAGAACACAACATTTAGCAGATAACAAGGCCTTGACTCCAGGTTTGAAAGGGCTTGTAGAACACAACATTTATCAGCTTGTAAGGACTTGACCCCAAGTTTGCTAGGACTTCCAGAACTTAATATTTAGCAGCTTACCTCTAGCAGCAGCTCAAAAGTTAGATGCAATAGCAAGGACTTGTTTGCAAGTTGATGTTTTGATTTAATTAGATGATCTTACAGGCAACCCCCACTCACATTCTGGATATTAACAGAATGGTCAGAAGTACTGCTTCAAGCCATGGCAAAAGAAACCAAACTTCACAGGCTTCTCCTGATTCATTGCTACTCACCAGATATCTCCTCTAAGCATTGCTTGGCAGTCTTACTGAAGGACAAATCCAGTTTAGTAGGACTGGTGCAGGAGTCAGCAGGTGGTAAAGAGGAACTGTCGTTTTCTGAGAGGGTTCTGCAATCAGGCAAGAAGATTGGTTACTATTATCCATCCTTCCTGTACTAATGGAACCAAATGCTACTGGTAGCTCCACCTAGAACTGTGCCACTCTGTGGTGAAAATATCATGGCTGTCACATGCTTACTGTGTTAGCTTGACTCCAGCTAACACAAATTTGCAAGCAAGCAGGAACTCCCAATCTTTATTTCCAGGAGCAACTCAGAGTTAATCTCTGGAAATTTGGAGTTATTTTGTTCCCTCACTTTTTCTCAGCAAGGGGTGTCAAGCAGATACAGGCAGAATCTATTTCAATTGCTTAAGTTATGTCCCTACACACATATAAGGGAAATGAAAACTTGTAATTGCTGAAATATTAAGTGAGAAAGGCCATGTGGGAAGAAGCTTATGCAAGCCTGGAATGGAAATCTGGCCCAGATATTTAAATCTATGTGCAGCTTCTTTTGATAATGCCCCTTATATAACTCTGGGGAAATGGGATAATGGAATTTTCCCCATTAACTTGCTAATAAAAAGCTCTTATTTCCTTTGATGGTATATTTCTGTGGACATCATTGATGAATTATACTGAGTACCCTTTGCTGAATACAGAACTGCTGAATTATCTTGAGTACGCTCTGCTGAATGCTGTTTGGCATTGCATAGTGATGGATTGCCAGAAACACATGAACACATGGGGTGCAATACAAAGTAGATCACACAGCCCCTGCAGCTTCTTAAAGAACAGCTGGGGGTCAGGAGAGAGGGGACAGGTTCTGCTCATTTGTGCCCTGGGATAGGACAAGGGGCAATGGATAGAAACTCCAGCACAGGAGGTTCCACCTCAACATGAGGAGGAACTTCTTCACTGGGAGGGTCACAGAGCCCTGGAACAGGCTGCCCAGAGAGGTTATGGAGTCTCCTTCTCTGGAGACTTTCAAGTCCCATCTGGATGTGTTCCTGTGTGACCTGCACTAGATTCTATGGTCCTGACCTGTCAGGGAGCTTGGATTTGATGATTTCCAGAGGTACCTTCCAACCCCTAGCATCCTGTGAGCCTGTGATAACCAAGAAGATACACTAAAAAAAACCCACACTGTGAGAAGAGACACTTGCATATGTTTCCATTCCAAATGTTAAGAATATGATGGGTGGGGTTAATTGCAGCACACAAAATCCAGTTTCTGGGACATAAAATAGCATTAAATCCTAAGCCTTAAAGAATAGCAAAGTTCAAGTAACACTAATAATGTTTGATTTAATTTGCAGAAAGAAAATCATGGAAACATGAACCAAATGCAAATATGATGTGGGCTTCTTAAATTCACAGGCAGTCTGAAATCACAGATCCAAGAAGCATGAAATGCCATACTTGTATCATGCCTGAAGCTTCAAAGTCTGAATGTAACTTGAAATGTGATCTGCCATTGAAACAAATAACAAAGGACCCTGCTATCCTGACTTCACTCAGCATTGTTCTCTTTCACTTGGTAAAAAACATCAATGATTCTAACTATTGGAGGCAACAGCAAAAACCCTACAGAGGACTATGGATTTTTCAGCAGCTGAAGTTCTGCTTACTCGAGAAAGCTGTTTGTTTATTGTGGTAGTGATGGGCCAAGAATCACCTGCCCAGCCCTTGAGCAGATGTGATGGAGGTAGCTGAGATTCTTCATAGCTCTTCTCTCACCAGGTCTCCCTGGGTAGCCAGCTGCCAGCATTTCCACAGCAGCCCTGCCATTTGGTACATGATCATGGAATAACAGAATTGTTTCAGTCGGAAAAGACCTCTAAGATCATTGAGTCCAGTTGTTGACCTAAGACCATGATGACCATTAAACCATGTCCTCAACAGCCATGTCTACAAGTTTTCACACTATCACAGTATCACCAAGGTTGGAAGAGACCTCAAAGATCATCAAGTCCAACCTGTCACCACAGACCTCATGACTAGACCATGGCATCAAGTGCCACATCCAATCCCCTCTTGAACACCTCCAGGGATGGTGACTCCACCACCTCCCTGGGCAGCACATTCCAATGGTGAACGACTCTCTCAGTGAAGAACTTTCTCCTCACCTCCAGCCTAAACCTCCCCTGGTGCAGCTTGAGACTGTGTCCTCTTGTTCTGGTGCTGGGTGCTTGAGAGAAAAGATCAACTCCCTCCTAGCTACAACTTCCCTTCAGGTAGTTGTAGAGAGCAAGAAGGTCTCCCCTGAGCCTCCTCTTCTGCAGGCTAAACAACCCCAGCTCCCTCAGCCTCTCCCCATGGGGCTTGTGCTCAAGGCCTCTTCCCAGCCTCGTTGCCCTTCTCTGGACATGTTCAAGTGTCTCAATGTCCTTCCTAAACTGAGAGGCCCAGAAATGGACACAGGACTCAAGGTGTGCCCTAACCAGTGCAGAGTACAGGGGCACAATGACTTCCCTGCTCCTGCTGGCCACACTATTCTTGATGCAGGCCAGGATGCCATTTGCCTTCTTGGCCACCTGGGCACACTGCTGGCTCATGTCCAAGACCTCCAGGGAGGCCAACCTCACTGGACAACCTTTTCCAATATTGAACCATTCTTTCAGGAAAGAATTTTTCCTAATATCCAATCTAAACCTCCCCTGGCATAACTTGAAGCCATTTCTTCTCACTATGTCACTTGGCACTAGGGAGAAGAGACTGATCCCCACCTCATTACAGTCTTCGTTCAGGCAGTCATAGGGAGCAGTGAGGTTTCCCCTCCACCTCCTTTTCTCCAGAGGTCCTTCCTGAGCTGAGTGGCCCAGAACTGGACACAATACTCAAGATGCAGCCTCAGCAGGGCAGAGTAGAGGGGGAGGAGAACCTCTCTCAACCTACTAACCACAGCCCTTCTAATCCACCCCAGGATGCCATTGGCCTTCTTGGCCACAAGAGCACATTGCTGGCTCATGGCCAGCCTCCCAGGCACCAGGACCCCCAGGTCCTTTCCCCCTTCACTGCTCTCCAGCAGCTCAGTCCCCATCCTGTACTGCTCCATGGGGTTGTTCTTTCCCAGGTGCAAGAGTCTACCCTTGCCCTTGTTGAACTTCATTCAGTTTCTCCCTGCCCAGCTCTCAGCCTGTCTCAGTCTGGCTGAACGGCAGCACAACCCTCCTGTGTCAGCCACTCCACCCAGTTTGGTGTCCTCAGCAAACTTGATCATAAGAAATATTGCCAAATGCATGGCAATGCAGGTATCAGCAAGAAGCTTCAAAAAGCACTTGCTTACTTATTCTGGTGCTATAAGCCTAAATGGACCCCAGCTATGTATTTCAGTAGTCTGAATGATTCCAGAGAAAATACACAGAAAATACACTGTACATTTACTAAAGTAGATCGAAACTTTTAACCTTGAGGACTGTGTCCAGTTCTGGGCCCCTCAATTCAAGAGAGATGTTGAGTTGCTGGAACGTGTCCAGAAAAGGGCAACAAGGGGAGGGGTCTGGAGCACAGTCCTGCGAGGTGAGGGTGAGGGAGCTGGGGTTGCTTAGCCTGGAGAAGAGGAGGCTCAGGGAAGACCTTCTTGCTGTCTACAGCTCCCTGAAGGGTGGTTGTAGCCAGGTGGGGTTTGGACTCTTCTTCCAGATAACCAGCACCAGAACAAGAGGACACAGTCTCAAACTGTGGCAGGGGAAGTTTAGCCTGGAGGTGAGGAAGAAATTCTTCCCAGAAAGAGTAATTGGCCACTGGAATGTGCTGCCCAGGGAGGTGGTGGAGTCACCGTCCCTGGAGGTGTTTAGGAAGAGATTTGATGGGGTTCTTGGTGCCATGGTTTAGTTCATTAGATGGTGTTGGGTGATTGGTTGGATTCTATGATCTCAAAGGTCTCTTCCAACCTGGTCTGGTCTGGTCTGGTCTATTCTATTCTATTCTATTCTACCCTACCCTACCCTACCCTACCCTACTCTTCTCCATTCTGTTCCGCAACTCATTCATCTACAATGCTACTCTAGCAGCTAGTAAGTGCACCTGGAGATTCTGTGTACAAACTGTGGTGACTGTTCACAAAACAGCTATGTTTAAGAGCAAGAAAACATAACTACAGTGCCCCAGCTCCTTGCACAGTTCCACTTGCCACATGCCCACAAAAATAAGTATGCTGACTGGGGAAATTTGAATATTTTATCCTCAACTGTATTACTATGCTTCCATGAAATCATTGCCTACCACTGCAAAGCCTTTGAGAGTTGTAAGGAATGTGGTAACTGTGTATTTGTGGGGTCAGATTCTGCTCTCAGTTTGGGAGCTACACATTGAGGCAACCTCATCAAAGTCAGTCTATTACTCTGGGTTTCTGGCATTCTGAGCTCAGGCCTCGGCTCTGAGAATTCTGTTTTCATGTGAGATTTAACTTCAAATACAGTCTCCTCTGCTGTTTGTTTGAAGCAAACCAGATGATTATTAATACCAAGTTTTGCTGGATGATGCCAGCTTCTGTGGCCTTTTAAAATTCAAAATGCATTTTGCTTTATGATGAAGCTTAAAAGGACAAGAAGATATCTCCCTCATGCACTGAAATGTCCTCAGCATGCAGCAAAATTGCCATTAAATAGCACATGCGGGAAGGAAAATCACAGCTTGATGTTCTCTCTCCCTCATACACACACAGCCCACCCTATGTACCATGCTGCAAATCATCTGCATCCTGAGACATGAATATTAAGTGATACATTTAATTACAACTCCAGATCCTACTCACTGCATATTACAATGAATATAACCTATGTTATGCCTTTCATAGAATCACAGAATTGTTAGGGTTGGAAGGGACCTCAAGGAGCAGCCAGTTCCAACCCCCATGCCATGGGCAGGGACACCTCACGCTACAGCAGGTTGCTTACAGCCACATCCAGCCTGGCCTTCAAAACCTCCAGGGATGAGGCTTCTACTACCTCCCTGGGCAACCTGTGCCAGTCTCTCACCACAGTGTCTCATGGGGAGAACTTCTTAACATCCAAACTGAATCTCCCCATTTCTAGTTTTGCTCCATCCCCCCCAGTCCTATCACTCCCTGACACCCTCAAAAGTCCCTCCCCAGCTTTCTTGGAGCCCCCTTCAGATCCTGGTAGGCCACAATTAGGTCTCCTGGGAGCCTTCTCTTCTCCAAACTGAACAGCCCCAACTCTCTCAGTCTGTCCTCATAGCAGAGCAGCTCCAGCCCTCTGCTCATCCACATGGCCCTTCTCTGGACCCCTTCCAGCACCTCCAGATCCTTCCTGGAATAGAGGCTCCAGATCTGGACAGGTGTTCCAGGTGTGGTCTCAGCAGAGTGGAGTAGAGGGAGAAAATCACTCAGATCTGAATCTACTCACACCTATCATTACCTGACACCCTAAAAAGACCCTCATCAGCTTTCTTTCCACCCCAGTTTTCTGAACTGCTTTTTTTCAGAACTGATTATCCTTCACCCAGACTGGTTTTTGAAGCCACTCACTAGTTGTGAGTAAAGATAGACAGCATATAGTCCCTTAGAGCCTACACCAGCACCTCTTTAATCTTCAGCCAACATTATCTGGAGTAGTGCTCACTCACCAAACCTGTCAGTATACTTTGCTCAATAATGCATTCCTCATTTTATCAGATGTTAAATTTACCCACGACTGCAGCTAAAGCCCTCCAGCAGCTGCCATCTGAAATCATTGCTCAAACCAGCCTGCCAGTTTTTCGACACTGACTCTGTCTTCTGAGATGTACCACAATGAAATCTCACATTCCCCTCAGTTACTCTATCAAATAGCAAAATAAATTCAGAGAAAGGTCAATGCATTTAACTGTACCTTCATCTATTCCAGAGCCCTGGCCATCCAAGGGGTTTATATCACTTCCAAAAATCAGCTGCCTCCATGGAGTTAATCCATAGCTAGTTCATGGATAAAACTAAACATGACCGAAAAAGTTTTGCACGGGACAGCAATGTGCCCTGGGGGCCAAGAACTCCAATGGGATCCTGGGGTCATTGAGAGGATTGAGTCCTACAGATCCAGGTAGGTTCTCCTCCTCCTCTACTCTGCCCTGCTGAGACCTCACCTGGAATATTGCATCCAGTTCTGGGCTCCCCAATTCAGGAGGGACAGGGATCTGCTGGAGAGAGTCCAACGGAGAGCTCTGCCAGCAGAGCCAGAGAGGTGATTCTGCCACTTGGCTCTGCTCTGCTGAGACCTCACCTGGAGTACTGTGTGCAGCTCTGGAGTCCTCAGCACAGGAAGGACATGGAGCTGATGGAGAGGGTCCAGAGGAGGGACACAAGAATGATCAGGGGGCTGGAGCAGTTCTGCTACAAGGACAGGCTGAGGGAGCTGGGGGTGTTCAGCCTGGAGAAGAGGAGGCTCCAGGGAGACCCAAGAGCAGCCTGCCAGGACCTGAAGGGGGCTACAGGAAGGCTGGAGAGAGACTGTTTGCAAAGGCCTGCAGGGACAGGACCAGGGGCAATGGCTTCAAACTAGAGCAGAGCAGATTTAGATTGGATGTGAGGAACAAGTTCTTTCCTATGAGGGTGGTGGAAGACTGGCAGAGGTTGCCCAGGCAGGTGGTTGAGGCTCCTTCCCTGGATATCTCCCAGGTGAGGCTGGAGGAGGCCCTGGGCAGCCTGATCTAGTTGGGGATGTCCCTGCTCACTGCAGGGAGATTGGACTGGCTGAGCTTTGGAGGCCCTTCCAGCCTGGACCATTCTGTGATTCTGTGACAACAGTGCGATCCACCCTTCCTTTATCTGTTTTAGCTCTCTTTCCTACATTGTAACACAACCCAAATTTCCCTCCAGGATCTTACCTATATATGAAAGGAGCTACTGTGGCAGTGTTGGGGTGACTGTATTGCTGTTGCTGAGGAAGGTGGACAGCACCATTCCCAGTGCCTTGGCTGCTGCTCGCAGACATCGAGGCTGGCAGGGGTGCGGAGGACCCCGTGGGGACAGCTGCACTTGGTTCCTTCCCTTCAGAAGAAGCAAGAGCAGAGGAAGGAGAAGCCTTCTCATTAAGCTGAGATTTTGATGTCGACTGGGACTGGTTTCCTTTTGTAGTCCTCAATTTGTCAAGCTCCTTGCTCCCGGTGCACCCCGAAGAAGCGCTCTGCTTTGCTGTCGGCACCTTCGAGCCAGGCTTGGGGATGCCACTGGAAGATGGAATTAAGCTTTCCTTCTTGGCTGCTGCTGTCTTGTTTCCTTTTGGGATTAAGCTTGCAATTTTTGAGCTCTTTTTTGTAGATGTCTCAGTGACCTGGTCCTTCTCTTCCTTGACTGTTTTCTCAGTGCAAACTTTGGTTTTGTCCCTGTTCTTTTCCTCTTTGTCCTTTGGCTGTAGCAAAGACTTTTTATTGCTGAGATTTTTGCTTCCAGCTTTTGGAGGGGTTAACTTGGGTGACACTTTAGGACTGCTACTGGTGGAGCCGCCACTGTTGACCCCACTGTTCAAGACCTCCATCTCCCCACACTCTGAGAAGGTATCATCCTCTCTCCCACTGTCACTGGGTCCTGAGCTCAGCGACAAAGGAGGCCTCAGAGCAGTCCTCGCATTAACCAGCTTGAATTTTTCCAGCATGGATTTTTGTCCAGATGAAGGGGGCTTGATGCCTTCAGAAGGGGGTGGCTTGAGCCTCTCTGAAGATGGAGTTGGGGAGGTTGCTGGACTTGGCTGCTTCACGGACAGCATGGTGGAGGTTGCGCTGTGTTTGACATTCATGGATTTGCTGCGCCAAGGCTTGCTGGCACTTGGAGAGGGTATGGCAGAGACCTGCTGCTGCCCAGTGCTGGTGGGATGCTGCACATTTCCATTCATGCCTGCAGATGGGTGAGGGGCTTTAGGTGAATCTGCTAAAAAAAGAGGAAGAATCAGAATCACAGAATCAACCAGGTTGGAAGAGACTTCCAATATCATCAAGTCCAATCAATCACCTAACCCTGCCTAATCAAATAAACCATGGCACTAAGTGCCTCATCCAGGCTTTGCTTAAACACCTCCAGGGATGGTGACTCCACCACCTCCCTGGGCAGCACATTCCAATGGCCAATTACTCTTGCTGGGAAGAGTTTCTTCCTACCATCTAGCCTGAACATCCCCTGGCACAGCTTGAGACTGTGTCCTCTTGTTCTGGTGCTGGGTGCCTGGAAGAAGAAACCAACCCCCACCTGGCTACCACCTCCCTTCAGGGAGTTGTGGAGAGCAAGAAGGTCTCCCCTGAGCCTCCTCTTCTCCAGGCTAAGCAACCCCAGCTCCTTCAGCCTCTCCTCACAAGGCTGTGCTCCAGACCCCTCCCCAATTTTGTTGCCCTTCTCTGGACACATTCAAGAGTCTCAATGTCCTTCTTAAACTAAGGAGCCCAGAAATGGACACAGTTGGTGTGGCCTAACCAGTGCTGAGTCCGGAGCAGAATGACTTCCCCTGCTCCTGCTGGCCACACCATTGCTGATCCAGTTAATTCTCCCATCTTCTGCTTGAAGCTGATACCATATTCTTCTGGGTTACACGTGATTTACAATAAACACAATTCACATCTGCACAGAACATGGAAAGAGAGAGAGATCTGGGTTTTCCCCTCCCAGGGAGGAGGGGTCTCCTGCATCAAAGGTCTACTCTACTCCTCCTTCCTGTCCAGTAAAGCCTATTTAAAGGGGGCCATTTTTTGGTTTGCTCTCTTTCCCCCTGCTTTGCCTGATGGACAGCAGGTCTCTACTGCTCCTATTTCCTGAGCTACCACATGGCCTGCCTCCATGCTGAATCTTCACTTCTAAAGAACTGAATCTATTTGCATCAAGGGAATCTAATGCCAGCTGGGCCTGGTTTTGTATGTTTTTCTATTTACCTTTCTCCTTATACCTTTGTAATGCTCCCTGTTACTCAAATGCTATATCTATTTTGTTTAAAATCACCTTTTTTTACTTCCAAACCAATTCCAGACCATTTCTTTCATGATTTTTACCCCTCCTTTCTCCTGCCTGATTTGCTTTTACCTTACCTCAAAAAAAGGGAGAGGGGAAGGCAATCTAAATCTATTCCATTTGGGCTTTTGGACTCCAGGAAAAACTTCATATCATTCAGTTTCAGGACTGCCAGTGGCATGAGCCTGCCTATAGTATTTCAAATTCAGTACTACAAGAAAGCCTCTGCAAAATGTAATGCAAATACAATTCATGTAAGGACAAAAGGAGTGCTTGGTGTGTTGTGTACACACATGAAGCCACATGAAGCCAAAGTCATGCCTTGGAGACTTTTCTGTCTGAATGAAAGAGTAGATGAAGACACTGAAGACATTTGTCTCATCAACACAGTCTGAAGTAATGTATCAGCCTAATCTTTGTAGTCCCTGCCCTAAAGTCCTAGTATGGATTAAACTAGCCACCTGTAAGTTTGAAGGCCATTAATACACACAGGAAAGGAAGGGCTGTGATCATTCTGAAAGGGGAGCTGTTTTTTTCTTTAACAAACACAATGCAAACACAGCAAAATGTCCTTCCCTCAATAGCACTAAGAAGACCTGGTTAAGAATCATAGAATTGTCAGGGACCTCAAGAATCACCCAGTTCCAACCCCCCTGCCATGGGCAGGGACACCTCACACTAGATCAGGTTGCTCACAGCCACATCCAGCCTGCCCTTCAAAACCTCCAGGGATGAGGCTTCTACTACGTCCCTGGGCAACCTGTGCCAGTCTCTCACCACCCTCAATAGACACAAAGCAAAACAGTGGGGCAAAACCTAAAGGGAACAGCCTAGCCCCAGATTTCTTTTTCCTTTTGGTGTATTTTCACGGGACAGTCAAAATGATGCTTTTCTGGGTTAGCCCTTTCCTGGCAGGAGTTGCAGCCATTCCTAAGCATCTTGAAACAGGTCCCTTTCTGAGACTAATAGACACAAAGCAAAACATGGGGGGGTAAAATCTGAACGAGAGCTTCATGACACACATGTAACAGCTTTTACTTGCTTGACACTCTTAAACTGGACCCCAGAAGGCCAGTCACCTCCACCTTCAACAGATGCTGCATAACTCCATCTGCCCAGACTGTTTTATGTGTGCTCCTCAGCCTGAGACGCAGACCTCACAGTGCTAGGTGAACTCAGTCCACCTTCACAGAAATTTTCAAGCAACTCTACTCTGTCCAGTTACTGGGCAAGAAAATGTTAACTGGCAAGAATTCCCTTAGAGCATTTTGGGGGACAGGTTTGATGATGGTTTAATGCCCAGGATCCAGGTTGCACCATGCACAGGAAGTAGCCTTGGTGGGCAGCTGCAGAGCTGATCCCTCCTTTGCGCCCAAGGGAAGAATTGTGGCTGGGTCCTGGCTGTTTTCTGCTGAGCTTCAGATCCTGGAAGACAGCCTGGGGCCAACAACAGCTGCTGGAAATCACTGCAGCCCTCAGGCTACCTTGATATATACCAGGCATCACCTCCCATGTCTGGTAGCCCAGCACTGAGTGTGCACAAGGACCCTCTTGCACACATCTTGCCTTGTACTAAGCTTGTATTAATTCCACAGGAAGATTGGGCTCTGTAGTCCTCCCAAGAGTTTTGCAGAGCAGTTCACCATAAGCATATACAAAGCCAATGCAGAATACGTGTAGCAGTCTGTGAGCAGTGGGAGGCCACTACACTGTAGAATTAATTCTTCTACATTTGTATGGCTTCAGGCTATTAGTTTTACTACAAAAGAAAAGAAAGGGGGGGGAAGCATTCTGAGTAAAAAGAAGAATATCTGCCCTGCCATATTTCCTGCTCTATATTATTAAACAAAGTAAGGAGGGAAATTGTCAAAGGAAGAGTATTTACTGTTCCATTAACAGCTTGTCCTGCTGTATCTATATTCATAGTGCCTGCAAAGAATGTGGACTCCATGCTCCCAAAGAAAAAGAAGGTAAAACATTTAAGAGCCTATCTGTATGTTTAAAGAGATGGAATAAGAAGATTTTATTTTACTCTTGAGCCCAAGTGCATTACTTGAAGCTGCACATCACTGATCACTCTCAGCAGGCTCAGCTGGACATAACTTTACCTGTTGATTACATGAGATCTGTCCCCACCTTGTGGTGGTTTTGATACAGAGAGATTCACAGCATTACAGAACTAGCCAGGTTGGAAAAGCCCTTTGAGATCAAGCCCAACCTACCACCCAGCACCACCTAATCGACTAAACCATGGCACTGAATGCCTCATCCAGTCTCTTCTTAAACACCTCCAGGGATGGTGACTCCACCACCTCCCTGGGCAGCACATTCCAATGGCCAATCTCTCTTTCTGGGAAGAATTTCTTATCATAGACTCAATAAGGTTGGAAAAGATTGCAAAGATCATCAAGTCCAACCTGTCACCTAAGACCTCATGCCTACTAGACCATGCCCAATCCCCTGCAACTTGAGACCTGGTCAGGGGAGCTTGACAACTCCCTGATGAGGGTAGGCAGGCCACTTCTCCAGGCACCCAGGGAGGACCAGTCTCAAGCTGAGGTGCATTGCCCTACAACTACCTGAAAGGTGGTTGTAGGCAGGGGGGGTTGGTCACTTCTCCCAGGCAACCAGCACCAGAACAAGGGACACAGTCTCAACCAGGGAGGTTTAGACGAAGGAGGAAGTTCTTCACTGAGCGAGTCGTCAATGTGCTGCCCTCGCCGGGAGGTGTTCAAGGGAGATTGGACGTGGTTGGTGCCATGGAGAATGACATGATCCTTGACCTGTGATACTGTGAAACCAGGGGATAGGCTGTGACATCATGTGAAACTCATCCATAAGCTGCAAGGTCTAGCAAAAGCCCCACAAAATCAACTATCCAACTCAGCCACAGATAAGTTTCAGCTCATGGTATGTTTATTTTTGTTGGTGCATTCTGTGCTCAGGACTTAACTACAGCTACAGTGTAGCTACCTGCATGGCAGCAAAGGGTTGACTCTGGGGGTGCAATATGTACTGTACTCAGTCAAGAGTAAACCCACAACCATCCAGACAGCTACTGCACTACTACCTAAGCAAAGCAGCTAACATTCATGACATGCAAAATCAAGAAATACTAAATAAGAAGCTCTGTATGAGGCAGCAAGGAATGCTTGCAGCCCAGAAAGCAACCTATCCCTGGCTGCATCAAAAGAAGTGTGGCCTGCAGGTTCAGGGAGGTGATTACAGAAATAGGTAGATGCAGATTGGATGTTAGGAAGAAGTTCTTCCCCATGAGGGTGGTGAGAGACTGGCACAGGTTACCCAGGGAGGTGGTGGAAGCCTCATGCCTGGAGGTTTTTCAGGCCAGGCTGGATGTGGCTGTGAGCAACCTGCTGTAGTGTGAGGTGTCCCTGCCCATGGCAGGGGGGTTGGAACTGGCTGATCCTTGAGGTCCCTTCCAACCCTAACAATTCTATGATTCTCTCCATCTACTTCCTGACCTGCAAGATCCCACATGGAGTAATGTGTCCAGCTCTGGACATGGAATTGCTGGAGTGGGTCCAGAGGAGGACAGTGAAGATGACCAGAAGGCTGGACCACCTCTTCAATAAAGACAGGCTGGGAGAGTTGGGGTTGCTCAGCCTGGAGAAGAGAAGACTCCAGGGAGATCTTAGAGAAACTTTCTAGTATGTGAAGAGGGCCTACAGGATAGCTGAGGAGGGAGCATTTAGAGAGGCATGTAGTGATAGGATAGGGCTAACGGGCTTCAAACTGGAAGAAGCTAGATTAGACATTAGGAAGAAATTCTTCACCATGAGGTGGTGAGGCACTGTAAAAGTTGTCCAGAGAAGTTGTGGAGGTTCCAACTTTGAATGTGTACAAAACCTTGTTGGATGTGGCCTTGAGCAACTGTCTAGCAGAAAGTTTCCCTGCCTGTGTCAGGAGCTTGGAACCAGATGACTTTTAAGGTCTCTTCCAAACCAAACCATTCAATGATGCTATAAATAAAAGGCCTATGTCACATGATACTTTGGAAGATCTTCAGGTCTTCTTTAACTCTGTGACTACATATCCATTCCCCACTGTGACTGAGCTGGAAACAGTGTTGTGCAAGAATAGTTTTCAATGCTACATATAATTGACTTTTAAACAAGCCATATGCTGTGCATCGTTTCTGAGCTCTCTTATAGCACATACAGAACTGTGTAGAGCAGAGGAAAATGTACCAAAAAAGCACAGAATGATAGGTGCTGGAAGGGACCTCGAAAGCTCATCCAGTCCAACCCCCCTGCCAGAGCAGGAGCACCTAGAGCAGGTCACAGAGGAACACATCGAGACAGGGCTTGGCTTACTTAAATATCTCCAGAGAGGGAGACTCCACAACCCCCCTGGGCAGCTTCTTCCAGTGTTCTGTCACCCTCACAGGGGAAAATATTCTTCCTCCTGTTTCCATGGAACTTCCTCTGCCTCAGCTTCCACCACTGCCCCTTGTGCTGTCCTTGGGCATCACCCAGCAGAGCCTGGCTCCAGCCTCTGGGCACTCACCCTGCACATCTTTATCAACATGAAGGAGGTCACCTCTCAGGCTGCTCCTCTCCAAGCTACAGAGCCCTCAGCTCCCTCAGGCTCTCCTCCTAAGGAAGATCTTCCACTCCTTTCATCATCTTTGTGGCTCTGTGCTGGGCTCTTTCAAGCAGTTCCTTGAGGTCCTTCCTGAACTGAGGGGCCCAGAATTGGACACAATACTCCAGATGCAGCCTCAGCAGGGCAGAGTAGATGGTCTGTCCTTGAAGGGGTCTGGAAGGCCCAACTTCTAATGATTATTTACCTAGCACAAAGCACCTCTTTTCCCACCAAAGCTTATGCAGCCATAATGCAGGGTTCCAAGCTACTTACTATAGGACCTATATCTCAGAAATTAACATGTGTGGACTGCATATCCATTCATTGGTGACTGTAAGAGCTTTCTTACTCCAAGCATAGAATCATAGAACTGTCAGGGTTGGAAGGGACCTCAAGGATCATCCACTTCCAACCTCTCTGCCATGGGCAGGGACACCTCACACTACAACAGGTTGCTCACAGCCACATCCAGCCTGGCCTTAAACAACTCCAGGGATGAGGCTTCCACCACCACCCTGGGCAACCTGTGCCAGCCTCTCACCATCCTCATGGGGAAGAACTTCTTCCTCACATCCAATCTGAATCTCCCCATTTCTAGTTTTGCTCCATCGCCCTCAGTCCTATCACTCCCTGACACCCTCAAAAGTCCCTCCCCAGCTTTCTTGTAAACCCCTTCAGATCCCGGAAGGCCACAAGACGGTCTCTTGGGAGCCTTCTCTTCTCCAGACTGAATAGTCCCAACTCATCAAAGTTTGAAACAGAAGGATTATTATGTGCCACATTGTTAGGAAAAATAAGTTTTTCAACTCAGAGTGATACTTTTTTTGGTTTGGTTTGGTTTCCAAGGGGTGTTTGTTATTACTAATGCTACTGTGAGGGTTTCAGCCTGCTTCCAAACAAATTCTTCACTAACTCAGGTGGCAGAACATTCTCAAATACTGGCAAAAAAAAATAATACTCAGAAGACTACTTGGCATTTTAAGTGTAATATTAAAAGGTTAGCCAATACAACCATCAGGGTTTTTTTACATAGCATGGTTCAGTTGTTTTCCTCTGTAGGCAAAGAAGTAGCCTGGTGAAGTCACAGAAAACTCCTTGTGCATTCTTTTAGGCTATTACAATTAGTACCACTTCACTGTCCTTGCATTCATAGTAGTTCTTCCTCTAATAAATACTTTAAAACAAACTTGCATTTGGTTTATATTCTCATGTAGAAATCAGCCTCCTTTCATCCATTCCTCTGTTTTGAAAACAAGGAAAAAGAGCTGACAGAACCATCTCAGGTACAGGACTCTGTAGTTAGGCAACATTACATCTGCTATCTCCTGTAAAATGAATTTTATGATTATATACACACACAAAAAGAGCGACTTCTCCTCTTCTAAGTGATGAGTTGACTAAAAATCTCATCAAGGTTCTCATTCTCTTCTATAAAGAAACGGGAAAGTAAAGAGATCCATCGTGCAAAAAGCCACATCAATCTGTAAGGCAACGCAAACCTCAGCAGCCAAGCCACAGTTAATAATCTCACCTTGAATCATTTCACTCTCACATTTCTCAACTTATGTCAACATGATGAAGCAATTCTGAGACCTAAACTGCTGTACATACCTTCACCCAAGCAGCCACATCTCCTACTTCACAACTCATGGCATTTGTGAACCATACAGTGCCTGTGCAGTTTTCACTCTGATCTTTCTAGCTTTAGCCTGGATGTCTTGCCACAATCGAGTCCCTGGCAAACTAAATCCTACTTTAGAACTATCTGAAACATGCAAGCCTGACAGCAGAAATACAGAAATCACTATTGAAAAGATGGCTTTATAGCTCCAGAGACAGCTAGGGGCAAAAGTGTGTTCATCAGAATTTCATAGAAAAGTCCTGGCGAGCTGCCTGTGGCTTGGATGAGGAACATTCACTGCATACTTGTTCCTCCCACAGACCCCAAGGATGCAAATGGGCACTATGTATATTGTATCATTTTTAACTCTATTCTAACCCAAAGATATGAATAAAATGTTGGTCATTACACCAAGGGAGAAAGAAAGGGGGAAGGGGCTGGGTTAGTTACATAACTCAGAAAGATGAATTTTTAAATTCATTTTTTCCAGCGTTCGTTTTGAGATGAAGCCTCAAGAGGCACATTTCCCAGGGAGACTGTGTCGGGGTCATAGAACCACAGCATTGTCAGGGTTGGAAGGCACCTCAAAGATCATCCAGCCCCAACCCCCCTGCCATGACCAGGGACACCTCACACTACAGCAACTTGCTCACAGCCACATCCAGCCTGGCTGCAAAAACCTCCAGGGATGAGGCTTCCACCACCCCCCTGGGCAACCTGTGCCAGTCTCTCACCACCCTCATGGGGAACAACTTCTTCCTAACATCCAATCTCAATCTACCCTTTTCTAGTTCTGCTCCATTCCCCCAGTCCTACCACTCCCTGGCACCCTCAAAAGTCCCTCCCCAGCTTTCTTGGAGCTCCCTTCAGATCCTGGAAGGCCACAAGAAGGTCTCCTTGCAGCCTTCTCTTCTCCAGACTGAACAGCCCCAACTTCCTCAGTCTGTCCTCATAGCAGAGCAGCTCCAGCCCTCTGCACATCCTCGTGGCCCTTCTCTGGACACCTTCCAGCACCTCCAGATCTTTCCTGTAATAGAGGCTCCAGAACTGGACACAGTGCTCCAGGTGTGGTCTCAGCAGAGCGGAGCAGAGGGGGAGAATCACCTCCCTCCACCTGCTGGCTATGCAGGATGGGAGAAACGAAAGGACTGAAAGAACTCAGATTGCCTCCATAACAGTAGCTCATATTTAAAGGGGGTAAAACACAAACACTGAGTTCAAATCCCTGCAAAATTTAATTACATTTGTCTTTATTCCCAATCCTAGAGGTTCAGATGTATAGGTACACTAGGTGGGGTTCTAAAGGAAAACATGCATATGATATACTGATGCAAATGCCATATTCTGCTGCTTTTCCAATTAGAGGCAAAGATGGGAAGTCCCCCAAAATTATTGTGGTCTTCCTTTGAATATGGATCAAGATTACAGGCATCCAGTATGGATTAGTTTTCACTTCACAAAAATCACCCAGTGATATTTCCATCAAAGAGGGATAAAATACAGCACCTCAAAAGTTTTCAGTTCTGACCTTTAATCGTCACTCAACCACAAGGCCTAATTCAGAGCCCTGTCTTCATAGCTTTTCTTTGTAGTTCTCCCCGGTTTGGGGTGATGAATGAAGGCAGGAACCCTGCTGCCATATAGCAATGAGATTCCAGACATGCAGAGAATCTCAGAAGTCTTTCCACAAGTCCTTAATTGCTGTGTTGTAGAATCCCCAACTTTATAGAGTTTCGGTGTCCTTAACAGCAGAAGTCCTGGAAGCCCTTAACAAATGAAACAACTAACAGAAGTCCTGAGCAGATCCCTAGCAGCATCCCTACACCTAAGCCCTGGCCAGAAGTAGCTCACTAACAGAAGCAGAAGTCCCTAGCAGCCCTAACCATCCAAGCTGTTCCTAACCTAGGACCCTAACCCCAGTAGCCATTGCTCAGAGTGGCTGTTTCTATACTCTTAATCCCTTAACCAGTGAAACCCAACCACATCTATAAGCTACAATTTTTCCCAATGAGAGGTACCAGCGTGTCCAGGAGGTGGCCTCTGCAGCATGTTCCAATCCCAGGGTGCCAACGTGAGGATGTTGCTCTTGGCACCTATGGAATGTGATTGTTTTGCTCTAGGCAGCCTGCTAAGGAATCGGTCAGCTAAGGAATCCTGCACCTGCACGTGGCCAGCAGCTGCCCTCAGCACAGTGGCTGCAACAATCCTTACCAAGTCTGACTATTACATTCACTTCTTTGACCTTGTGGACAGGTTCTTTGGGCGATTTTCTTTTTCCCTCTTGTGTGTTACATAAAGCAAGCTTAGCAACTTCACTCACTTACCTTTCTCATTTCCATTTGCATATTGTGGAGGCTTGTTTTTGTCAATGCTGTTAAAGCTCTGGCTTCTCCGGTTTAAATTAGAAGCTCCCTGGACTTTGGTACTGCTGCCTGCAGCTGGCACCCTTGAGGGTCCTGGAAGCCTGGAACGGTGCAATCAAAAAAATCAATCAACGTTATGTAACACAACATACAGAGGAGGCAGTATGCAAATATCAGAGCAGGTTTTAAAGCCAGTAGCTGAAAACACGCATCTCAGAGAAGCAACAGTGAACAGGAGGATTCAAATTAGTTAGACTCCACAGATGAAAGTCAAGGCTTACCCTTATGCACACAGAAGGGGAAAAGATGCTCTCTAGAGCCACAGGACATGGAAGAAGATGCTTTGCATTTGCCATTAACATTGCTAGAACAGATTCACCCTAATAAATCATTACAGTGCAATGCCAACTTCTTTTGAAAGCTTTCCCTTTTGAAGAGAAAATGTTACAGAAACTGATTAGAAAGCACAGCAAAATAGGTGAGGAATATTTCCTCTCTCTTCCTCTGGTAAATAAACATTTCACTCTTGTGTTTAGCATAGAAGCTGGGGTTTTTAGTGATCTTCTTTGGCTGTTTTTCAGAGGGCTGCTGGCTAAAGCATGGCCACCTTCTATTTTAAATGCAAAATACTGACAAGACATCTTTTTTGCTAAGTGCTATGGCATCATGTGCATGCTCAGATGTACTTCAGATAGAAGCATATAAAGAAACTATGCAGTCCATTTGTTGCAATTTTCTGCCACCACCTGAACCTTATTGTGCGGCCATGCTAAGGGAAAACATACGCCCCTGGTTTGTGTAAGGCTTTTGTACTCTTGTTCCTGTCTGAATCTGTCCTCTAATAGATTGGTCAACACACTCTCGCTTCCAATTCTCTGCAACACCTGTCTGCAACTCCTACTCTTTGCCATTTTTCTTATCCTTCTCCAAAAGGAAATACTGGAGTCAGCACAAGGCTTTTGCCACAGGCAAATGCCTTCTGCTTCTTGTTTCTGGGAACGACATGATGGTTTTACTAGCTGCTATATTAGTTACCATAACAGCTACTCCAATAGTTAACAGAGTTTACTGCGCTCTCTTGTCGCACCAGCTTACGAAAGAGCAACATCAGAGAGGGAGAAAGAAATTGTGTTATGAAGAATTACAAAAGGTTACATTCCTTCAAAACTTTCAATATGTTGTGGTGGTGGTGGTTGTTTGTTTTTTTCTTTCAAATGGATTGGCAGAACAGAATTGCTCCAATAATTTGATTTTCAGTAAAGAGCATATGCAAACAACTCCATGGGCTCTTCCTTTATCAGTTTAAGCCTCAGAGAGCTAAACCATTAGTTATGTTTATGTCTCATTCTGGCTGCCAGCCTGCCCTGCTAGTCTCTGTGCTGAGCGCTGAGCAGACCCTCTCTGCTCTGCAGCTGTACACGTGCTAACCTTTGCCATGACCCACGAATTCAAGTGATCCTCTGCTCCCTAAAGAATGCACTAAAACAAACTTAAAAATCCATTTGCTCCTTCTCATTACCCTAATGTGACAGGCAGTAAGGGTCCTGAGACTGTTTGGCAGAGGTAATGAAAAAAAAAAAAAGCAAGGAGGAGGCAACACTTGGGAACTCATCTGTCCTCTTAAAATATGAAACAGCTCTGCACAGATTCTGCATGCCAGAATTTGAGGACTTGCCACAGCAAGCACAAAATACATGAGGTCATTTCATAGAATCAGAGAACTGTCAGGGTTGGAAGGGACCTCAAGGAGCACCCAGTTCCAACCCCCGTGCCATGGGCAGGGACACCTCACACTACAGCAGGTTGCTCACAGCCACATCCAGCCTGGCCTGAAAATCCTCCAGGCAGGAGGCTTCCACCACCTCCCTGGGCAACCTCTGCCAGTCTCTCACCACCCTCAGGGGGAACAACTTCCTCCTAACAACCAATCTCAATCTACACGTTCTTAGTCTTGCTCCATTCCCCCCAGTCCTATCACTCCTTGACACCCTCAAAAGTCCCTTCCCAGCTTTCTTGGAGCCCCCTTCAGATCCTGGAAGGCCACAATTAGGTCTCCTTGCAGCCTTCTCTTCTGCAGACTGAACAGCCCCAACCCTCTCAGTCTGTCCTCATAGCAGAGCAGCTCCAGCCCTCTGCTCATCCTTGTGGCCATTCTCTGGACACCTTCCAGCACCTTCAGATCCTTCCTGGAACAGAGGCTCCAGAACTGGACACAGCGCTCCAGGTGGGGTCTCAGCAGAGCAGAGTTGAGGGGGAGAATCACCTCCCTGCAATGCACACTTTCCAGTTTACCTCATTTGCTGGTTTTTTGGCTTTTTTTTTTTAAGTTGAATTCAGGTTTTAACACTGCTCTTGCAGAATCCTGTTAAGCAGCTAAGGAAATGCAAAGAGGAGAGCAACAGACAAGGGACAAGGTCACATACCTCTGAAAAGGCTTCGGAAACACTGCCACAGATTTAAAGTATTAGACAATAAGACTGTTAACTCTGACAAGTTGAAAGTGGACAAGACAGGAGCATCAGCAATAAGGAAAGCTGAAGGGCTATAATTGCAGGTGCAAAGCAACTGGACTGTGTTATAGAGCTCATTCCAAGAGAGAATCATTCAGCAACTCGAGTTGAGGTACTGCGCTACATTGCAAAGTACAATCCTTACTGGAGTTATGCCACTGAGAGTTCATTGCTCCCACCAATGAACTGTACAGCAAAGGTATAATTAATGAACACATTAATTATCCCAGCCCTCCTCTCCCTCCCCCCCAGAAAAACCCAACCAACCAAACAAAAAAAGGTATAAACAAGAGTAAGCTTTAGATCTCAGCTTGTTTCTTCTGCAGTCTGGCTTGTAGATTTTAGTGCTCATGGAAGTGATAAACTAAAAGTCCTGATGAAATCTGAGACAGGTCAGCTCTACACACGTCTCTGTCAAATTCACTGCCAAAACAAAGCATCTCATTAGTGGGGACTGTGTGCAGGCTACCTCTTGATGGAGCAGAAGTCTTGGAAGTGGTCCTTTTCGTTCTGCTTTGTTTTGCTGCTGTACAAACTTGGCTCTGAACTCAGCTTTTTAACACATGCAGAACATCTAGTGGGAATTGGGATGGACTCTGAGAATCCGTTTCACTCTTGACTACGGTTTTGAGCCAGAGAGCACTAAAATCACCAACTAATCTTCCACATCCAGTATTTGACATGCAGGATACAAAGATGCAGGATACATTCCAACCAGAATATACTGCTGCTATGCAATACAAGTCAGGTCCTTCCAGTCCACAGACGGATTCCCAGGGGCAAAGCTCACCGTTGCAAAGCTCGCACGCATGACATCAGCACACACTGTTAAATGCCTGCTTATGGCCAAAGGATAAAATACCAATGGGCATATACTTGCTTGAGTATCACTAACGAGCAAGGAATTAGAGATATTTAACTGACCTAGATGTCTTTTTTTGACTGGTTGCAATTCCACTGTGATTAGACTGAGTTGCATATCTGGCTGTGAGACTGTATGAGAAGAAACAGAGAAATTGAATTAAAGAAATTTGGTTTGAACATGTTTAGAAAGAACACACTTACCAGCAAACTATGAGTTAAGGAATGCAAATTGAACATGGACAGAAAACACAAATTAACTGGCAAAAAATATGAGATAATGCAAACATGCAGATTTTTTAATGACAGATGCAGTGCACGGATCATGAAATAGTGGACATTGCTGTCATGACTCATTTGCTAGGAACTGTCTTAGGAGTAGACAATGAGGCTACATTTCTACAGTGATTGCATTACTAAAGCCTAGATCAGCTGACAGAGTGTACCTTAAAGCTTTGTGCCTTTTTTATTCCTGTCATCCACAAAAAGTACTAAGTACAAACACAGAGCTGCTCCAATGACCTGATTGTGTTCACAGTTTAGCATTTAGGAATCATAGAACTGTCAGGGCTGGAAGGGACCCTGATGCACTACCCAGGCAATGAATCAGAGGCTTGCTTAGGAAAGCCATAGGAAAATGCACCATTGTCTGCTAAGGCACCCAAGGAGTGTTTCTGTAACAGAAGATGTGCTGTGCTGCAGGGATAAAGAACTGTATGCTCCTTTTGACACTCAACAAGGCATCATTACCACATAGCAAAGTTTTGTTACTGTCCTTTGAGATATCTGTACAGGGAATAACTCAAATGTACAGCCAAGCTGAGGCCTCCTGCCAGATAATTTCAGCTCCTGTAAACAGGTATGTTATTTGGGATTCACGCAGCTCAAGGATATAGATGGGTGTTTGAGCCAGGGGTAACCAAAACATCACATTCCTTGTGTCATTAAGGAAGGGGAGGAGAACTGACTAATCAGAAACTCATATAGCCACAGATTGCTTTTATCTCTTACAGTTCTGCAACTTCTAGAGTTATTCTCAGTAGCAGCAGAAACTACAGTGCGCTAGTCCCAGCTTTATAGACCTGCTGCTTTTACAAGAAACACCTGGGGGCACCGAGTCTAGAATCACAGAATTGTCAGGGTTGGAAGGGACCTCAAGGAGCACCCAGTTCCAAGCCCCCTGCCATGGCCAGGGACACCTCACACTACAGCAGCTTGCTCACAGCCACATCCAGCCTGCCCTTCAAAACCTCCAGGCATGAGGCTTCCACCACCTCCCTGGGCAACCTGTGCCAGTCTCTCACCACCCTCATGGGGAACAACTTCTTCCTCACATCCAATCTCAATCTACCCATCCCTAGTTTTGCTCCATTCCCCCCACTCCTATCAGTCCCTGACACCCTCAAAAGTCCCTCCCCAGCTTTCTTATAGCCCCCTTATCTACTTTTCTACCAGAAAAGTATTAAGCCATTTCTGCTAGCCTACTGAAGCAGCTAGCCTGAGTATAGACCAGATGGGACAAGCCTTAGAGGGAAAAAAAATCTTCCTATAGTGGCAGAAGAAAGACACAAACCAAGGGACAATGTGACACCTGAATGAGTTGCTGATGACTGCTAGTTGACCAAGTTACACCCCAGCAAGGGTGGCAAGCCTCTGTGCCTGCAAATGGCAAATAGCACGTGTGCAGAACATTCATGTGCATAAAAAAGAAGAGTAATTCAGTGTTAGGAGGGCAAAAAAAAGGTGTGGCAGTTTCCAGGCTGTGCCTCGAAAATTTTCTACCACATTGAACAGGAAGTGGTAGAACATAAATAAATCACCACTGGGTGTAAAAAGGAAAATAATGATAAGCTCTAATCCCATTGGGCAGATATCTGCCATGAAAGTTGGTTTGGAAAACTAACTTCCTCTCTTTTTGCTTCCTCTGCTCGGGCTGGGGCTCATACTGGCTCTGCTGACCTTGGCTGTGTTCTTTGTTGTGGCTAAGTACTAACAAACAACTCTCTGCTCTTTCTCTTGTCCCTTGTCTACAGAGGGATATAGAGGGAAGGGGGCAGGGAAGGGGAAGCTATTATTACCCCCCTGGTTTTGCCCAGGGGGGGCAAATGTTGCCTGTTTTGTACATCCTCATTGCATTTCATTGTAGATTGTAGTTTTGCTTGTAATCACAGCTTCATTTGCTCCCAACTGAGCAGGTCTGCCATTTAATGTTGGGGGGAATTTTCAACCCACCACAAAAGGAATCATTCACTGTATGAAAGCAGAATTAAATTCTCAATGTATCTATCTTCACAGGAATGCTGGCAAAGTCCTTTTATATGGCCCTGAATTCTGTGGGAATTGTAACATGCTATAATACAAAATTCATCAACACAGTTTCTATATTTGAAATCTATCTAGTCATTAGGTCGTTGAATTGTACTTCACTTGCAGCTATCTGTCTTAATAATGCCTGGGGAACATGAAGGAGACCTCATTGCTCTTTACAACTACCTGAAAGGATGCTGTGGAGAAGCTGCTGCTGGTCTCTTCTGACAGGTAATTAGTGACAGAACAAGAGGGAATGGCCTCAAGCTGCCACTGGGTAGGTTTAGACTGGACAGTAGGAAGCATTTTTCCAGGGCAAGAGTGGTCAGGGACTGGAATGTGCTGCCCAGGGAGGTGGTGGAGTCCCCAAGCCTGGATGTGTTTCAAGGTGGTTTGGATGTGGTGCTTAGGGCTATGGTTTAGGGGTGAGCCTTGTAGAGTAGGATGATGGGTTGGACTTGGTGATCCTGAGGGTCTTTTCTAACCTGAATGCTCCTGTGAAACACACAGTGCCAATGCCACGTGGCACAGGAAGTTTTGTTATGCTTCTAAATTTAGGCTGGAGGTGAGGAGAAAGTTCTTCACTGAGAGAGTCGTTCACCATTGGAATGTGCTGCCCAGGGAGGTGGTGGAGTCACCATCCCAGGAGGTGTTCAAGAGGGGATTGGACGTGGCACTTGGTGCCATGGTCTAGTCATGAGGTCTGTGGTGCCAGGTTGGACTTGATGATCTTTGAGGTCTCTTCCAACCTTGGTGATACTGTGATACATTTGTGCCTGGCACAGGAGCACAGATTTTGCTAAGATCTTCCCCTGTTCTGTAGCAACATACTTAAAATAAAGGGATCTAGAACTGCTCAGCTGGTTCTCTGCAGTGACTAAAGGCAGAGGCCTGTGTGAGAAATGGCATGGTAAATAAAACCTTAGTGCAGTTCTGTTGTAAAAGGTAAAATGATACATGGTACAATTAACACAGTGAGCTGGAAAAACAGAGTGAGTAAGATGCATCTAACCACCTGCTGAAAAGACTGAAGACTCTGCCTTGCCTAAGCATATTGTAGCTCTTCTGCATCATACACCACAATTCCAATGTAGCTGGAAACGTCAACAAACCTAATCACAGTGCTGTTGATAAGGTAGTCCATGGATTGATGGTGCCTATCTGGAAATGCTTGCCAGAATGCTTTCCCTCCCTGCCTGCTGTTACTTCAGACTCCATTCACTACCCATGTCATCCTACAGGCTGCTTTCAAACTTTACAGATAGGCTTGAAAGACATTGATGGATCTGCAGAAAGCACAACAGGTAATACCCTAATGTTCGGCTGTTCCAAATCCCAGGTGTGCCCAGAGTGATGCCACAGGAAACAAAAGCTTCCAAGAGCTGGAAGGGACCTCAAGGATCATCCAGTTCCAATCCCTCTGCCATGGGCAAGGACACCTCACACTACAGCAGGTTGCTCACAGCCACATCCAGCCTGGCCTGAAAACCCTCCAGGCACGAGGCTTCCACCACCTCCTTGTGCCAGTCTCTCACCACCCTCATGGGGTACAACTTCTTTCTGACATCCAATCTCAATCTACCCATTTCTAGTTTTGTTCCATTTCCCCCAGTCCTATCACTCCCTGGCACCCTCAGAAGTCCCTCCACAGCTTTCTTGGAGCCCCATCCAGGTACTGGAAGGCCACAATTAGGTCTCCTGGGAGCCTTCTCTTCTCCAAATTGAACAGCCCCAACTCTCTCAGTCTTTTCTCATAGCAGAGCAGCTCCAGCCCTCTGCTCATCCTCGTGGCCCTTCTCTGGACACCTTCCAGCACCTCCAGATCCTTCCTGGAACAGAGGCTCCAGAATTGGACACAGAGCTCCAGGTGTGATCTCAGCAGAGTGGAGCAGAGGGGGAGAATCCCCTCCCTGGCCCTGCTGGCCAGACTTCTCTTGCTGCAGCCCAGGCTCTGCTTGGCTTTCTGGGCTGCAAGTGCTCACTCCTGGCTCCTGTTGAGCTTCTCACCCACCAGCACCCCCAGGTCCTTTTCTTCAGGGCTGCTCTCAAGCCAGTCCCTGTCCAGGTTGCAAAAGGGAATTCTGAAAGCCTCTGGTTCTCAGCTGTCTGCCTCCAAGACCTTCCCCACGGCTGTAATACTCATACCAGCAGTTCTCTAAACGTGGTCAAAGCTTTGACTCTTCAGAGAAGCCACAGCAGTCACCTAAGAAGCCCAGAAACAGAGCTGGCTGGAGTGGGAAATATCACCTTGAAGGAGACCAGCCCTGACTGCAGAGCTTGCAGGAAACCCCATTGCTCCTGCAGCTCCAGCCCTGTCTTGCAGTCCTGGGAGCAATTGCAGCACTGGACCTGGACCAGGAAGAGGTGTTGTGGCTTCTGGCATCATAGTTAGCTCTCCCACCTACTGCATACAGGAAGAGAAGGCAGATGCTCCTGGTAAAGCAAACCCTGCTCAAGGGAGGTAAGATGGTATGAACACATTTAATCCCAAATTCCTAGAAATAGTTGGAGTTCTCAAACTGCCTTCCAGGTGGAAGTCAAGCCCCCATCTTTCCTCTTGCTAATCAGAGTACCACTAGGCATCACAGCAAATAGGAAACAGTGAGAATGGGTAATTCCTTGCTGGTCCCTTGGCTAAATACTTTAAGAAAATGGAATCAATATGCTGAGACTGCCCAGAAAGCACAGAGGCAGCTGGGGGGGGAAATTGAGAAAGAAGCTGAAGACATGTTAGAGATGGGCCTGAACCTGAAGTGTCAATGGGGAGCACCACTGCTGTTCTGCAGCCACACTGGTTCCAGGAACCAGGACTCTGTGCTGTGTTGTATGGCCATGCAGCACAGCCAGTCACACTGGGGTGCTGAGCAGCACAGAATACAGAATTAACCAGGTTGAAAAAGACCTTCCAGATCATCAAGTCCAACCTGTCACACATGGGGTTGTTGCGGCCAGTGTGTAGAACCTGGCCCTTATCACATTCCACCCAGCCAGGGAACTGGTGGAGGGCATGTAGTTGCATGCAGGGTAAGATGAAAAAGAGAAGGAACTGACTGCTTGACACTGGACTAAGCTGGCAAAAAGTCTGTCTTGTGGCTGTACAAAGAACAAGGTACATCAGGAAAGAAGCAGCTCCTTGAAAATGTGTCTACCATGCAAAGCTGCAGGATGGAGCTCTGCAAACCTGGCTGCAGAGCATGAATCAACCTGGAAATATTTGAACCTCCTCTGTCAAGAAGTAACCCATGGGCTGTCACCCTGAACATTATTAAGTCTTTTGAAAGATCAAAAGGATCCTGTTACATCACAGTCATTTCCCTCTAAGGTTGAGTCACATGGTGGTTTTAAACTGCCAGCTATGTGATCTGTTAGACAAAAGGCAAAGAGGCCTGTGGCATGTAATCAAAGCCTTGCTACCTTCCTGGCATGGTTGAGCTTTAGCATGTTGTTGATATTAGAAAGTGTATTTGTATTACTAGGGTGAGTGCACTTCAGAAGGGTTCAAGAGCCAGCAGCAAGCACTTGTAGCCCAGAAAGCCAACCAGAGCCTGGGCTGCAGCAAAAGAAGCATAGCCAGCAGGTCGAGGGAGGAGATTCTCCCCCTCTACCCCACTCTGGTGAGACCAATCCTGGAGCTCTGCATCCAGTTCTGGAGCCTCTGTTCCAGGAAGGATCTGGAGGTGCTGTAAGGTATCCAGAGAAGGGCCACGAGGATGAGCAGAGGGCTGGAGCTGCTCTGCTATGGAGACAGAGTGAGAGAGTTGGGCTTGTGCAGTCTGGAGAAAAGAAGGCTCTGAGGAGACCTTCTTGTGGCCTTCCAGTATCTGAAGGGGGCTCCAAGAAAGCTGGGAAGGGGACTTTTGAGGGTGTCAGGGAGTGACAGGAGTGGTAGGAATGGAGCAAACCTAGAAATGGGTAGATTGAGATTGGATGTGAGGAAGAAGTTGTTCCCCATGAGGGTGGTGAGAGACTGGCACAGGTTGCCCAGGGAGGTGGTGGAAGCCTCATCCCTGGAGGTTTTGAAGGCCAGGCTGGGTGTGGCTGTGAGCAACCTGCTGTAGTGTGAGATGTCCCTGGCCATGGCAGGGGGGTTGGAACTGGCTGATCCTTGAGGTCTCTTCCAACCCTGACAATTCTGTGATTCTATGATGCTAAGTTGTTTCTATTAGAATGACTCCATGACGGAAAACTGGTTTAAAAAGAAGGCATTTTTCCATGTAAATTGACAAGGCTATACAGACATTTGGTCTATGTTTAAATATTGATTGATTGATTGATTGATCAATTGATTAACAGTGTTTCCTGGATGTATAGTTCTCATCAGGCTGCCTGGCAAAACAAAAGGCACAACAGTCTAAGGTTAAGCTGTTTCCAAATCCCAGTGCCTGGAGACGTGCCGCACTTCCTTATCATACAGTCTGGGCAGGTAAAAGATCCCTGATTCTTCAAAGGCACAACCAGGGAACACTGGGGAGGAAATGAAGAAAAAAAGCAAAGGCATTTTCCCATGGATAATCTTTTCCAAAGGTTTCTTTTGTCTTTTTAGCCTTGATGAATAAATATATCCTTGTATCTAAGTATCCATCTGCCTCTCTGGTACAGGTGGTCCTGCTCTGGCAGGGGGGTTGGACTGGAGGATCTTTAGAGGTCCCTTCAGCCCCTGGCATTCTATGATTCTGTGATTCTCTCTAGCTACCATTTATATATAGAGATAGATGATATATATAGATGAGATAGAGAAAGAGAGAGAAAGAGATAGAAAGATATAGAGAGATGCAGATAGATACAGATAGAGATGAGAGAGAGAAAGATATAGAAAGAGAGAAATAAAGATATATAGAGATACAGATAGATACAGATAGAGATGATAGAGAGTTAGAAAGAGAGAGATGATAGAGAGATATAGATGATACAGAGATAAAAGTGCTTTTTAAATATGTCTATGTTAAAAATGTACATCTTTTTTGTAGACATAGCTGTACTTTATATTTTACAGATTTATCTCTCACACAAACCCCACAAATTTACTCTTCAGTTCACAAGAAGAATGTTTATGGCTCAGGCAGCTCTAGCTCACACCATGGCACTTCTCCTTTCTTCTCTTTGAACTTCTTGGCATCTTACACAAGAGGTCTGTCTCCACCTAATTCATGCTTGTAAAGACAATTACAATGGTGGTTTCAATGTTCTCCTGCTTACAGGTCACTACCCAACATGCAGCTAACCCAGCTCTGCATCAACAGCTCTGCTCTTGCAGGACATGTGAGTGAATCACCTGCCATAGAATAGAATAGAATAGACCAGGTTGGAAGAGACCTTCAAGATCATCGTGTCCAACCTATCAACTAATCCAACACCACCTAATCAACTAAACCATGGCACCAAGCACCCTATCAAGTCTCCTCCTAAACACCTCCAATGATGGTGACTCCACCACCTCCCTGGGCAGCCCGTTCCAATGGGCAATCACTCTCTCTGTGTAGAGCTTCTTCCTAACATCCAGCCTAAACCTCCCCTGGCGCAGCCTGAGACTGTGGCCATAATTCCCCACCCTGGTCCCAGTATTTGTCACATAGATTATTTTATGGAATTTAAAGGAAAGAACACAGGAATCACAACGTTAAAGAAACAAAGGGGACATCAATGGAGTAATAAACATGCTGCTCAGCTACTGTGCTTCTCCTTACTTGTAGCTCACCCTATAGAATGCAATCTTTCTTCTCTCTGAACAAATCAGACAAGAGGACAGCAGGGTGCTGCCAGAACTAGGACGAGGCCCAGAGGGATCAAGCATATCCATTTTCTACCTTACCCCCATTTCTGATCTTGCACTAGAACAAAATTGTAGCAGATGAGTGAGGTTGGCCTATTCATAGTATCACAGTATCAGTCAGGGTTGGAAGGGACCACAAGGATCAGCTAGTTACCACCCCCCCACCATGGGCAGGGACACCCCACACTAGATCAGGCTGGCCAGAGCCTCATCCAGCCTGGGCTTAAACACTTCCAGGGATGGGGCCTCAACCACCTCCCTGGATAACCCATTCCAGGGCTTCACCACTCTCATAGTGAAGAACTTCCTCCTCACATTCAGCCTGAATCTCCCCACCTCCCGTTTCATTACAGTATCATTCTGTTCCGTTTCACAGTTTGATAGAATGAGACTGGAACAAAGTCCTCTTCTGGAGGGAATGAAAAGGAAGGTGCCAGAAAATCTGAGACTTCTGGCACTTCTGCAAATCCACACTCTGTGTCTCTTGAACCTCTCCACAGATTTCCAGAAAATCCACATCAAACAACACATCCTAAAATGAGGTTTGGATTGCTAAAGCCTGCCTCAGTCACAGAAGCACCACGCAGCTCAGCCTTTTTTTTACTGAGAGTGGATTTGTGAATATATTGTTTGGTCTCCCCATTGACTCTAAAACAGTACAGAGCTATGCAATAGGAGGAAATGGCAGAAGATTCTAACCAACATTTCAGCTGTGCTCCCATTAGCACTTCCAGAAAGCAGACTAAAGCACAGAACCACACAGAATTAGTCACAGTATCACAGTGCATTAGAGATTGGAAGGGACCTGCAGAGGTCATCAGGTCCAACCCCCATGCCAGAGCAGCATCACCCAGGGAGGTGGTGGAGTCACCATCACTGGAGATGTTTAGGAAGAGACTGGATGGGGTGCTCAGTGCCATGGTTTAGCTGATTAGATAGTGTTGACTTGATGTCTCAAAGGTCTCTTCCAACCTGGTTTATTCCATTCCATTCCACTCCACTCCACTCCCCCTCTTCAGGTCCTGGCAGGCTGCTTTTAGGTCTCCCTGGAGCCTCCTCTTCTCCAGGCTGAACACCCCCAGCTCCCTCAGCCTGTCCTTGTAGCAGAGCTGCTCCAACCCCCTGATCATTTTTGTGGTCCTCCTCTGGACCCTCTCCATCAGCTCCATGTCCTTCCTGGATTGAGGGCTCCAGAGCTGCACACAGCACTCCAGGTGAGGTCTCAGCAGAGCCCAAGTAGCAGAATCACCTCTCTGGCTCTGCTGGCAATGCTGCTTTGGATGCAGCCCAGGATGTGGTTTGCCTTCTGTGCTGCAAGCTCACACTGCCTGCTCCTGTTCAGCTTCTCATCCACCAACACCCCCAAGTCCTTTTCCTCAAGGCTGCTTTCTCTCACCTCCTCCCTCAGTCTTCAGGGAAGTAGCCTCAACTACCTCCCTGGGCTATCTGTTCCAGTGTTCCTTCGAGATCATCAAGTCCAACCTATCACCCAACACCATCTAAGCAACTAAATCATGCCTCACCCAAGAAGATGCCCAGTTATGTACAGATTCCCTTCTTTAGCTATGCCAGTGCAATGCACGGCGTGTAGTATGTTAAGATTACACTGGAAACATCTAAACCAACGAAACAAAGACCTTTTTCTGGCATAACCAGGACTGCTTTAGAGCTTGCCAGTATTCTGGCATGTATCTATTTAAATTTATAGCCCCAACCACTGCATTTGCATTCCTGTATTTCACACAGCACAAGCAGCGAGTCCAAATGTATTTCATTTCCCCCCTAGTACTCTAAGCAGAAGGGAACACGAAACCCTGCTCCTTGCAGTAGTTATGTATGCAGCTGCCTGTAGAAATCAGCTACCTTTGTTTATATGCCTAGGAAAACCAGGGTGCTCTTTCAATATAACATCTTTAACCAAACCCATCTGGACCCCAAGCTGAGCTCGCCATTCCCGTACGTGATGAAGCAGTTTGTCCATCCCCGGGAATTCTGCTGACAGGCTCACCGAAACCACTCCCTGCCCTGATCCATAAGTGAGACACAACTGCTTTCATCCACATGTGTTTCCCCTTAGGAGCTGGGTGGTTGAAAGATCATCACTTCAGAAAGTTCAGATGTATTGCTGTGATAATGGAATCCACTAGCATAGCAAGGCATAAAAATATAATGTGACCATTGTTGTCATCTCTCTGCACTGACAGATAGCAATCAGGCCACCAGCGCTGCATTTTTGTTTGGGTTTTTCATTAACTGAATCTCAAAGCTGCAACAACAGCAAAGTGCCCACCTCACATTTTGGAGCATTCAATTCCCACAGTTAGTCATGCAAGACTCCAGGAAATTTTAGGATAAAGAGAGATAACACATCACATCTAAACCCATTCTCTCCCTTACATTACCACTTACTGCTTTCCACTACTAATCTAAAGGACTTTAAGATGTTTTTGTACTTAGTGGTAGGAAACTAGAATCTTCCATAAATAAAGCATATTCTTTGCAAAGAAATTTCCTTCACTCTTTTTACATTTAATTGGAAATGTTGCTGTTGGCTCTAGGATAAGGTAGGCTGATGATACTCTTTACATGCAGAAGGGGAAAGTTCTTCAGTGAGAGTTATTCGCCATTGGAATGTGCTGCCCAGGGAGGTGGTGGAGTCACCGTCCCTGGAGGTGTTCAAGAGGGGATTGGACGTGGCACTTGGTGCCATGGTCTAGTCATGAGGTCTGTCGTGACAGGCTGGACTTGATGATCTTTGAGGTCTCTTCCAACCTTGGTGATACTGTGATCTTGCTGCCCTTTTCTGTGCACCATTATTACAGTTCTGAGCTTAGTTACGGACAGACAACATAGGATTGGGAATGGTAAAGTATTGCCACACTGACTAATATTACTTAACATTGTTCACAACCACAGAACATTTGAGGTTGGAAGGGACCTCCAGAGACTCCAATCTCCCTGCCAGAGCAGCATCACCCAGGGTACTCTGCACAGGAATGCAGCCAGGTGGGGGGTTTGAATGTTCCAGGGCTCACTCACACTCACAGCAAAGAAGTTTCTCCTCCTGTTGAGCTGAAACCTTCTCTGCTCAAGTTTGTCTCCATTGTTCCTTGGCTTATTGCTGTGCACCACCCAAAAGAGCTTGGCCCCCTCCACTTGACACCCACCCCTCAGCTATTGATAGGCATTGATCAGATCCCCTCTCAGCCTTCTCTTCTCCAGACTAAACAGCCCCAGGGTGCTCAGTCTCTCTTCACAGGGGAGATGCTCAACTCCCCTAAGCCTCCTCCTGGCTCTCCCTTGGACTCTCTCCAGCAGGTCTCTGTCTCTCTTGAACTGGGGAGCCCAAAACCGGACACAGGATTGCAGCTGTGGTCTGAGCAGGGCAGAGCAGAGGGGCAGCAGAACCTCCCTAGCCCTGCTGGCCACACTTTTCTTGCTGCACCCCAGGATCCCATTGGCTCTCTTGGCCACCAGGGCACATTGCTGTCCCATGCAGAACTTGCTGCCCACCAGCACTCCAAGGTCTTTCTCCATGCAGCTGCTCTCCAGCAGGGCAGTCTCTAACCTGTCCTGGTGCAGGACCCTGCCCTTGTCCTTATTGAACTCCCTGAGGTTTGCCTGCAGCCAGCTCTCAGCCTGTCCAGCTCTGGCTGGATGGCAGCACAGCCTGGCAGGTGTCAGCCACCCCCCAGTTTTGTGCCATCAGCAACTTGCTGAGGGTACTCTCAATGCCCTCAGCCAGGTTGTTGATAAAGATACTGAACAAAACTGGACCCAGTACTGATCCCTGGGGAACACCACTGGCCACAGGCCTCCAAGCTGACTCTGTGCCACTTATCACAACCCTCTGAACTCTGTTGTGGAGCCAGTGTGCAACCGACCTCACAGACCAACTGTCTGTGCCACTATATCAAGAGCCTGCCACCAAAAATTGATTATTCTCCTGGGCAAACTCTACCTTGCCTCTTCCTGGGTATGTGTTCTAGTTTTGCTTCCATTTCTGTGCACATCCAAGCACACACAAACAAAACACTCTTAAATGTATATAGTGCCTCAAAAAAGACAGCTTTATTTCTTAGTTGTCCAACACAGCAGGAATAGGTGAGGCCTCTAGTAAAATGAAATATGAAAAGAAGACAATTTTCACAATACTCTTGAATATTTATTCAGACCAGGTCTGAAGATTTTTGCAGTTCCTGAGTAAACATTTGAGTGTGCACTACTGCAGTCATTATCTGCCTTCTTGGATTAGAAGGACTTTTCTTGTTCCACTTGGAAGCATGAAAGAGCAATTTCCAAAGTATCACAGCCTTTGAATGAAAAATAATCTCCTATAAATACTTGCCAAATCATTTTTCCAACATCTACACCATGAGTGGTTTGCTGTCATGAGGCTTCTGGATGCCAAAATCACTCACAATAGAAGACCAATAACCAAAGGTATTTACATGGAGCCAGCTAGGACTTTGATTCCACTGATGGAAGCAGTGAACGCTTGAAGAGCTACATTCAGAATGCCTTCCTTAGGATAGAAACCCGTTTGATTTCTGAGTAACAAGATGTTATTGCCTTTCATGGAATATTAGATGTCCTTCAGAAAGCTTCCTTCAACTTCAGAATATATTGTGAGTGGTCAAATCCTTCTAGGATCACTCCATAATTCCCTGGATTCCATTTTAAGAGGAAACTTCATGGAGAGAGCATTCAAATACTTTGCTTTGCAGAGGCAGGGATAAAGACATGCATTTCACATGGTAATGCCCAAGGCAATTGGGCATAAATTTGTCTTGGGATAAATGTATCTTAATTTCTCTATCAAATGAGGTAACTAAAATGCCATCAGCAACACTTCCTTACAGATCTACTTCTACAACATTCCTAGTTTCAAGACAGGGATTTCCATTGGGCTGAAGTGTGAAAAGTTTTCTCAGCTGAAGGAGAAATATAGTTATGACATAAACATGAAAGGGTACTTTAGATAGGAATGGACTCCAGAACCAATATTTTATGAGTGCAGTCTGATACTTTTAACCCATCCTAGAGCATCAGCTTATCACATTGTAGATCCACAATTAAGTAAACATGGGGGAAAAAAAAACCCAACAACCAACAATGAATCAGACAAATATTAAACACAGCAATATATAGGAAGCTTTTCACTAAGCTGTATTTCACATGCTCCTAACATGTGAATGGTTTAAGTTCCTCAATAAAGTAGAAATATAAAGTATTGCAGTTAAATAGATTCTGGTGTTCAAAAATTGTTCTTTTGTCAAAATAAGTTTTCAGCCTCAGTCTGAAAATAATTTTATCCATCTGTTTAGGATTCTTAGAACCTCCAAAGCTCATCCAGTCCACCCCCCCGCAGTCAGCAGGGACATCCCCAGCTAGATCAGGCTGCCCAGGGCCTCCTCCAGCCTCACCCTGAAGATCTTCAGGGAAGGAGCCTCAACCACCACCTCTGCCAGTCTTCCACCACCCTCATAGGAAAGAACTTGTTCCTCACATCCAATCTAAATCTGCTCTGCTCTAGTTTGAAGCCATTGCCCCTGGTCCTGTCCCTGCAGGCCTTTGCAAACAGTCTCTCTGCATCCTTCCTGTAGCCCCCTTCAGGTCCTGGCAGGCTGCTCTTTGGTTTCCCTGGAGCCTTCTCTTCTCCAGGCTGAACACCCCCAGCTCCCTCAGCCTGTCCTCGTAGCAGAGCTGCTCCAACCCCCTGATCATATTCATGCCCCCCTGATCATATTCATGCCCCTCTCCATCAGGTCCATGTCCTTCCTGTGTTGAGGGCTCCAGAGCTGCACACAGTACTCCAGGTGAGGTCTCAGCAGAGCCAAGTGTCAGAATCACCTCTCTGGATCTGCCATTGGCCTTCTGGGCTGCAAGAGTGCTTTGCCTTCCTAAAACTAAATCATAAACTGACCACTTAAAAGTAACTACTAGGTGAAGGCCATTTCTATACCCTTGCAAATAAAACATTCAAAGAGAATTAGGCACTCAGAGGCAGAACACATAGGGATGCCAAGAGCTCACAAAGACTGAAATTATTAATTATGCCTTCTCCCCCTGTATTTTGATACTTATTTGAAATTAGGATCATAGACTGGTCAGGGTTGGAAGGGACCTCAAGAATCAGCCAGTTCCAACCCCCCTGCCATGGGCAGGGACACCTCACACTACACACGCAGGTTCATTTAGACATGAGGAACATGTGAAAACAGCCATAATATGCTGTCTCTTACTGTGCAAAACCCAGTCAAACCAGTAGTAAAGTGGAGGAAAACAAGAAAAAGGCCTTAAAATTAATTACCATTTTTAACAAAACACAATTTGGAATATTCTTTACTCCCAAGATGGCAAGATCAGCACCAAACACACACTTAAGATACAGCTTTCCTATATCCATTGTGGAAAATAGCTTAAAACCAAAAGCAAACAAACCAACATCCAAAAAAATGAAAGTGTTTTGCAAATAACTGATTTTTTTTTTCCTTGAACAGACAATAAAAGCTTTTGCTCCTGGGAGAATTAACTTTTTAACCTACCTTGACTGCATATCTTGGTGTGTTTTGGACTGGCTAATTTCCGCTGGAGGTGAAGGGACTTGCTGCTGTAGCTCCACTAGCGACTGGTAGTACTGTTGCTGATGATGCTGCTGCTGTTTGTACCGAGACAAACTGAAAAACAGCCCTAAAATGGCTTTCAGATTTCCATTCCTTATTTCTGTTGTAAAGAGAAAAAAAAACAAAAAACCAAACAAAACCAAGAAAATGAAGTGAAAACACTGCGGTTTTAGACTTCAGTTTTATACTAAAGCATCTCTGTACACACTTCATAGAACCTTAGAATTGTCAGGGTTGGAAAGGACCTCAAGGATTATCCACTTCCAACCCCCCTGCCATGGACAGGGACACCTCACACTACAGCAGGTTGCTCACAGCCACATCCAGCCTGCCCTTCAAAGCCTCCAAGCGTGAGGCTTCCACCACCTCCCTGGGCAACCTGTGCCAGCCTCTCACCACCCTCTTGAGGAACAACTTCTTCCTAAAATCCAATCTCAATCTCCCCATTTCTAGTTTGGCTCCATTCCCCCCAGTCCTATCACTCCCTGACATCCTCAAAAGTCACTCCCCAGCTTTCTTGGAGCCCCCTGCAGGTATTGGAAGGCCACAAGAAGGTCTCCTTGGAGCCTTCTCCTCTCCAGACTGAACTGCCCCAACTCCCCTCAGTCTGTCTCCATAGCAGAGCAGCTCCAGCCCTCTGCTCATCCTCGTGGCCCTTCTCTGGACCCCTTCCAGCACCTCCAGATCCTTCCTGGAACAGAGGCTCCAGAAGTGGACACAGTGCTCCAGGTGTGGTCTCAGCAGAGCAGACGGGGAGAATCACCTCCCTTGACCTGCTCATCCTCCTATGTCCCATTCCTTTCTTAGTCTTTCCCCACGCTGAGATGAAGGTTTTAAATGATGATGCTATTCTTTGCTCATAGACCATGTCCATGTCAAAAGAGAAGCCTCAGGAGGCTTCAGTGAAATTATCTGCAGCACTTAAGTCTGTTCACAGCCTCATTATTAATTTTTTTGGGACTGAACTTCTTGCGAAAGGTTTTCATTGTGCCTTCAGCCTTGTGATCTCTCTTCCTTCCCTGCAAGTGTAAACACTGAGCTGTATATGCTGCACAGCCTTCCTTCAGTAGTGTTGAAAAGAGAGTTTATGAGCAATACCTCCTCCTATGCACACACTCTAAACCATACTTATTTTACTTCAATGGGATTAAGAGAAATGTTAGCACAGACACTAAGAAACCAGCAGCCAGCAGAGCCCTCATGCTTTCACATCACTCTTCAAAGGCAAACACAACTCTGGCCACTGGAACATATTTGGCAAAGGGGTAATTTGTTCTAAGTATCCCTGCTTACTCATTTTCCCTGTGAAGATGCTGCAGGACCTTTGATTCACCACAGCACCTCCAGAGATGCACAGAAGCAGCTGCTCAGAATTAGAAATGCTTTTTGGAAGCAGTGACCTTTGCAGTCTTGTGGGTTTCCAGGAAAGGTCATTATCAAGTGAGGCAGGGAATTTATTTCTAATATTAGCTGTTTCATTTCCCCAACAAAGACAAAACTATGCATCTTCAAGCTGCTCTCAAAGATTTCCTGTGTGTTACACCACTTTCTTTATTCTTATGATTTTGCATCACTTAATGCTCAGGGGGAAAAAAAAAAGAATCCTTTGTTAAATCCCACTCATCATCTTTTTTTTGGTTTTTTTTTAACCATTTTTTACCAAATGTTGGTTTGGGTTTTTTTTTTTTTCCTTCTGGTTTTCAGCTGTGCTACAAGGAAAGTAAAACCATGGAGTTCAGTCTTGTTACTACCTATTGCCTTGGGAGCCAGGGGGATTTTGAAGGTACACAGCACCAGGACAAAAACCTGTACACATTTGATGGATCTTCAAGCTGAAGTATCCACCTGACTAAGCTTTCCATTAATAAGGCAAATATTATGTAATGGCTAAAGACAATTGGGGTTTTTAATGGTTTTGATTTAATATAGTTATCTACCTAGTTGTTTCTGCCTTAGGCAGTCACTTGGACTGAATAATACAGCAAAAAAAAGGGCTGCAACATAGCAGTAAGACCACTTACTCTTTCACTTAATAGATGACACCAAGCCCAATCTCTTTCAAACAGCATTACCATTAATAATAAAGTTGTTTAAACAGATAATCTTTCTTGGTTCACTTAACTGAGCAGAACTCTCATATTCTTTTGTTGTTGTTGTTGCTGCTGTATATCCCATATCTGAATGAGTTTAAAAGTACACCTGTGAAATCCTGTACCTATCCAAAGCTCATCCAGTCCAATCCTCCCCTGCCAGAGCAGGATCACCTACAGCAGGTCACACTGGAACACATCCAGGCAGGTCTTGAATATCTCCAGAGATGGAGACTCCACAACCCCCCTGGGCAGCCTCTTCCAGATATAACATGAAAAGATTAATAGCATTGGGAAAGAAATTCTTATTTTAAAACATTGTCTCAGGCTTTGTTCAATTTCAAGGGAAAATTAAAAGGAAGTCTAAACTTATTTCTCTCTCTCTCTCATTTTCTATCACTGTTCTATATTTCATAGAATCACAGAATCAACCAGATTGGAAAAGACCTCGGAGATCATCATGTCCAACCTATTCCCTAATACCTTGCACCTCATGACTAACTAAACCATGGCTTCAAGTGCCATGTCCAACCCTTTTTGCATGGTCTTCAAAACAGCTGGAGTTTGGCATTTAGGGGAAAACAATTTGCCTTAAGCAAAACGAATTTTCATTTAAAAAAGAAACAACCTCATTATTTGTTCTGATGGTTTGTTTCTCTTACCTTCTGCAGACAGCCCTTGGACGTTCACACCTCTGGCTGCCAGGAAGCTCAGGCAGACATCAACATTCTCGATCTGCAATATGAAGAGAAGCAGCATAAGGCTAGTTGACAAAATGTAGAAAAGCAAAGGAAAAATAGAGGGGGAAAAAAAAAAAAAGAGAGAGAAAAAAGAACCAGCTCAGGAATGAATACTTTACATTCATTGCATACTGCAGCTCTTTACCAAAGTCTGACAAGAATGATTACTGCTAATTGGGGGATTGAGATAAAGCTTTCATTGTCCACTTTGGTGCTTAAAAACAATTCATGAATGCCTGATCCAGAACGGCATGCTGGCAAATCAGCATCCCCACCTACTTAACATAAACCTGGATTTCATCCCCTGCAAACAAGCAGCACTGAAAGGATCTACAGAGGATTAGACACTCAGCGTATGCCTGGAGATGTGGTGGGGGCTGAGTTCACTAAGAACTTCAGCAAGAGCCCCCAGCAAACGTGCCAGCAAAGATATTTCTTTGGGAGGTCTGTGGAAATGATGCAACAGCAGTGGTTTGTTCTCTCTTTGTTTTTTCCCCTTCAAATCTTATGCTAAACAATTTGAATTAATTTAGTGCCTCTACTTCCTGTGAAAGGGAAGGACACATCGGTCATTTAGAAGTGATCTGCAGATGTCACAGGGAGTTTTAGATAAGAGAAGAAGATGTAGCCTGCAACTTCTGCCTACAAACCAAGTAATTGCTTCCTCAGCAGGTTTGCTGATGACACCAAGCTGTGTGGTGCAGCTGACAGCTAGAGAGAAGGGATACATCCAGAGGAACCTGGACAGGCTGCAGAGCTGGGACCATGACAGCCTCATGAGGTTCAACAAGACAAAGGGCAATCCCAAGCACTGGTATAGGCTGAGCAGGCAGTGGCTTGAGAGCAGCCCTGGAGAAAAGGACTTGGGGGTGCTGGTGGATGAGAAGCTCAACAGGAGCCAGCAGTGAGCACTTGCAGCCCAGAGAGCCAACCAGAGCCGGGGCTGCAGCAAGAGAAGTGTGGCCAGCAGGGCCAGGGAGGGGATTCTCCCCCTCTGCTCCACTCTGCTGAGACCACACCTGGAGCACTGTGTCCAGTTCTGAAGCCTCTGTTCCAGGAAGGATCTGGAGGTGCTGGAAGGTGTCCAGAGAAGGGCCACGAGGATGGGCAGAGGGCTGGAGCTGCTCTGCTCGGGAGACAGACTGAGGGAGCTGGGGCAAATACTCAGCTATACATGAAAAATGTTTTATCTAACAGGTTTGCACAGGAAGATGCTGATATAAAGCCAGAAAAATGATTTGGTAAGAAGCATTCCATGTCAAATGCCTTCAATAGACTTGATTAAAAATCACATTTTTTGGTACGGTGGATATTCTCAAGGCCATTAGGACCACAGGAATAACCCCAAATTTCTACCAATACATTTTAAATACCTATTTTCATGGGAGAACACATAAAATAAAAGAAAGGAATACTCAACAATGAAAACAATCCTGTAGTAGAACAAGTCCCTGCCCTTCACAGAATACAGTGTGGCCAGCAGGGGCAGGGAGGTTATTATGCCCCTGTACACTGCACTGGTTAGGCCACACCTTGAGTCCTGTGTCCAGTTCTGGGCCCCTCAGTTTAGGAAGGATGTTGACTTGCTGGTAGGGGCGTGTCCAGAGAAGGGCAACAAAGTTGGTGAGGGGTTTGGAACACAGCCCTATGAGGAGAGGCTGAGGGAGCTGGGGTTGCTTAGCCTGGAGAAGAGGAGACTCAGGGGTGACCTTCTTGCTCTCTACAACTCCCTGAAAGGAGGTTGTAGACAGGTGGGGGATGGTCTCTTCTCCCAGGCAACCAGCGCCAGAACAAGAGGACACAGTCTCAAGCTGCGCCAGGGCAGGTTTAGGCTGGATGTTAGGAAGAAGTTCTACACAGAGAGAGTGATTGCCCATTGGAATGGGCTGCCCGGGGAGGTGGTGGAGTCACCATCATTGGAGGTGTTCAGGAGGAGACTTGATAGGGTGCTTGGTTGCATGGTTTAGTTGATTAGGTGGTGTTAGATGATAGGTTGGACATGATGATCTTGAAGGTCTCTTCTAACCTGGTCTAGTCTACTCTACTCTAACCAGGTTGAAAAAGACCTTCAAGATCATCGAGTCCAACCACTCCCCCAACACCACCTAATCAACTAAACCACTTTATTTTATAGGAATTTTTACACAATTTTCAACCATCAAAACAAGGTGAATTATTTTTTTTTCTTTGAATAAAAGCTAATTGATCCTGGGCAGTATCTTGTCTGGCCTAGGAGAAGGGCACTTTATTATTGTCATCTAGGACTGTAGCTCTGCCATGAATCTCAGAGAGTGATATTAGCTAAAAGATATAGAAATGCAGTTTTTGTTATTCATAGAATCATAGAATTGTCAGGGTTGGAAGGGACCTCAAGGAGCAGCCAGTTCCAACCCCCCTGTCATGGCCAGGGACACCTCACACTACAGCAGGTTGCTCACAGCCACATCCAGCCTGGCCTGAAAAACCTCCAGGTGTGAGGCTTCCACCACCTCCCTGGGCAATCTGTGCCAGTCTCTCACCACCCTCATGGGGAACAACTTCTTCCTAACACCAAATCCATTTCTAGTTTTCCTCCATTCCCCATTTCCATTGCTACTAGCTAAAAGAAATGGAAATACACTTTTGTGCTAAAGACCTCAGAAATCTACATTAAGAGCTCACACCTCTTGATCCAGAGGTAATACTTAGAAAGCTATAAGCACCTGCAAAACTTTGAGAGATGCACTCTTTAAGCAATAAACTCCAATCACTAGCAAAGACAACTCTGATAAGTCTTTTCAAACACTTATTCTCATTCACTTATTCACATAAAGACATACCACCACTTACAGGGAATGATAAAATAATCTACCTTCTGAGTCAATTAAAAACCAAACACAGAATCTGAAGTTTACATGAACTGGAGTTAACCCAAAGTTAGGGTTTACCATAAAGCTTTCATAATTCATTTTGGAACCTGTCCCCAGACTTGCACAGTAGTGAATTTGCAGTAACAGAACACAGAATTAACCGGGTTGGAAAAGACCTTTCCAGATCATCCAGTCTAAGCTATCACCCAACACCATCCAATCAAATAATCCATGGCACCAAGTGCCCCATCCAGTCTCTTCCTAAACATCTCCAGTGATGGTTACTCCACCACCTCCCTGGGCAGCATATTCCAATGGCCAATTACTCTTCCTGGGAAGAATTTCTTCCTAACATCCAGCCTGAACCTCCCCTGGCACAGCTTGAGACTGTGTCCTCTTGTTCTGGTGCTGGGTTCCTGGGAGAAGAGACCAACCCCCACCTGGCTACAACCTCCCTTCAGGGAGTTGTAGAGAGCAAGAAGGTCTCCCCTGAGCATCCTCTTCTCCAGGCTAAGCAACTCCAGCTCCCTCATCCTAAAATTATTGAGGGTACTCTCCCTGTGGCCCAGCACAGTAATTGTAGAAACTCAGGCACTGAATATCACTGTCTTAAATGTTTCACAACACAAACCCCAGCCAAATTAACTAGGTGCTTTTATAAAGTGTAGAGATGTGACCCAGCTAAGGCAGCTGAAAGTTGGGCTGTACCTAAAATAGAAAGATCTGCTTCTTCCTCACCTCCTCTTCCACTCAGGATGTAGGGCCCTGCCGCTGCCACCTCTGCTGAGCTTCCAACTCTTCTCTGAGCAAATCAGGAACCGGCTCCACACAGAAAACTCACCCAGCAAAGGGGTGAAGGTATTTTAGTCACTCTGGCTTGCCATGCACTCTCACGAGCACAGGAGTCAGCAGAGGGTAGGGCACATCCAAGCATGAGTAAGGCATAGTTTGGGAGAAGAAAGAGGAGGTGGGAAGGAGGGACAGGCAGATGGTGCCGCTCCTGATGGCAATGGCAAGGCGCTGCTGGGCTGACTCAGCCCTGACCTCCAACAACACCACTGCATCAGTTGTGAAAATAATGCAGCTGAGGAGAATATTTCTACTGGACCTTTGAACTACATAAGAACAGAGTCTGAAGGGAAATTTCCTGACTGGATGAATTGAAACGCAGTGAAGATCTGTTTGGATATTAGCTGCATAACCAAGTGTCTCCTTGAACTTTCAAGTCAACCAAGATGCAGAATCAGCTACTTCAAAACATGGGAAAATTTGCTCTACAATTGAGTCCTGAAAGCAAAAAAAAAAAAGCACAAAACAATACAATAACAACAAAACAGAACCCCAAAGCAACACAAAAAAAACCTACCAAAGAAAAGCCAACAAAGGAAACCCCAAACCAGCCAACCAAACACCCCAAACAATCAAAAAATCCCCCAAAGCCAACCAAATCCCAACCAATAAACAACATCAGACTGATGGCAATGGCATCCAAAATTACTGGAATGGTATTTCCTAGCAGACCTCCTAGAGGAGCCAAGATGTTTTTCATAATGGGCATCTGTCCTCATCAGTAATCCAGGAGATTATAGGCATACAATCATAGAATTGTTAGGGTTGGGAGGGACCTCAAGGAGCAGCCAGTTCCAACCCCCCTGCCATGGACAGGGACACCTCACACTACAGCAGGTTGCTCACAGACACATCCAGACTGGCCTTCAAAACCTCCAGGCATGAGGCTTCCACCACCTCCCTGGGCAGCCTGTGCCAGTCTCTCACCACCCTCATGGGGAACAACTTCTTCCTCACATCCAGTCTCAATCTACCCATTTCTCCAGTTTCGCTCCATCCCCCCTGTCCTATCACTCCCTGACACCCTCAAAAGTCCCTTCCCAGCTTTCTTGGAGCCCCCTTCAGATCTTGGAAGGCCACAATGAGGTCTCCTGGGAGCCTTCTCTTTTCCAGATTGAACAGCCCCAACTCTCTCAGGCTGTCCTCATAGCAGAGCAGCTCCAGCCCTCTGCTCCTCCTCATGGCCCTTCTCTGGACACCTTCCAGCACCTCCAGATCCTTCCTGGAACAGAGGCTCCAGAACTGGACACAGAGCTCCAGGTGTGGTCTCAGCAGAGTGGAGCAGAGGGGGAGAATCCCCTCCCTGGCCCTGCTGGCCACACTTCTCTTGCTGCAGCCCAGGCTCTGCTTGGCTTTCTGGGCTGCAAGTGCTCACTGCTGGCTCCTGTTGAGCTTCTCATCCACCAGCACCCCCAAGTCCTTTTCTCCAGGGCTGCTCTCAAGCCACTCCCTGCCCAGCCTATAAACCAAACCTAATTTATCAGAGAACATGTAAGCCCTAATGTGCTGTGAAAGCACATCAATACCTATCTGCAATGCTGAATATTTAGTAAATAGTAGCCCTAACACCTGAAGCTTGGCCAAGTACCCTATAGAAATGGCCCCTGGTTATTTCACATGTCTGCTTTCCCATCACGTATCTTTGAAGTCCCATCTCTTCAACTCTATGAGAAGAAAAGTTGGTACCATTAATGCCAATGACTCAATATACTGCAGAACTACAAAGTACATTCTGTTTTCCTTCCCAGTTCATCAAGGGAACTACAACAGAAGCCCTCGACATCCTTCTTGGTGGTGGTGTATGAAATAAGAGCAGTGGCCAGCTTTCAGACAATAGACTATGTTTGCACTGTTTGCCTCATAATAAAGTCTTGTTTTGACTTGTGAATTGAGCAAGTTTGGTGTGGCAACCCACAGCCACATAATACACTCAAAATGTCAGGATATGACTCTTGGAGTCACTTCTCTCCTAATCACTGCAGTTAACTCTGCAGCTCTCAGTAACTGCTAGGAAATTCCATAGGACATGCATTGAGATATTCTTAGGTTATCTTCACTTTCTTTCCTCCCCAGTCTAGAAAACATGAGCCTTAAAGCTGTCTCATTTTGAAGCTGTCAGTGGGCCTCTAAGCATTGTTCTAATCACTTACTTCTTGCTCTGGCAAACCACAGTTATTCTTTGAACTCAAACTCTGGGAGCCCCCAAACACTTTGTATTCAAACTTACTAATGGATGAGAGCCACTTTGCAATTACAGAAGTTCTCAGAGATTTCAAGTAGCTTCTGCGCCTCAGTATTGTTTCAGGCAAGAGTGGTGTGAATCCCTGAAGGTTTATTTAAATAGCTAGAGGTGGGGTCATTATCATATATGTTAGGGGAAACTTCCTAGAGATGGCACTGCATATCTAGACTCCAGTTAGGAACTGGCTGGAGGGCCGAGCCCAGAGAATGGTGGTGAATGGTGCCACCTCCAGCTGGAGGCCAGTCACCAGTGGCGTCCCCCAGGGATCAGTGTTGGGCCCCATGCCCTTTAATATCTTCATTGATGATCTGGATGAGGGGATTGAGACAGTCATCAGCAAATTTGCAGATGACACCAAGTTGGGAGCAGATGTTGATCAGTTAGAGGGCAGAAAGGCTCTGCAGAGGGACCTTGACAGGCTGGACAGATGGGTGGAGTCCAACGGGATGGCATCCAACAAGTCCAAGAGCCAGGTGCTGCACTTTGGCCACAACAACCCCATGCAGAGCTACAGGCTGGGGTTGGAGTGGCTGGAGAGCTGTCAAACAGAGAGGGACCTAGGGGTGCTGGTTGACAGCTGCCTGAACATGAGCCAGCAGTGTGCCCAGGTGATCAAGAAGGCCAATGGCATCCTAGCCTGCATTAGGAACAGTGTGGCCAGCAGGAGCAGGGAAGTCATTCTGCCCCTGTACTCTGCACTGGTTAGGGCACACCTTGAGTCCTGTGTCCAGTTCTGGGCTCCTCAGTTTAGGAAGGGCATCAAGGCTGGGGAGAAGCCTTGAGCACAGCCCTATGAGGAGAGACTGAAGGAGCTGGGATTGTTTAGCCTGGAGAAGAGGAGGCTCAGGGGAGACCTCATTGCTCTCTACAACTCCTGAAAGGCAGTTGTAGCCAGAAAGGGATTGGTCTCTTCTCTCTAGCAACCAGCACCAGAACAAGAGGACACAGTCTCAAGCTGCACCAGGGGAAGTTTAGGCTGGAGGTGAGGAGGAAGTTCTTCACGAAGAGAGTCGTTCGTCACTGGAATGTGCTGCCCAGGGAGGTGGTGGAGTCACCGTCCTGGAGGTGTTCAAGAGGGGATTGGACGTGGCACTTGGTGCCATGGTCTAGTCATGAGGTCTGTGGTGACAGGTTGGACTCGCTGATCTTTGAGGTCTCTTCCAACCTTGGTGATACTCTGATACTGTGACTCCACCTGCTTATGTACCAAGGGCTGAAGGTTTTGCACTATAACACTTCACATGCATGCCAGGCTTTTTTTTTCTCTTTAATTTTACATATGCCCATGAATTTGTAGTGATTTTTGCCTGCAAAAGGCAACAGTTTATAACAGAGCTGCTGATCCTCAGTAGTGCAAAGAGTGTTCTCAGAATACGCCCCAGCAGAAGGCAGCTTATTACAGGGCAGAACTCGGAATACACAGATTGACCACAAATCTCACACACAGAGACACAGAAAGTGACTCCAGGCTGTAAATTTGCTTCTACAGGTTAGATGTCATTGCACTTCGTGAGGTTTGCCTGCACCTCACGACCATCAATATGGAAAAGTACAGGCTCCTGCACCTGGGGAGGAATAACAGCAGGCACCAGGATAGGTTAGAGGCTGCCCTGCTGGAGAGCAGATCCATGGAGAAAGACCTTGGAGTGCTGGTGGACAGCAAGATCTGCATGGGACAGCAGGGCTAGGGAGGTTCTGCTCCCCCTCTACTCTGCCTACTCAGACCACACCTGGAATCAGTTTTGGGCTCCCTGGTTCAAGAGAGACAGAGACCTGCTGGAGAGAGTCCAAGGGAGAGCCAGGAGGAGGCTTAGGGGAGTTGAGCATCTCCCCTGTGAAGAGAGACTGAGAGCCCTGGGGCTGTTTAGTCTGGAGAAGAGACGGATGAGAGGGGATCTGATCAATGCCTATCAATAGCTGAGGGGACAGGGTCAAGTGGAGGGGGCCAAGCTCTTTTGGGTGGTGCACAGCAATAAGCCAAGGAACAATGGAGACAAACTTGACCAGAGAAGGTTTCAGCTCAACAGGAGGAGAAACTTCTTTCCAGTGAGGGTGAGAGAGCCCTGGAGCAGGCTGCCCAGAGAGGTTGTGGAGTCTCCTGCTCTGGACACATTCAAACCCCACCTGGATGCATTCCTGTGCAGACTGCCCTGGGTGATGCTGCTCTGGCAGGGGGGTTGCACTGGATGATCTCTGGAGGTCCCTTCCTACCTCTAATGTACTGTGAGACTGTGATAGGCCAAATTCTGAAATGTAGCTCCAGCATGGCTGGAAATAAACTCAGCTAAGAAGATAATAATTTAGAAATTACAATTTGTGGATATCATTAGACAGATTACATCACTTGATGCTTCTTAGATTAAGGCTGCTGAGTTATTAAGCTTGTTTCATAAACAAAATCCTTTTAATCTTTTTCATACACAGAGCTCCATGAGACAAGCATCTGAAATACTTACACTGTAAATGCTGGGGAGAACCAATATATCTCTACAGCCACATTTAAAGGGTTTATAGTCCAAACAATGATGCTTAAATAAGCAGAGATATCACAGCTCTGATCCTATTAATTCATGACATGGCATACAAAGAGGATATGTTGCAAATCTGCAATGACATATTACACTGAGCAGTTGTGGGCAATCTGCTTCTGACTGGGAGCTATTTGAAATGTACTGACAGGAATAAATCATTAAACCAGACTGGGAGACTCTCATGGAGACAAACAGCAGCACTTAAAATATTCAGCAGCTAGTAGACATTCAGGAAGAATGTCATTTGTGGGCTGGTACTTACCAGTGATTCAACATATAGACTATGTTTCATTACTTTTCTTGCTGTTACCAAGATTAGCTTTCATCTCCTGTGTCTGGCAGGCAAAGCTTTCTTCACTTCCACACATAAATTTAATGGTGGAATGCTGAGGGGACAAGTACTGATGACATTATTATTATTAGAACATTATGGTGTGCTTTTTTTGCCCCCTGAGTTTATAAGACGTTCAGAAAAAATACCTTGGTTTGACCAACTCTTTCTGGATAAGTTTGTGACAACAGAGTTCACAAGAACATAGGAGGTCCATGAGGTGCAAAAAGTGCAAGGTCCTGCAGCTGGGTCAGGCAATCCCAAGCACTAATACAGGCTGAGCAGGGATTGCCTTGAGAGCAGCACTGAAGAAAAGGCCTTGGGGTGCTGGTGGATGAGAAGCTCAACAGGAGCCAGCAGTGAGCACTTGCAGCCCAGAGAGCCAACGAGAGCCTGGGCTGCAGCAAGAGAAATGCAGCCAGCAGGGCCAGTTCAGGAAGGACAGGGATCTGCTGGAGAGAGTCCAAGGGAGGGCTACAAGGATGCTGAAGGGACTGGAGCACTGCCTGGTGAGGAGAGGCTGAGAGCCCTGGGGCTGTTCAGCCTGAGAAGAGAAGACTGAGAGGGGATTTGATCAAGGCCTACTAATATCTGAGGGCTGAGGGTCAAGAAGGCCTCCTGTTCAGAGCTGATTGATAAGTGAGGACATTTTCCAGATATGCTTTATTGCTTTTTTTTCCTCCTTCTTCATTTCTGGAAAGCAGCAGTGAGGGGGAAGAAATGGTCTGTAAATGAGGCACACAAGCAGAGATTTATTGAAGGAGGAGAGCAGGCTCCAGGGGCCTCCAGGTAAAAAATGTGTAATTAGCATCTTACCAAATGACTCAACAGCTCCTGCTCCACCACCACCATTCCTGCACCCAGCCCAGAGCTGGGGTCAAGACCCTCACCAGCCAAGAGACCACTCAGAGGAGCTCAGCCAGCACCCGTGGATGGGATTGGGAGAGTCATCAATCATTGCCCTAACAACCGGGGGGCCACCAGGCCCCCCGGCCTTTGTTGTCACCACCACCATCACCCAGTGTGCACCGTGGGCACTTACCAGAGTGAGAGGAGGATCCTCAGCCAGATGGGTCAGCTTGGGCTGCTACCTTCCTGGTGGGATTAAATAGGGAAGTGGGTGGGGAGGGCCAAGTGGCCACACCTGGGGTGGGAGGAGACTCCAACAGAGTCCAGGTGCTCTGGGTTTGAGGAAAAAGGGGGAAATTGGTGTGGGTGATGGACTTTTAGGGTGTCAGGTAATGATAGGACTGGGGGAAATGGAAAAAAAAATGCAGAAATGGGTAGATTGAGATTGGATGTTAGAAAGAAGTTGTTCCCCATGAGGGTGGTGAGACACTGGCACAGGTTGCCCAGGGAGGAGGTGGAAGCCTCATCCCTGGGAGTTTTTAAGGCCAGGCTGGATGTGGCTCTAGGCAACTTGTTCTAGTGTGAGGTGTCCCTGCAGTTGGAACTGGATGATCTCTGAGGTCTCTTTAACCTCAACAATTCTATGATTCTAAAACAATCTTGCAGTTTAGGCTGGATGTTGGGAGGAAGATCTTCAGAGATAGAGAGATTGGCCATTAGGATGTGCTGCCCAGGGAGGTGGTGGAGTCACCATCCCTGGAGGTGTTTAAGAAGAGACTGAATGAGGCATTTAGTGCCATGATTTAGTTGATTAGATGGTGTTGGGTGATAGGTTGGACTCAATAATCTCAAAGGTCTTTTCCAACCTGGTTAATTCTGTGATTCTGTGAGGGAGGGGACAGGCTCTGCTCAGTTGCACCCTGTGACAGGACAAGGGGCAATGGATAGAAACTGCAGCACAGGAGGTTCCACCTCAGCATGAGGAGGAACTTCTTCACTGTGAGGATCACAGAGCCCTGGAGCAGAGAGTTTTGTGGAATCTCCTTCTCTGGAGACTTTCCAGCCCCATCAGTATGTGTTCCTGTGTGACCTGTGCTGGATTCTATGCTCCTGCTCTGGCAGGGTCTTGGACTCGATGATCTCTGGAAGTCTCTTCCAACCCCTAGCATCCTGTGAGCCTGGGATATGTATGTGTTATATATACATACAATAGAAATTAATAAAATGGAAATAAATAAATAACTATATTTGTGTGTGCATGTGTATGCTCTTAAAACTTTGATGCTTTGGCAGAAAAGTAGAATAGTCATTTCCGTTAGCAGTTCATTCAGCGCCATCTTCCACAGCCCTGTGTGTGTTTTGACATCCCGATTCATGACCCACAGCCCCAAGTAAAGTTTGGCAAAGAACTTGCTCTGTAGAAGTTTCCTAATGTTGCTGATGGCTGATAGGGACATTCATGGAAAGAGTCTGCAACAGAAAGCCAGACTCACACACATTCTCACCTTCCAGAGCACAGAAACCTCATAAAGAACTCTTAAGGGTTTTCTCCTTTTTGTCTTCCAACGGTGATATTAAATAGCAGCCCTCTGAGGTTAGTATAATGGATCTGAGATATTCTGTATCACAGTAACTGCATTTTTAATACACTTTACCAGCAAATTTTCTTCCTGAACTTCCCCAGAGTCTTAACCTGAGTTGGATGACCTGAGTTTGACTCTTTCTTTCCCATGGATATTCCTCACTACAAATAAATAAATCGCGAAGGTGAATGGATTTACATGAATGCAGAATTAGAGAAGAATTTGTTGGTATTGGACAGCTTATTCTCATTCAAGTCCTCTAGTAGAATCCAAATCAATCAAACATACAAGTCAGGCCTTACAG